>PDUO01000004.1:1200000-1546463 GCA_003008705.1 Pezicula radicicola
GTCGCCAGATTTAAAATCGATTCCAAATAACTCACTTAATCTGGGCAACTCATGTGATTTAGATAATTCACTTCCAGGTCAACTCTTATGTGACTGGTCATTGCCCTCTATTATACTTAACTCGTCGCTTCGTGATATCTGGCTCCTCTGGTGGATATAATAGGGCAGAATACGTTCCAGGTTGAATAGCATGACAATTTAATTACAGCAGTTGAGTTGCTATAGAGGGCTATGGAGAAATAGGAAGGTGGCATTGAAATGATTCCGTACGATAGACGATACGGCGGCGTAGTGGCATCAACAGAAAAGCTTAAGAATCTTGAATAGATAGTGGGCTGAGTGGTGGATATTGTCCAGTGCGGCTAGTCCCGATCACGAAGGAGCTAAGCATGCCAAGCAATAAGCTTAATATTTCAAATGAACCCCCGTGACTTTCCCAACCTCCTACCTTGCAACACAAAGTCCTTGCCTTTAGACGACGATGATAATTTATGTGTCGACTCATGCTGCCCTGCAATTCACTGCAGGCCAAGCCAAAGCACGGAGATAGCTGCAATAATTGGAATATTTCTCCTCATTTTTTTCGATCCGTTCGCCGGCTAGGTAGTCATAGTCAGTCCAATGCAGAAGGTAAGGGTATCATCACACAACGGCGTCTAACGATGTGCAAGTGTTTTTTATTAGTATAAGTACTCCCCAATTCCTCTTTCTTTTGCTCTGCAGCCGTTACCCTCAGCCAGAGTCCCCGCCAAGATGTTGTCTTTACGTACTGCCCTTCAGGTTCTCTCCTTCTCCGCCTTAGTGCATAGTGTCGTTGCGAGCGATGTCTTCGAGTCCTTGTACGAGGTACCCAGAGGATGGAAGTATGACCGAGCCGCTGTAAATGACGAGATAGTCCGACTCCGAATTTCTTTAAAGCAGCAAAATGTGGATGAATTCTACCAGTCTTTACTCGATGTCTCTACACCAAGCCACGAGAAGTATGGCCAGCACTTTGAGGGACATGAACTTAGAAGCTTGCTCAAGCCAACCGACGAGACGTCCAATACCGTAATCAGCTGGCTCCAAGACAGTAATATAACTTCAATAATGGACGACAGCGACTGGCTCTCCTTCTCCACGGACGTCGAAAATGCCAACAAATTGCTTTCAACCGAATTCGCTTGGTACAAAAACGAGGAAGCAGATAAGGCCGTACTCCGGACTTTGTCTTACTCTGTTCCCGAAACGGTCAAAGAGCATCTTAATTTTATCCAACCAACGACTAGATTTGGAAGCCTCAAGAACATGGCGTCAAGTGCGCAACGGATTGATGCAGCTCCCGGTATTGCTCAATGGTCCGGTAACCCGAGTCCTCAAGTTGATGTCTCGTGCAACCTGACGATCACCCCGGTAAGTAAATTTACACCTTAGCTGGCCTAAGTATCTAGAAAAAGTAAATTAACTTCGAGTTTAGGAATGCCTCTTACAACTGTACAATATTCACTATATTGCTGACCCAACCAATGGCAATACTGTTGGATACGCCTCTTTCTTGGAGGAATATGCCAGATACTCGGATCTGGAACTGTTTGAGGAAAAATACGGTATGTAAATTTCGGACCTGGTTCGGTGCTAGAGCTTTTTTGTAGGGTAGTATTTATGCTAACATCCTCTTTCCCCTAGCTCCCTATGCCATTGGCGAGAATTTCACCGTAGTCGAATTTAACGGCGGCCTCAATTCTCAAGACTCAACGGATGACAGCGGAGAAGCCAATCTTGACAATCAATACGTGCTGAGCGTGGGGTACCCTGTACCTGTCACGGAATTCAGCACTGGAGGCAGAGGATTACTTATCGTGGATGGAGACTCTCCAACACAAGACGATAACACCAACGAACCATACCTCGACTTCCTCCTGGCCTTAACAAAACTGCCTAATAGTCAGATCCCAAATTCAATCTCCATTTCATACGGAGAGAATGAACAAGAAATTCCAGTTTCGTACGCCACCCAAGTCTGCCAACTTTTTGGACAGCTAGGTGCAAGAGGCAAATCTATAATATTTAGCTCAGGAGACTCGGGCACGGGAGATTTTTGCCTTTCAAATGATGGCAAGAATACCACTAAATGTAAGCAACCTATTTCTTCGTTCTCGTGCCCTTGACTTGAGTGGCTTGAGTTAAGTAGCTCAATTGACTCAAGTGACTAGAGTCACGTGGTGGTGGTGCCTATGATTTCCAGACCATTTCCAGTATCTATAGACATCCTGATAATTCCAAGAGCATATCTCATAACTCTTGCTCTTGTCCTTTAAGAAAACAAAAATACTAACATAACCCAGTCCAACCCCAATTCCCAGCCTCATGCCCCTACGTAACATCAGTAGGAGGAACGCGCTACATATCCCCCGAACAAGCCGTCTTCTTCAGCTCAGGCGGATTCTCCAACATCTGGCCACGACCAGCCTACCAAGAAGAAGCCGTAACAACCTACCTCCAAACCCTAGGTGAAACCCAATCAGGCCTCTACAACTCCACCGGACGCGGCTTCCCAGACGTAGCAGCCCAATCGCAAAACTTCCGGGTCTTCGATAAAGGAACAGATAAAGGATATCGGGGAACAAGTTGTTCGTCACCAGCCTTCAACGGAATAATCGCCCTCTTAAACTCAGCACGTATATCATCTGGATTACCAACTCTAGGATTCTTAAATCCTTGGTTATATAGCGTTGGACGATTCGGTCTTAATGATATTACTAAAGGAGGAAGTACTGGTTGTAATGGATTAAGTAGGTTTAATAGCGCGCCGAATGGAAGTCCGGTTATTCCTTTTGCTTCTTGGAATGCGACGACGGGTTGGGATCCTGTTACTGGGTTGGGGACACCGAATTTTGGGAAATTGTTGGAGTTGAGTACGCCGGGGGCTGATAATTATGGGGGGCAGGTACCTGCTTAAGTTAGGGATCTGGATGGAAGATCGTTCAAATTATACTGTACTTCTAAAAGTAGGTACTTAGGTATACCTAATATTAATTTTTAAATCTACTAGTAAGCTTAGGTACCTATCTACTTGACTTTTCCTAAGGTAAGGAAAGTATCTACTTCATCTATACGGAGTAGATACTGGGAAAATAGAACAGCCTAGAACTATAAGCACTGAGGTGCTACGTGACTATAACTAACTAACTACCAATTCATTTATCTCACTTACCTCACATAACCAAAATAAGTTCCTCTATTCTTACCTAGGTACCTACCTACCTATGCTACAGCATTTATACCCAATTACAATACAGATACACTAAGGCTAGGTAGTACCTACTAAATACCACCCTACCTAACACCAACCCTACCTAACACCAACCCTACCTAACACCAACCCTACCTAACACCAACCCTACCTAACACCAACCCTACCTAACAACAATCATATCCTCCCCTCTAAGCAATAAACACGTCTATAATATAAAACACACTAAAAGATACCTCGAGTAAAGATTATAAACAATCCTTTTAAAATATAAAAATACCTAGTGCTCTTCATTATACAAAAGAGCAACTAGTCAACTTATCATACCAGCTTACCTACAATAAGCAACCTTCGTAATCAAAAGACCCGCCTGCTAATAGTAAATAAACAAAAACGCCATTCTCCCAATGCATATCTAGCCCATCTATAACAAGGTACACTAATAATCATATCCCTCAAATGCAGGATGCGAGATTCCATACACAAGTTGCACCAACCAGCCAACCAGGTACAGTACCTTACTATGCAACAACAAAAGATAAAAAACAAGAAGATAACTTTCCAGATTTCCTACATCACACTCAACCAAACAGCCCCAATAACAGCAGCAGCTACAATCATAGCACTCCTTCCAGCAACCTCTAACATCCTCTCAGCACCGCTAGTAGCCAAACCACAGCAGGCCCTATTATATGTAACATTATTAAGTTTAGCAGCAACCTCAAACACACTTCCATTTCCATCAGGACCAGTTCCATAGTTATAGAAATCGACGTTTAACCACTTCGGAGGTTTACCCCAGGTCTCTGTACAATTTTGTGCCGAGAGCCCGAGCATTCCGTAATCTGTGTCGTTGGCATTCGTTATGTTTAGCAATGGGATGTTGGGGACGAGAAGTGAGTTTCCGAGGATGTTGATGTCGTAGTTTAGGTTGTGGTTTACGAGATACATTAGGTTTCCAGCTGAAGTGTTTGTGTTTTCTATTCCTGGTGGTCGTTGTGCTGTACAAGGGAATGAACGATCTACTGGGTCGAAGGGCGTTTCGAACATGGAGGAGAATTCATCGATGATCCAGGGTACGGCGGTTTGGTTTGCTTCGTAGTCCATGAAGAAGACGACGCGTTTACCACTTAGAATCATGGCTGCAAGAGTGGGCCAGTCATCGATTCCCATGGGGACTTTAGGTGGTACATAGGCGTAGTCTACAAGACCGGTAGATTCGATGAAGGAAGTATAGTTTGTGACCGGTGCGTAGGGTCCGTTTTCTAACAGGATGGTTACTACGTCGTATGAATGCTCGACTACCCAATCGTAGACAGTTCCAAGATAGTCAGTTATAGGTCCTGCATCAAGCACATCGCACGATGTGTGGCAGAAATGCGGGGTGGAGTTGACGAAATGCATCTGGCCCTGAAGTAGTCTGATACCATCATCCAACTGTGTCGTTACGCTCAGAGCTTGATTGCTTGCTGCATTGCCTGGCTTAACAAAAGGAGAGTTGTGTGCAGAAACCTCGGTGATGTTTGAGTATTTGAGGGAGCAGAATTCAGCGTAGTTGTTACATGGCGTCGTGTTTGTAGCGGTTGCTGAGGATGAGGTTGATGTTGCTGTCGAATTCGAGGTACCGTTTGTAGATGTGCTTGTGCCGCTACCTTGGAGGAGAGTTATAGAGGAAGAGCTTGTAGTGCCTGTTGCTGAAGCATTCGCTGTCATTGTCCCTAGGCCAAATATCGTCGTCGATCCTAATGTGGTGTTGAAGGTAGAGGAGCCGCTTGTAACTTCGGAAACGATAGCTTCGGTGGTAATTGCGGAGGATGTCCTTGTGAGAGTTGAAGAATATGTAATGTAGTCTCCAGTCGGTGTAGCTAATTCAGTAACTCCGGTGCTCGTAGTAGTCCCCGATAACACACTGACACTGCTCGAGCTCGAGCTTGAAGTTGAGGTGGTAGTATCCTGTGCATTTGCCGTTGCGGCGATGGCGAATAGGAGGCCATACTGGAGAGAGGTGAACATTATGGCGAAATTTTGAGTTGGTAAATATCGATGCTCCTGTATCCGTATCCAAACAGTGCTCCGATAAAGCACGCGAGTAGAAAAGGAGAAACTGGGCCAAATTTCCGTCCTAGGAAGAGCAGTGTTTCAATAATACCCAGAGCAAACAATTACGAAGGCCCCGAAGAGCCCCTTTGAGACTTAACAAAAACACCTAACGAGGGACAGGCAGTTGCTGCAGTTGGATGGTATGGTATGGTTTTGGTATTGTGTTTGTGGAAAAAGAATTCAAAAAGCTAGCGCTTCTATGACGTTGGGCCGGCCTTTGATGGCGCCGATCAATGCGCTGTGAGAGCCCAAGGATGCAGGCTACGGAAATGCATGCGCAGCACGGTGCGAAGGTAATCCCCTGAAATTGCCGGGAGAGCAACCAGAGAATTGAGTTCTTGGTGGCTTGCTTTCCTAAGGCTGACTCGCAACAGTAATAGTAGCGAGAAAGTGTCGCCAAGTCAAAAAGTAAAATTCGCAGAGATGGAAAATCTCTGATGAAGAGGAACAAAGGTTCGAAGGATCTGGATCTGCCAAATTCTTTAAATTTGCCATAGTGTACAGGAAATAGGTACCTACAGTCCTGTACGATATAGGGAATCACCAGGGTTAGACCTGGGTCCACAAGAGCGTGGCTATGTTTGGAGACAGGATGTCAGCAGAAGACATCGAAACTTGAGACGACTGACAACCTCTCAACCCTTATTTTTCTACTGATAATAAGATGCGGTGAAGCCGTTGGATCCGTCTCAACTGCACACCAGTCCTCGTGGACGCGTCTTAATTGTCTCATGGACACATGGCCCGACCTCGTGAAGAGAGCAGCTCGGCGTGTTTAAACTCATGTCGGCACCGACGTTGCCAAGCTTGATCTTCACCAGGGGTCTCCGGGAGGGGGCTTACTGGCTGCCAATCCAATACGAGGGTACGGAGGGGCGCGCTGGAGTCTTATCCATTGGTTACAGACGCTGAGGAAATGCAGCCACAAGCGCAGAAGATTCGTGTCGAACGCCCTCAGATGCGAAGCTGAACGTCATCATTTTACTTATTTTGGTCGTGGGGTATTGAAGAGTTGTTAAAGCACTAAGAGAACAGCAGCATACTTCGATGCTGTTTGACAAGAGAAACATCAATGCTTGATCAGTCCAGAACTGTTCTTAAGATGGGGGATAATACAGTAGAAATCTTAAATTTTACCTAATAGAGTAGAAATCCTTACCTTCCTTCTGAAGCTAGGTTTTCCATAATCCCAGCACCTGGTATCAGATTTCGGTGACTGACTGACTGGGAGACTTGGGGATTTTGGCGAGTCTGGGCAGCAGCAGGCCAAAAGACGTCTTGCGGCCAGGACCAGTTGACCACGCAATGGATACGGGCCCACTAATCCTTGTTCGTTCATCCTTTAGCAAAGCAAGCCGATGATGTCGATAACCAGACCCCTAAGCAACGACTGATTTTTTATCTACTGTACTGTATCAACAACCTCAAATCTCATCCCACATCCACCACCTTTCTTTCTTTTTGCCTTCTTTGACTGTTCGAATGGTCGGGCGTTACTTTGTGGATGGTAGCATCACCCTAATATCTAATCGCAACTTTTGTGCGACCACCACCACCACCACCAACCAATCTTCTTCACAATGGTGCTCCCAACATTTAGCTCTCTCAAAGCTCGACGCCAAGAAAAGAAGCAATCGTCAACGACAACACCCGCAACAGCTTCTCCAGCTGATGGATCAGAGAGGACCATCACTCCAACAGATGAAGCTTATACACCAGGTGTTGATATAAAGCGTGCCACAAGAACACGACATCGCGCCATCCTAGCCTCATCTTTCTTCTTCTCCCTCTCTGCCTTATTCTTGATTCTCGTACGTTCTTGTCCCAGCTACCTCCCGCTAGTGATATCATGATTATGAGAGCAAATGCTAACCAACAATTACACAGACCATAATTGGAAATACCAGCAACAAAGTCGGCTTACGAACTACCTACTTCTTCAAACTCGACCTCACAAACCTCATCCCCGCTTCCACACCTTCAGACATAACCTTCGTAAACTCGCTCGCACGATCCCTCGGTCTCCACGATTTCTACCAAGTAGGCCTCTGGAATTTCTGCGAAGGATACAATGACGAAGGCATCACAAAGTGTTCAAAGCCAAAAGGCCTATACTGGTTCAACCCGGTCGAGATCCTCCTCAATGAATTACTTTCCGGAGCAACAATTGCACTCCCCGCAGATATCAACAAGATTCTCTCTCTGATAAAAATCGCTTCAAATCTGATGTTCGGATTCTTCCTCACAGGTGTCTGCACGAACTTCATCTCCATCTTCATTGCACCAATAGTAATCTACTCACGCTGGTTAAGCTTCCCCTTCTCAGTATTCTGCTTCATCTCGGCATTACTCACGACAGCAGCCACCATAATCGCCACAGTCATGTTCAGTATCTTCCGAAACGTGATTACCGCACAAGCAGGCTTAAATATCGGAGCTAGTCTTGGAAAGCAAATGTTAGCTTTTATGTGGATTGGTGCTGGATCTTCTATTATTGGATGGGTTATTCATTTGTGTTTGTCTTGTTGTTGCGCTAGTCGGAGAGATATTAAGTTGGGGAAGAAGAGAGGTTCGAAATATGCTTATGGTGATGCGAATACTGATGAGAAGAAGAAACCTATTCGACGTAGGATTGCTTTGCCTAAGTTTACGAAAAGGAGTACTTCTGCTGATGTTGTGTAGAGGATGAAAGAAAGGGAGAGAGATTATTTATTGAGCATTAAAGCACAGCGATTTTTTTATGTACATGTTATTATACCTTTCCTTTTGTGGTTGTTACAGAATTTGTGGTACATTATGGCGTTGTTTGTATAAAAGCAAGCGTACGACATAGCTTTTCCGGTCATTGAAATGGCGTTGACAGAGGAGAAGGACTTGATTAGACTATATTGGTGGATATCCACACAGCATTCATTCAATTTGATAAATTGTCAAGACATGTAAATCATTAGATTATCCCGTGCTCTTGAAAACACAAGAACGAGGCACCTGATTGGATTGCCCCTTCCAGGTTCCCTAGTTTCAAAATTCCTCAAAAAAAGATTTCGATAATGAAAGCGCTTCGGTCACCTCAAACTCTCGTACCCTCTAACTATATAAAAAAATAAGCTTTTTCACTCCGCGAAAATAACTTTGTAAACATCCCCTGTAAAGCGACCTTCCCATCTTGACGTGCTTTGTACTCCTCCTTATCTCTACCTCACATTACTTGAGTCTACACAATGAATAGTAATTAGTCGAGGAGGGGGAGGGCCATTCTTTCAATGATTTACGTGTATTTGAAAATTTGAAATGACAAGAATAATATTGCTCAAAACCCAAACAACGGCAACTCAAAGATTTCCACTTTTTCGCATCTACTATTCCTAGTTATTCACTTAAATATCTACCTATCTCTACACCTCCAAGCCTTCCATCCTTTCATCTTCCATCCCATCCCACACTCCCTACCACGCTCCCCTGCCCCAAAATAGTCTCATCTCTCTAAACTACAAACTACAAACCAAACATCTTATTCTATGCCTCGTATATTAAACCAGAAAATAGTTCTTAGACGAACTAAATAAACTAAGGAGTATACTATCGACTCAGAGAAGAAAGTACTACCCAGGATATTAATACTATAAACACCGACTTAAGCGAGCAGAAGTATTCTTGGCTTATCTTTTTATACTCACCTACCCACCTACCTACTACATACAAACCAATAACCCCCTAAACCCCAACTAACCTAAAAGATCCCAAATAACATTACATTAAATTAAACAAATACATTACATTCATTTACCACAAAACATATCTAAAAAAGACAAAAAGAATTTTTACAGCCTACACTAACTCTTTTACCTACCTACCTACCTACCTACCTAACTTTTTACCAATCTTCATACCTAGTTCAATAGGTATAAACAAAACCATTCTACAAACTACAAGTAAAAAGTTATAGATTCAAGATTTCTCACTATATAGGAAGAGCTGTATACACATAGTATACATGAAGTCAGATAGTAGGAGAGTTAACACTTAGAAATAGGGGCAGGGCATAGATGCCAAGAAAATCCCTTGCGAAATCCTTCTACATCTCCTTTCCTGCGAAATTTCCCTAATTTTGACTGACAAGTAAGTTAGTATACGGAGAAAAATAGTAAGTTATAATTTCTATGCGAGTCGATTATAATTCTAGAGAGTGAATCCCAATATTGTGCTCGGGTTATCAAAAGTCAAACAAAGTCAAGTGATTCATGGGTGACTTGTTATGATGGGTAGTAGACATATCACAGTCAAGAGAGAGAGACAAGTCACCAAGAAGAAAGACATGGAGAAGAAACTTGAGAAGGACAAAAGTCAACTTCATTCCCAAGTAACGGAATCCCAATCCCAGAACCAGACCCAAACCCAAAGCAAAGCAAATCTATTCCCATGCAATCCAAATCTGAGCATTTTCCAAAGTCTCAGCAACCCCAAACGGACGAATTTCAGGAAAAGAAGCACCCCCTGAATCACCGCAATCTATCCCAAACAGAACTCAAACCAAACCCAAAAGCAACCCCAAAATAAAACGCAGAAGAACCCAATCTCTCAACCCCAAACCGATGTAATCCAACACCAAACAATACCCCCGTAGCGACATAAGCAACAAAAGCAATTCCAGAACCGTTATGACGAAATCTGAGGAATAAATCGTTTGAGTCAGACCAGATCAGAAATAGCCAGAGAGTATACCGGAGAGAATGTAGGTAAGTTGGCTATTCATGATGAGAAGTTAGGGGCCTGTGTTGGAATTTTTGACAAGGGATGAAAAGCAAGAGCTTGTACATATGTAAAGGGAGGAATACTCACTGAGAAGACAACACCGGATGGAAAATTTGGAAACTTACGCCTCATCGTCAGAAGTTTCGGTAGGGACAGGAAAAGATTCGGCTTCGTTGTCATCGATTGAGCCGTAGACGGAAGGCCATCCATCCTGTGCCTTTAATGGCTTCTGTCCGTTGGGGATTCCATTTGGCTTCCCATTGACCTTCCCGTTGATCTTCCCGTTGATCTGTCCGTTGATCTGTCCGTTGACCTTTCCGTTTGACTTTCCGTTGGATTTGCCGGTAGGGCTATTATTGCTGCTGGATTTAGCATCGATTTCCACGACTACAGAGGGAGCAGGCTCGGTGTATGAGACGTCGTGCGTGACTGGCTTGACGGGAGCGTTCTCAATCAAGTCAACGTAACCAAGGGTGACTTTTAGGGCATCGTATGCACCATCTCGGGTCTTCAAGTGTTCCAAGATACAGTGAAGGTTCTTGTTGTGCAACACGGTTTCCCGGGACGTCTCTGGCTCATTGGGTAGCCACTCAACAGGACAATCGTCCCAATCCTTGCCGTAATTCTGCTTTCCCCACATAATAGCCACTCTCTTAATGTCAAGACGACCGAATTCATTCTCCTTGAAAAAATCTTGGGGGCTACCGCCGAGGTTGCGGATGGCCTTCCAACCTCCCTGTTCCTGATAGATGATAATTTCTTTGCGGATATCTTGGCAGAAATCATTCAAGTCTCGGGGTTGAAGATTGACTTTCATGATCTCAACTCCAAGGAGGCCTTTGGCTGCAAACCCGTAGTCACAGACGGTGTGAACGCGCATGGCCAAGTGCGTAGGGGAAGACATTCTGTATGGAATCCTGATGAAATGGGTTCTTTTCGAATAAGACGATATCGCGACAGTAAATCGGTAAGAGCGTCTTGTGCTGAAGGCGAAAAGAAGTCTGCGTATGTTCAAATGCTCGGAAGAGTGAAGAGTGAACTGTGATGATCCACCTTCTGAGGAGGGGCAGAGCCATCAATATATAGATATTGGGAGGCATAGACCTTGAAAGAGACAAAACTTCCATAAAGACAATTTGGAAAGGCATTGGAAATTTCTGGGGGGCTCCGCGATGATGCATAGAGGCTTCCTAGATGCAGAAGGGCAAATTCTGCAAAGACTTCTTTGAGAATTGCTACCGCTGGGTGATAAGTTCTCTATCCAGAAGCATCAATCAATAAACTGTTTTTCTGCCAGCCCAAAGTCCGATTCTTAGTGTCTGGAGGCTACATGAAGACTAGCCTTCCAGACGTAGAAAGCCTTCACCTAGTAAAGTCCTTTGGGATCCATTGGCTAAGTGGTGCATCATCAGCTAAGCATTCCTGTAGTGCAGAGCCCCGAGAGAGCTCTGGTATTGACGCTAAGGCGCTACAAGAAGGCTTCCGCTCCTATAAAGCCTTATCCCGCATTGTAAAGAGTTGCGTCGCGGGGAAATCCACGCTTTGGAAGAAGAATGGCTATGAAATCTGGTTTACTGCATAATCCTACATGTTCTTCTAGAATCCGTTTGTTATGTAATCTAGTCAGCTTTAGAAGGGCTTCTTGCATACGCAACAAGCCATTACGAAAATCAGGGACAACGTTCTCTATGCATTATGTATATTAATACCAGAAAGCTTTATAGGGGTATATCACATATGCTTCATCCCGCAAGTTTCTTCCTGCAAGAAACTCCTGATTTAGTCATAACCCTCCCATGCACCATCAAAGCGTCCCATTTCTCTTTGTGTACTAACCCATTCCTCACTCTGCAAACCGTTGATCTTTGCTTTCTTTAGACCTCTTGGATCCTTGTGTTGGTCACACGCAAAATCGCATTCCGGGGTCGCAGTCTCGCCAAAGTACTTGCATATCAAGGCGTGCCGGCAAGTATTTGTGTCTTCGCAGTAATCAATCAATGACTGCAAGCTCTTCATTCTCGCATGCATGTTGGCTTGTTCCTTTTTGTCGCTGGCTATCCTCTTGAATGCTCGATCCCGATCTTCGCGGCTATAATACATTATGCATATACTTGCTTTACCGTCTCGTCCAGCTCGCCCGGCTTCTTGATAGAAGCCTTCAAAGGATTTGGGAATGGACCAGTGGACGACAAACCGCACATTCTCTTTGTCGATACCCATTCCAAATGCCGTTGTTGCAACTATGACATCGTATCCTTGATCATTATTAACCCAGCGTTGCAATGTCTCGTTCTTTTCCGGATTGCTGAGACCTGCATGATATGGTTTGGCTCCGATTTTCTTGGACCTCAAACGAGCTGCAATGGCTTCACATTCATTCCGTGTAATTGCGTAGATTATTCCCGAGACGTTGTGAAGGCGCTCACCCCTCCGTTCCAATTCAGCTCGACGTTCAGGTTCTTCGCCGCGACGTCGATGTACACTCTTCAGCCAATCTAGAAAGTCATCAAAATGGTCTTCCTCATCACACTTGAACCGTACTTCGTAATGAAGATTCTTACGGCTCGTGGTCATAGTAAAAATCCTCGTCTTTTTTTCTTCCAAGCCGAGTGTGCTGAGTATATCATTTCGTACCTGAACAGTAGCTGTTGCGGTGAGACAAATGATTGGTACGTCTGGGAAGCTGTCTCGGAACCAACGAAGAGATTTGAAAGAAGGACGGAAATCATGGCCCCATTCCGAGATGCAATGCGCCTCATCTACTGCAATCCGAGCAAGCTCCTGCTGTTCATGTACAATAGCGATATGCTTGCGAAAGGATTCTCCAGCACACTGCTCTGGCGTAACGTAAAGGAGTCGCGTAAGAGGATGGCCCGTTGCAAGGTCCCTCATGAGCCGCTGTTTCTCTTCATATGGTGTATTTCCATTGATAGTTCCCGCTTCAACACCGGCTACACGGAGAGCGCTGACTTGATCTGTCTTTGGATGGTTTTAGCTGGAGGTGTTTCAGGGGTGGCTGCATACATACCATCAGTGAAAGAAGTGGTGATATGACAATGGTGACTGGAAACAGTTAGCAGTCCACGGGAGTTTGTGGTACAAGGACTCGCATACTTCCATGATCAATTACTGCCGGCAGCTGAAAACACAAGCTCTTTCCAAAAGAAGTGGCGGCTTGAACAAACACATCTTCTCCATCCAGAGCAGCAACGATGACTTCACGTTGAAGAGGTCTCCAGAAGAGTCAGTCCAAAGAAACAATGAGGAAGGCTTAGGGACTAAGGCCAATTACCTGAACGACTTCTTTTTAAACTTCTTTCGAAGGGTGAAATCAATGTCTACACATGAGTTTGTCCTTGACAGCGGCATTGTAGTTGCGAGGTATGCGACTAAATGCAATGCCCAGTGCAAATGCCAGTGTTCTCATGCTACGAGGAGTTGTTGAACAGTCAAGATGTTGGAGGCTAGGCTGTTGCTTGAATAGGAAAGGCTGCCCCTTGGAAATGTACCCATTGAAGTCTGATCAAGACTAAGTTTGCAGAAGCGACAATGTTCCAAATGCCAGTGTAGCAGCAGTAGTACTAGTAGCAGCAGCAGCTCCAATCATCAATAGTTTGGACCAGATGTTTTCGACTCTTGAGTTGGGAGTTGAGAGTTGAGGTTGTAGAAAGGAAAGTCACGATACTCTTCTACTGATGCTGTGAATAATAGACCTTGACGCTGCGCTGCTTAGTCATCAGCTTGGCTTGTTCAATGCCCAATCATCTGGCCAATAGTGCCCCAGGCCGGCCACACCCAGGTGACCAAAGCACACACAGAGCTCTCTCTCCTCGTAAGGTTCCTGCAGCGGCATCAGGGGGAAACAGCGCGCTAAACTAAGAATAATGTACCCAAATAGCATGAAATGATGCAACAACTCCAACAACCGCTCACCTATCTAGAAGAAGGATGCGCCTGGTATGGTTATGGTTATGCCGTCACAATCACTCTATGACAATGCTTCAAATAACAACACATACGTCGAGCTTTTATCGTCACGGAGCTCTGTAGGGGGTGGCCGAGCACGTCCTACCGTCGTCTCTTTAATCCTTTCCACAAGCAAGGAGACCTGAAACATCGACCAGCCCCAGGGTCGACAAGAACAACCATAATATATTCTGGTTGAACGTGGAGTTATATACGGGCAATGGAGCGACCGACGGGACCTTTGGGGGCAGCAACTCTACCTCGGGGCCCGCCCATGGTTGAGAATGGCTTGCCAGCGCGACCAGGTCCCCTCAATACAGCTCGACGAGTACCAAACTCGATACGACCAGCCACGTCCGGTACTTCTCTGTCCTCCCAGGCCACTATATCTGTCGAGAAGGTCGTGGCTCTCGCGCGAGAGGCTATGAAAAATGCCCTCGAGGAGAATCAGACAAAGGCGGCTGAGGCCAGTGGGGTCAGCAACGAGCTGAAGCCGGGCGTCACTATCGATTTAAGTCACAAGAACATCCAGAAATTTCCAGAAGAGGTGGTTGACATTATCAAAACGGAGCTTGAGAGGTACTTATCTGCCTTTGAAATACTTACAACATGACTGGGAACAAAGCTGATTTCTGTACTCTCTAGGTTGGCACTGTCTCACAATCAAATCTCCACCTTCCCCCTCAGATTCTCAGAATGTACATCATTGAGATATCTAAATGTTCGAAACAATGTCATACGAGAATTCCCCTTATCTGTACGCAAGCCATAAAGTCAAGTAAGGGGTTGTATGTGTGCTGATATTCTTTGCAGATATGTCAATTGTCGTCTCTTGAAATCTTGGACCTCGGCCGAAACAAGTTACGAATATTGCCTCCGGAGTTAGTTAGGCTGACCTCACTGAAAGTGTTATCGGTGCAGAAGAATCGAATTGAGGACCTTCCATTATGTTTAGCAGACATGAGTTCGCTTCAAGTCCTCAAACTTGATGGCAATCCGATCAGATTTCCTCCGAAAGAAGTGTTACAAGTTCAAGCAACGAGTCCTCCCAACGGCCCCTATCAGGAAAGTGAGGGGAACGATGTTACGGTCACTGCCCAAATCAAAAGATTCCTTAAGCAGAAGGCTATAATGGACCGCTCCGAAACGGAATCTGGTGGGGAGGAATCAAGTGAAGGAGGCGGGGCTGAAACTCCTCGACCGAAGCGGGTTATGAGTGGAAGGTTCCCAATTAAAGTCAATGGCACTGATGTGCCGGATCTACGATCTCCAGCTTTACCAAGACCTCCACCCATACCATCGAGGTCGCATTATAGAGGTCTTTCGCAGCAAAACGCGGCTCTTCGACGACCGGGTGTTATGCCGCTTACAATTGGAAACGCCAACGAACGCTTGCGCAGCAATAGCGAGAGCTTACTGGCGGCTTCTCGCGAACGTCAAGAACGAGCAGCGGATCGTTCGAGAAGGATGGGCATCGTCTCGAGAAAGGCTTCAGAGCTGGGCACAGTTGATGAGACAAGGAGCAATCGATATAGTCATTACAGAGGTCTTAGTCATGGATCTGCCATGCAAGTACCAAGTGGTGGAGGTGGAATAAGCAACTCCAGAAGTCCAGTCAGTCCTGCGGACTCCGTTGCGCAGCGTGCAACATATGTCCGACGTCTTTCCAGTTTACCAGAGCGAAAGCGGGAATCTACTTCTCCCGACCCCATAATTGAAGGAGCGAAAGGCATATTATTCGCGCTGTTTCAGGTCCATCCACTCATCCAAAGTCTACTTGGTCTAGCTCGTGATAGTCCAAACAAACGAACAAGTCTTGAAAGGGTCTTCTACAACGCTTCAACACATGTCGAAGAACTCGATCGTGATATTCAAAATTACGATACCTACTCGGAAGAGGATGAGGAGGCCAATCCTCGATCAAATGAGAATGTTCACCGTGCCTGTCTGACATGTGTAAGCGCGTATATTCATGTGTGCTCGTTGCTGTCTCGAAATGTCGAAACTCTTCTCAATAACGGAGACCCGCGATATATTCGTACACTTTTGCTTTTGGTGTATGGCAGTTTAGCAGAAGTTCGGAATGCTGGTGTTAGCTTGTTTCCCCAAGGTCAACGCCAATTAATACGAGCTCAACAATCTAATGAGGAAACAATGAGATTCCAGCCAAGGGATAAATCAATAACTCCTACGCGAGATCGGCCAGGTGTAAGATTAAGAAGTGCAACTGTAGTTCAGCACTCCACCAATAACTTGCGTGTAGCTACCGATGCTCCTCCGCCTCCTTTCATCCGGTCAGCCACTATGACAATTGCTACACCTACACCACGCTCTGGTGAATCGTTTGGATCTTCTAGTACTTCCGGAGGTAGAGCCGGAGATTTCACTGAAGAAGATCGACTCTTTGAGAAGATCTTCCTCCGTCTACAGCAGTCCTCGGAAATGGCCATCAGGACTCTTCCTAGTGTTAACAGCCATTTCGTAACTGCTATGAAGATCAGCAACCAACAATCCAGTCCAGATCAACCTAAGCAATTTTGGCAGGTATTGATCCAGAAATGCTCTATTGCGTTGCAAAACGCAGATGTACTCAAAGCGCGACTATCTTTAATTAAGTTGAAAGAGCCAGGTATTAGAACACAGAGTGCTTTCTGGGAGCTTTGCAACGCTTTCATCAACGTATGTTTATCTCCCCCATAGTGCTTCACTTAATACTAATTTTTTTGGTTAGGCATATCTGGATCTAGTCATCAAGGTAAAAGAGGCGAAGAATGTGACAAGTCTTTTGCCCACAGATGTCATTGTTTTGCTGCGGCCTCTCCAAAAGGCTGTCAAGGAGACTGGTCAGCTCATACAAGCCTCACCTTGGTCTTTTCTAGCCTCGGCAGGCCCTTCGAATGGCTCTGCTTATACAACGCAAGCACCCGCGTCACAAGTGCCACTGCCCATGACACCCCAAAGTGCAGCGCTTGGCCCTGCCGTACAAGCAACTGTCCCTTCAACTCCCCAGTCTGCTTCATTTAATGCGATGTTCAACGGCAATGTCTTTGAACGGGCCGATACACTGCTTTCCATCAGCAGCAGCACAATCACTTCGTCGAGGACGGGGACCATGAGTTCTGTAATGGGAGGGAACGATGGCAGCATGACTCCCGCTTCGATGCTAAGCCCTATGAATTCTATGAACATGAATATGAGATACAACAGTGGAAAAGTATCCTTCTAATCAGACAGGCTAGTTATGATTATGGCATTTTACTACGAACATTTTTTGTCAGGTCTTTAATTGAAGATGTACTGTATTGTATCACTGAATATGACGCGTCGTTGCTCTTGAGCCTTTTTTGCTTTGGGAGGAATTAATGTCCTCATTTATTACTGGCGCTAGGAGGGTAGCAACTGGGCTTTTCGAGCATTTGCATCCGATCGGAGTTTTTTCTTTTTGTTTATTTGGGATACGATACAACAGATTAAAAAACGCATATGAAATGAGAAAGAGGAGGAAATGCTAGGAAAACGGTATGGTGGGCAGTTGCTTTATTGCAGGAGGTGTAGTGTAGTGTAGTTAGTGAGTGTAGGTATTGCAGCACAGATGAAATGGAAGAAAGTGTTGATTTTCAAGCCATCAAGTTAACTACAGAGGTTGCTGGCGTAAGTATTGTAAAACCCACATACAAACAGGCTCCCCTGTAGCTCTCGACAGGGGTTTCTAGCTAATAGGATAGCCTCGTTTCTTTACATTTGTATAGCAAAACCAAACTGCAGAAAGTATTGTAAAGATTTAGATTCTACTACTTTTTGCACATTGAAATTGCTTAAGCTATATATATATATATATTTATAAAAAAGAACCTTACCTTTATACACTATACATAATAGCATTTTAGTATAAATTTAAACATATTTTCCCTATAAGTTATGAGGAAGAAAACTCAAGAGAGGGGGCGGAAGGCACAAGTCGATCTAGCTACGTAGCCAATCAGAGCCCTAGCTGCCACCCATGTCAGAAAAATGTGGGTTTTACAATACTTACACTTCCACCCTTCCAACTTCTGTATTATTAAATGTAACGCTCTCGTCCGTGAATACGAGTCCGAGTCCGAATTCGAAGTAAAATACAGTAAATACCTACTTCGTACGTGAAGAGATTGGCAAATTACGGCGCGGCGTGGAAAGGAAAGGGGAAAGAAAAATAAGGTACATACGGAGATACATATTAATGCAATCAACAGGGTTATTAATATTTAAATTACTTATATATATAGTAGTATTAAAGTTCCAAGCTAAAATGTTTGCTTGCTCGGTATGAAATATTGAAAAATGTATATTTAATTACCTACCTTACCTACCTATGTGCATCCCGCACCTACAACAGCTGCATTGAATGGGATCGTATACTTCGTACCTTCGAAGGGTACGAAATAAAAAGGGGTAGAAGCGAAGCGAGCTCAACTCACTTCTCAGTCCTCAGTCCTCCGCCCAGATCATCCAAACTCACATGTTCAAAAGACTGACTTTATAACTTTATGACTTTATCTTAAAAAGACTAATAAGGTTAATGCTAAAACTGAAGAAAAACTTTCGCATTTTCCGCATAAAGCAGCGACAGCAACAGTAAGCAGCAGCTCTTGCAATTGATGATTTTGATGCTCTTCCTTCATTCCTTCCCCCCTCCTTCCTCTTAATGGGTGCCTAACATAAAAACCAAACTGCCTTCCCTCTCTGGATAAACTCAGTCTATCCTCCAGAAAGGTGGAAGAGGTTCAACAAAGAGAATAATAAAAGATTCAATGTTTGAGTGTGGGAGAAAAGGAAAGAGTTCCACTCCCGATACCCATTTCCATTTGCTTGCAATTTTGTGATGCAAACCCCCAATCTATAATATTCCCAATTAACCAACCCGTCCCAAAAACACACCCATAATAAAACACCTTCGCAAAAATGACAAATACCCCAAACCCATCTCCAAATTGCTCGCTCTTTTCATACTCCGGCGAAAATGAAACAAAAAGGGGTGATACACAAAAGAGACGAAGTATCTACAGAGGATTTGTGAGCGAGAAAACGGACTCCGTGGGAACGCTGGGTATCTGATGCAGTGATGACTAAAAAGTGATTAAAGAGGTGTAATGCGGTATGTCTCGTTCTGACAAAAGAAACGTGTCATTGCTTGCAGCTTGACTGGGATGTGACTGTGCCGATGTTAAGTCGATCTCTGAGACGAATGACAATCAGAATGATTGAGGATAGATTTGATCCGGTTATGTCAACTTGGGTCGACCAGACCTCTCCTTACACTCCTCGGCTCGGCTTCACGGTGGGTCCCCCTAGGAAAAGTAGTGATATCCTCGGTTCCCCTCTCAATCCGTACCACCGGCCATCTCGTCTTGCCTGTCGTTTTCCTCATCCACATCAGGATCCACCAGATAAGCCAAAGGTGCCCATACTCTCCAGTGGAGAATACCGATGTGTGCAATCCTCGTTGCAATCTCAGTGAGCTCCTCCTTTTGAGCAGCTTCTACATTAGTAGTTTTCGGTGTAGTAGCCAGCTCAAAGATTTGCAAGCTAGTCAAGGGAGTGTATTCGTTGAAGAGCTTATGCAAGATTGGGAAAAGCTGCGAGAGTACGCGTTGCTCCGATTCTTGGTAAATATGCGATTTTGGATTTGACAGGTGTGATGCGAGCTGAGATTCAAATTGGGGAACATAGTTTAGGCCACCTGGAGTAGACCGGAGAATCTGGAGAGCGAGCGATGATGCAAGGGAAGGCCATCTGTCGGATCCAGACGGCGCAGAGGCAAGTATGGCCACAAGGGCTGATCGTATCTGGGAGGCGGAATTAGGAGTTGGCTGTGAGAGATAGAGCGGCGTAACAGGGTGTGTCGTTTGAGGTGTAAATGCTATAGACGAAGGAGACGAGGTAGGACTCGAAGACTGGGAGTCCATCACAACATCGTCATCCAGTTTTGGGACCCATACTTGAGAACCAAATGGTGGCTGACTGAAATGTCCCTTGTCTTGTGCCAAGGCACTGAAGCGCTCAACCTTTGTTCTGAAGTCTTGTTCGCTTGGGATTGTGGGAGATGAAAGGACTCCTGCGTCGGCTGGTGATGCCGGATGTGAAGTTACTGGTGTGCAAACATAGAGGTTTGCATGACGTGCTTGTTGCCTACTCTCTATTTCGAAAAGACGATGGAGTTGCATGCAGACTTCCAAATTAATCGCATCCAGCATATCCGAACGTAGTTTAATCAATCGCTCTTCGTCAAACAGAAAGGTGTGGGGTACCATTTCTGAAGTCTTGGAATGGAGGGTCAAGTTCACGAGGGCTTTGAAGAAATCCCAGGTATTCCCTTGAGAATGCGAAGTGTCGAGACCGGCGATATTTGGAAGTGCCTCTGCCCGCTTGAACCATGCGTGGGCTCCAGCAATGTCGACTCTTCCCATTGCGATTTTCTTCATGAAGAACTTCTGTTCGAACTGGACTGTATCCTCAATGAGCAAGGGCCGCAGACATCGAATTTGGTGATTTGCTACATCCTGGGTACTTCATTAGCATAAAATGTGAACTAGATTTCGAAAGACTTACAAGTTTCATCGCCTCCAAAACTCCCAACAAACTTCTCATTCCATTTACCAGTTCTGCAACGTCCCCGTTCCGGTCGCCGTCACTCAATTCTCTAACCATCGCATCAACCCATGTGTCCCTCATCGGAGCACAATGACATTTCAGCAACTGTGACAGCCAAAGAGCAAGCTTCCCTAAATCAGCAACTCCTTTTCTGAATTGCTGCATGAGTAGATCAACGTTGAAAGTTTCCTCCACAGCCGATCGATCCCGTTGAGGTACCAGAGTTTCCAGGATACCGCGAATAGCCTTCAAAGTTGCTGGTAAACACCATTCTGGATCCTTCAGTCCTGCTTCGAACGTTTCCCGGTGAATCAGGTAATTTTGAAGCTGCTCTCGCATCGTCTTCCAAAACTCGTCTGCCTTCTTAGTCTTCCTCCGTCCTTTCTCTCCATCCAAATTCGGTCTGAAGTGCAAGTCCGGGTCGAAGTTGATATCATGCCGAAGTTTGGGATTGTGGACGATTTTGTTGACGTCGAGTTCACTAAGCGTTCCTTTCGTGACCGGGGGCTCCAGGACTGGAGATACTGAGGGTACCTGCGTGTTTGCTCTTCCCTTGCCGTTCGTCTCTGCAACAATCTTAGTATTCCTTGGAGGTTGTGCAGACGGCGGATTTCTCGAGCTGGTTCTCGAAGTGTGAAATGCGTCATCGCTCTCATAACGCCCCTGAGCAGCCTGGGTCATACTGATACTCGAGTTCTCCGGCTTCTCCTCACTCTTCGGCATTGCTGCATCAGTGCCATTCTGGGGTATAGATGCTCCATTTGTCGTTGTAATAGACGACCTCCGCCGTTGTGCTTCCTGTGCTCCTCCCATAATTAAACCCTCCAAGCCAGCTGGATCCTCAATCTAGCCCCGAGATACAAGATCAAATGCACAACCAAGGAAGGCAGAATACCCAAACTGTGAATACCGCGGTCGCTGGAAACGAGGTGTGAAGGACTGATAAGGCTGCGGGAATCTGAAGTCAGTATACATTTTGTTTGTCAAAGAAGACATATGCTGTAACAGGATGTCTAGGATAGAAGGGTCTCGTGGGTTGGATGGGTCGGGAAGTAGCAGAGGTTTTGTGTAGCCCAAATTCTCGATGTTTCGCAAGTTTCGAGGGAGTCAACGGCTAGCGACAAAGCAAATCCGGTTTGTATGGAGCTGCATGTGTACATGTAGCGGGCGCTTGCAAGAAAAGCGACGTACCTGTGGTGTTCTCGCGAGATATATATTCTAAAATGTACAACCAATTGAATTGCTTCTCTTTTGTGATTCTTGCTTTGCTTTCCAGAAAGGACAGTGAGGGCGCAGTTGCACCAGACCAAGGAGATTGTATAATTATTGTAATTGGGTAGGTAGTGAACGACGATGGCGACAAAGACTTTTTTGCAGTTCTTTTCTTTCTTTTCTCTCTCCCCGGAACAGAACAGAAGACACAGCTAAGATCTGGTTCTGATTCTGGCTCTGGAGCAGGTGAAAGAAGGACGAAAACAGGGGAAGAGTCAAGTGTTCCGCGGGCAGGAACAGACCCAATAATTTAAATAGATGAGACAGAGTGATCAAACCTGGAATGGGCAGGGGCGCCTAGGCCAAGAGAGATCAGTAGAGGAAACAGCAGGAGGGCAGCGTAAGGTTTGGCCTGTCCGTAAATTAAATGAACAGTGCGTTCCCATGAAAAACCTTGCCCGGAAATCGATAGATCAAAGGAGCGAGGAAAGCGTAGACGATAGATGGGATAGGAGAGGAGCTATGTATATATTAAAACGACAGTGCGGTAGAGGCAAAGGCGAAAAGGCAAAAAGGTAAAAAAGAAAATATATTGAGATATATATTGCAGAGCTATATAGAAATGGCGAGAGTTAGTTGTGACCAGTCAATAGGGCCTGATGGCGGAAGGCGAGTCAAGTCCAAGTACAGTACATAGCACTCAGGGTTTGGGGGTTCTAGAAGGATCAATGGTGGTGAAGGGAAGGTGGGCGAAGGTGGTAGTAGGATCGGTGATGATTGTCAATCAATAACTAAGAGCCATCTCTAAAAAAAACCCCCAATTCTATCAATTCTATCAATTTTACCGTAGTCTCCTCTGCTGCTGAAAACGTCCTGTCCACTGGGGGTGCTTCTGCTGCTGAATGCGCTGACGGGCGAGATCTTGCCACCACCACCACCACCACCACCCCCCCACCAACAAAAACAGCAGACACAGACTCAATCGGCGCATACCTCATCAAAATTCAAAATTCAAAATTCAAAAATAAACTGTAGAGGCCAACAACCTTTTAAGCAGCATGAGAACTCGTAAGGAGGCTGACGATATGCACAGTAATGCAGAAATGAAATGCAACGCACAGCACAGCACAGCACCACAGCGCGTGATGAGTCGTAATCGGCGACCCCTATGCGCATGTCTAGACTGGACAGACCATAGTAATGAGCCTGCATCAATCGGTAACAAACATCAGGCGGTATGACCGAGTCGTCTCAACCAAGGAAATAGGTAATTCTCAGGTAGAATTCCTGCCTGGCAACGCCAATACTCTGAAAATATAATTATAATAATACCTCCGTACCTCCGTTCCTCTCTCGTGCATGTCCCAACTCGCCTCACTTAACTGCGCCTCCCCAGGGACTCGCTGGTAGCGAATACCAGAAAATACCAACCCTCCACTACTAGCGCCATGATTCTCCCTGATTATCCCTGATTATCCATGAAGGACGGGTCCTGACCCAGCAGGTCGGTGTTTGCTAGCACGCTACGAGGCCGCTATCGTACACTATCAATTTGACAGGACGACAAGATCACCATCAAGTGTAGCCTCACTGTCTATCACTATAAAGACCAAGCATGATCCCACTGCAATCTCTGCATTCTTCGACCGCCCCCGCCCCCAAGGTTTATTATTTCTCAATAACAACAAAACATCATCATCAACAACACTAACTCTTCAACAACGCAAAGCCTGGTCTACGCTACCCCCCACCGCCCTTACTCTGCAGCATGAGGCCAACAAGGCAAGGCTCCCGGGTACGAACACGTCGTGAATGCAAGCATCCTGATGAGAGAGAGTTTGCGCGTGCAGCGTGGGAAGACTCGGACGGGTAGTGCTGTGGTTGTGGTTGTGGTTGTGATGAGATCATTATTTCCATAGCATGGCAATTCAAGATATTGATTGAGCCAATTCCAGAGATCCTTCCTTTCCTTCGCCTCGAACACGACGGCATCACGTCACCTCGTCACCTCGTTACCTTATCACCTTGTCACCCACGCATTCCTCCAACTTCTGCTCGGTGACCGGGCGTACCAATTATTGAATCTACTTCGTATGGTTTTGTGCAAGGAAAGTCTATTGCGTCCATTCCAGAGAGGGCTGACCTCTTCCCTCCGGCCACCTCGGGCATTTCTTATCTCGGAAGGCGTTAATTCAAGCGACACAACATACCATGAAAATTTGTGGACGTGGGACGTGGGACGTGGGCACAATATTAGACTTGAAGAAAGAACCTCATGGCCAGGCCATTTGCCCTGTTGTGTCCTTCCTCGCCGAGCACGAGTGTAACCGCGGGGGTTTCCAATTACCATTACCCTTTCTAGCAGGTAAGCTTAGTCTAGGTGGGTAGGTTCTTGAATTACTGTACAAACACCACCACCACAGTCCTTCCTCCAACATATCACCAGGGCAGACGACTTGACAAATCTGTTCTTCACCAATCTTTTTCTTTTTCTACGGCGGCCTGCGACATGCTCAGCTCCCTCCCGTCTTACGCCTGCAACCCGCTCGAGCACAGAAGGATCATTGCACACGCTCAGGGCTCATCAGTGGTCCTGTTGCAAACACATTCCGTTTGTCTTGCACCTTTTGATACCTTTTGGCAATCGAGTGCTCGTTATGCTCAAGTTGAGTTTGGGTTGCACCTCACGTAGGGCGTACGGAGTCCAGTGACTCGCCCATCTGCGCGATTGAGACAATTGGAATCATTGGATGCATAATTGTCAAGCTTCCTTTATCGTTGGATCTGAAACCGCCTCGGTTGTGTGAAGTTTCTCGCAACGCCTTTTGTTTGGCCCGAAGTCCACATCGTGTCTGTTCGCCCCCGTCTCTTAACTTCGATACACTTCGTCACGTGAAGTTGCGCTTAGTAGGCCTTCTAAGCCTGGAGCACCCCAATGCCCGGTTCATCCGGGTTTCTCATACAAGTACAAGGAGGCCACCCTGATATTTTGCTTGATGGCATTATCATGTTGTCTTGACAACGGCCTCATCTTGCATTACCGATACATATCCATCTCCACAGTAGTATCAGCCCTAGGTCACTGAGACCAACGGGAATCATGGGCGGCACACACGCCTCGAAACGATCATCTGTAGTTTCAACCTCCTCATCTTCAGCTGTATCATGGCCCTTCTTGTTTGCAGCAGGTTGGTCTCTCGCCTTGCTGTTCTGTCAGAACACAAAGCTAAGTCTTTGGCATAGATAAGCCTCGTCACGAATCAAAGACTGTCAAGAGTCCTGGCAAAGCAACCACGCTAGTCAGTAGCCATAAGTCTGCGGGGAGATCTGTCATGACTGTTGTAGTCGAGTCATCAGCACCTGTGAAGCTATGGCCCTTCTTTATGCAATTCGGAGGTAGTGGCACCTCAACTAGGAGCAAGAGCAACAGCAACAAGCAATACTATGAGGCGGAACCTAGGAAGAGAAAGAAGAAACGTTCTTCTCCGAAGGAATTGGAGACTAAAGTGTTTCCATTCTTTGCACAAGGTAGGCGACCCTTCTTTTCCACCGTCTTGATCCATACCATAGCCTGTTTTTGGTTATGTTAATGATGGTTGGCGTCGCTATAGAGAAACGCAAGGTGTTGTTTGTTAAGGAGAGAGATGAGTATCACACGTATTGAGGATCTCAAGTCGCTACTGTGCGAATCACATGTCTTCTTTTTGGGTTGGAGTTGGTTGTAAGGTTCTAGGTGGTTTTATCTTGATTTTGTATACCCAACTTTTATGCTATAATGGCCTTTTCGTTGCAGTTGCACTCACGTCGTTGGTTCTGCTTGGCGTTGAATTCATGGACTCCTTTTGTATACCACTCTCAATTCTACCACTGTCTTTGAAAATCCTGTACATTGATTTCGTCAATTTTCTATAATAACAGCTTCGCCATTTGTTACCCTTCAATTTTCACTTTTTCTTAGCGCCGTTCGCTAACTCTATTTCTACCTTTTATTCTGTTCATGTATACAACTCTCTTCCCAATAAACATCTCAGCAATCGTGTAATATACATTGATCTACAACAGTACCTACCTATTATCTAAATATAAAAACCTCAGGCCCCTAAATCCCTCCTCTGCACCACTTCCACAAACTCTCACCACCCAACCAAAAACGCACCTACCCTTCCTTCGTGAAATCTACTCTAGAAGTAGAGAAATAAAACCATTTACGTACTTTCGCCCTGTTGCTACAGAAGAAAATATAGCTAAGGTTGGTAACATTTATGGTGCAGGTACTCCGTAGGCGACAGCGCAACCACGAGGTCTCTTAGGTCGCTAAGATTGGTTAACGGATTTTGTTCGGTTTTTTCTTTTTTTTTCTTTTCCAGCCAGGGGGCTTTTTTCTCCCTCTTTCTTTTTTAAGGGGGAGAGGTGGGGGGTCATTTTAGCCATGGGTTTGTTTATGGTTTCTTTTTGGTTTTTGAAGGGGTTGTTTAGGGAAAAAGGAAAAGAAGGAGGGAGAAGAGAAAGGTAAGAATAAGAGAGTAAGTATAAAATTATACTTATTTTAAATACTAGTAAGTAAATAGTTATAAATAGAAGAAAAGTTTATATAAGTATACTTTTATATTTATTATTAAAATAAGAGAAGTGTTGGAATAAATGTCATCATATGAATAGTCACGTGGCTCTTGGCATATAAAAAAGAACTACTTCTTCTTGTAGATAGATAGCCTCTTTCTTCCACACAACTAAACTAATTCAATACATTTCGACAACGAGTATACTACGTGAAAGATCACTAGTCTGCCCTTCGAACAGTTGATTAAGTCAACCGATAAGAAGAGAAGAGAAGGTAAAAAAAAAAGTTATTATACTATTAGTTAATTAAAATATTAATATAATAATAAAGGAGGATAACTATAGCTATATTTATAATTCTTCTTCTTTATTCTAACTTTTATTTCTAAGAACTAACAATTAGATATATTCTCTCTTTATTCTTTATTTAAAGCTTCTATTACTCTATTACTTTTAATAAGAAAACCTACTTAAGTTATAGTAAATATATACTTATAGACTATCCTTTTGTCCGTCCTAGTATAAGTTTAGACTAATAGGATGTACACTGAGCAAGGCTCGCCTCTCTAATCCTAAGACCTTTTATATTATAGAATTACCTTATAATCACACATAAAGTAGCTCTACTCCCTCGAGCTCGAAGATCACCCGCTCGCTTGATTAAGGGGGTACTGAATCCCTAAGCAAAGTGGTAGGAGACGGACAAAGGGATAGTAGAGGGGGGAAATAAATAGAATATTAGAAAAGCTACCTATCTCTAATTCCTCCCCTCTTACCTCTAAAACAAAAACTAAAAAACTTCTAGATCCCCTAAAAAAGTATCTTATTTCCTAGTTCTACTTTCCTACTCCATATATGTAGGTAGATACCTAGGCCCATCTATACTAATACCCAACCCCTAATATAAACCCCTGCTTAATCCCCTAGCCTCTAAACTCCAAGTCCAATCCAACCATGCACCAGATACATTTTCTTTCCCAAAGTATCTATCTATCCTACCGTATATGTGCAGGTGTCTCAACGATACCAGGTTGAGATAAAGCCTCCAATTCAACACCATTTCCAACTAAAACCTCTTCTTCCCTATCCCCTTCGAGATTTTCGTCAGTAGCCAACATCCCCCTCCTCTCCTCCATCGTAACACCTGCCTCCTCGTCACTAATAATATCTACTTTGTTTTCATCATCGTCCGTTGTCCACTTTGCGATATAGATCGCAGGTATCAGAATCATTCCAATCCCTACAGCAGACCCCCATCCGGGCTTGATACTAAATATCATCCAATCCAACGCTAATGCAAAGACCATATTCGTATAGATCAGATTCGTCGCTCTCCCGCCGCCTTTCCCTCCTAGTCCTCTTGTTAGTAGATACTGCATGAGAAAGCCGCAAATGCCAAGGAAGATTAAGAAAGTCCATTGGCGGAGGCCGGATGGAAGGGCAAAGGTAAGGTCTGAGAGACCGAGTGGTTTTGAGAAGAATAGGACGAATGATGAGACGAGGGTACACCAGACGGCGAAGTAGTTTACAGAGATAAGGGGGTGCGCTCTTTCACCAATGCGTCGGATTGTTGTAAATGCTCCTGCTGAACCAACAACACCAAGCAGAGCAACGAGGACAGCGGATAGGCGCTGGGCGGAGGTTGGCGTCGGGAAGTCGTTTATAGACGAGGTTGCCTGAGTTGCTGTCTCGTTTCCAGAGGTGGTGAAAGTATCCACGGGTAGTGGAGACGAGAAGAACGATGTCGGCCGCGCGATAAGAACAACTCCTAAGAGGGAGACTAGACTGGCGTATTGAGCGCTGCGCGGGAAGGGCTCTTTTAAGAAGAGGTAACAGGAGTAGGATGCAAAGGATGGAGCTAGGAATGTGATAACAACTGCATCGGCAACGGGAAGATATTGTAAAGAATCTATGACTTGTTAGCTATCCAGCTCTCCCATAAGTTCTACCTCTTACTCACAATACATTCCATATATACCAAAGAACCCAGTCAGTCCTCTCGCGACTAGCAAACCTCTGATCCCCTTAGCTCCTAGTGGAAAATCCGGGACATTCGTCCACCACATCCACACACAGCAGAAAAGGCAAGTGAGACCCATCCGAGCCAAGAGAATCTGAAATGGATGCATTCCTTCACCTTCTAGCTCTAAAAGTCTTGTGGTGACATTCATCAGCGCCCCAAATGCTTGTGAGACAACCACAGAAATCACGCATTCATTTCGGAGCCAGTAGTTGTATACCGGAGTACGCCATGTCCACGGTTTCGTAGAGTGGACATAGGGAGGGTAGGGAGATATGCCACGAGAGGAGACTGTGCTTATTGATAGTCTTCTAAACGCATCAGGGTCCAGCAGACCTGAACTGGATTTGGTCTGCATACTTGGGGAGGGGTACCGTCCTCTACCGCGACCATTAAGAGCTTCATCGAACGGCGACGGAAGATCTCGAAGCAGATTGTCGTCATTGTTATCGAAGTCGGACTTCGTAATAGTGCCGTGGGGAATCCTCTGAGCTTGTGGCATAGCTACTAGGTATCATTGCAATAGCAAATTATTTCTCTGTATATAAACTTATATGAGAGACTCCTATGAAAGACTGCTTTTGGAGTTGTACATCGCGATGAATATGGTTTTTGCAGCAAAATGAACTAGTAGAAAGGCTCGATGAAAAGAGTAACGGGGAACAGAGAAACATAGTAAGCGGTAGCTAATGGCCTAGGGCCTACTATGCCGCCGAAATAAACTTTTAGTTGCAGAATAAGTGGGATAAATCTGTAAGCCAAAACTGGGGTCTGGTCAGCCACTGGTCCATTATTTTGAACTCCGTCGTGGTGACTGTGAAGGCCGTGAAGACCGGCTCAACCGGGTACCTGATGGTGTGAAGCCGTTGCATTTAACCACTTTCTTATTGGCGGTTGCGGTCTCTTTCGCGCCGCCCAAAACTGGTTTGCCCCATCAAAAACTGGGTCTGGAAAGGTCTACTTGAAAGGGTCTTCTGCTGTACAACTCGAGTCAAGGATGTCGTCACATGAAGGTGAAGTGTCGACTTTCGAGCTTGCACTTTTGCTGCAGAGGTGTCGGAAAAAGACATGACCGTAAGCGACTCGTGGGGACGGCAGCGGGTGAGCAGATCCGGCAGTCTTGACTCCGCTTTCGCAACTGGAAAGTTGGAACTGGCCTAGAATTAGCTTTATTTGGATAGATGACGATGAGAAGAGCCATACAGCCATGACCGTCTAAGAACGGCCAGACTTCTGAGTTAGAAGTCAGTAACTCATTTTGTGTTTTCAAGGACAAGCATTTCTCCAGTCTTAATCGTTGTGAGAGTCTATTCGCTTTCGGTCTAACCAATTGAATTCCCAACAAAAAGATAAGCACATATTGAAGTCTACCTGAGTTCCATTATCATCGTAGTCTCCTAGCTCTCTAGATAGAGTGAAAACTTACTGGCATCAGCCGGGTATCATGACCATCAACTCCATTGCACCTAAATGGACGTATGCCCAAGCTTTCTCCCAGTGTGATAGCAAGTTCTGATTGAAAATTCCATTAACGCCAATGCGATGCAATGCAATGCGAGCGTCCTCTTGATGCATACCAGTACTGTGATAGCTGTACCGTTATGGAGAAAACTCCGCAATGTAAATGCCGCGAACACCGCGGATGCCATGCCTTTCCAAAGAAACCTCTCGATGCGAGGACCGTAACTCCATCATTAACAAGGTGAATAAGCCATCCAACCTAACAGTAACTCTTCACTTCTTCTTGCCAGTGCTCTTGCTGCTTTTCCCTCCCAAAGTTCGTGCATCAAAGTCCTTGTCATCATCCGCGTCGCCCAAGGGTTCCTCCATAGCCGCCACATCAGACTTATTGATCTTATCATCCATAACATCTACAGCCTTCTTCGCCTTATCAATCTCATTCTTCTTAGAGATGATCTCTTCTACTCGTCCAAGGTACGCTGGGTTGTTCCGGCACGCAAACTTGATGTCATCGAGCTTGATCTTTTGACGGCCTGCGATCTGCGCTGATCGATAGGCTTCAAAGCAAAGCTCGGTGATGAACTCAGTGAGGGTTTCGTCGAGGACGCGTCGGGTACTATCGAGGGGATCACGGACATCGCCGTGGGCGAAAAGGATGAGATTGACTGTATTGAGAATCAGTATACTGTTTTGGTGATAGAGTTGCCAAGCTTGGGGACTTACGATCTTGGTCCGAAAAGGTCTGCTGCCCCCGATTCTTACCAATCCTGGCCCTAGGTTCCATGGTAAATTGTGAATTGGGGTTGAAGGGCACTTCCAAAGCTGATGTTGAATGTTGGAGATGATATGATGCGCGAAAGAGGGTGCCTCCCAGTAACCTAAAAAAGCGGCGCTCCGAGTCAACTATGGAGTATTTATTTGCAGGCGTGAATCCCTTGAATTATTTGGAAAGAAAGTTTAGTGGTTAGACGAAGACAAAGGTCCTTAACATACGCAGAAGAGAGTATTTGAATTGTTAACTTGGTTTGAATATCTCAATCCCAAGGAATTCCTATATGCCGCTTTTTGCAATCACTGAGCCCCTTGTCCCCTTGTCCCCTTGTCCCCCGCCGAGCGCGGCTAAAGCGGCTATCTGTCCTCGCGCCTGTGTAAAGTTAAGTTGGCAACTCACAAGGTGTATTCTCAGCCTTACACGTAACATCTCAATCCATATCCAAGATGGTAAACTCCTCCTAAATTATTCTTTCATATCCATTACTATCACTAACTGCATTTCCAGGCTGCAATCTTCAATTTCCAGAGCACACTGCTCGTTATCCTCCTCACAATCTGCACATGCGCCTATGCTCATCAGCTCTTCCCCGGTATCATGGACAGGAATAAGGATGGGTATGCCCTTACGATCCCTCCAATCTATAATAGAGAGTATGGCAGAGGCTAATGCAGAGAATAGGGTGAGGGGAGTCTTTTGGAAATTCGCGAGGATAGGTGAACGACTGAGTCCGTATGTCAGCATTTGCTGTATACTTATGGCTGTAAGTTTGTCCCTCAGAAGAAGCTGTAGGGGCTTATTGAGTATGGACTGATAATGTTATTTAGGTTACTTTGGCTATTAGTCCTTAAGCGTTCTTAGAGGAGTTGTCATTGGCGTTTGGGGCGTGCATGGGATGATATCAAAACTTGGGTTGGGGAATACACAGAACTATTACGCACAACACGAGGGATGTAGGACTGGAAGAAATACCAGAGATGTCTTTGTGTCTGTAGTCATTTGGCCCGAGGCATAGCTCTTCAATCAAATTTGAAGTTCTGCACTCTTGAGTCTCGAAAGTCGAGTTGGTGGTTTGAAACGGAGAACCTCTTGCCTTTCACAATATGGTACATTATAATGCTTGACGAGAACATTTTAAGGCCCCTTTTCAATAGAAGAGAACTTTGCTATTGTAGGCTGGAGTTTCATATGTGTCCACTGTGAGTAAAATCGAGTTAGTATCTTTATTGTTAAAGAGGACACGTTGGTTACTCGATCAAGGTCCTAGAAAGCCTTATTGTTTGCACTATAGTCTAAATCTATTATTAATAATTCTTTTGTTCGAATTCTCAAATTCACTTCGCAATTCTGGGGCTGTTCAAGCAGATTGTAGTGCTGTTTTAGAGGAGCACAAATACTTAACGCCAAATCTCAAATTTATAGCTTGAATTTCCTTTCTCTATGAGAGGTTGCTATTAATCAGAAATGTGGCATACACTTGATATTTGACAACGCTGGCCTTGTAAGTAAAGGTAAAAACCTTACTGGGCTTCTAGGTATTGATGAAAGGAATTGAGTAGAACAGATATCTCTAGAACTGCTTCAGACTTGGAGGATTATCTTTGCTACTGGAGATGAAAATTAACCTATCTAAATTGCTAAAGGACTCTGTAGTCTACGATCTTATGTTATAAGTACATTTGTTCGAATCCTTATTTAGGAAAGTTTTATAGTTTCACATAGGTATATATAACTTCTATTTTATAGTTGTTCTAGGTTTCCCAGCTCCTGTCTTCTCAAATTCTATGTGTTCTTGTAACTAGAAGAGAAGCTATAGCTGTAGAATATAAACCTAGTTCTTATAGTCTACTTTATGTGCTGTTTTTGTTAAGAATTTTTTCATTGTTCTTACTATTAAAAAGTTAAGCGATATACATTCCACCAAATATAGGGGCTTAGTAGGTATAACAAGTCTCTAGAATAAGATCCTACAACCCCTATACTAAAGTCGTATAGTATTAAAGCGAAATTCTACGCTTACAACCTATACTTGTAAGGGTAAAATCTTATGCCCCCCTAAAACAAAATTATATGCATTCCAGGGTAAACAGCTGAAGGTGAAAATTAAGAAATAGAAGGGTAGGCGAAATTGAAGACTTCAAATAAGAACAAAGTAGAAACCAAATCAGATCAGACTTAAAAATAGTAGGCTAAAGATAGAAAGAAGGGAGGAAGCTGTCTAGTAGAAAGGACTATTTTCATAGTATTTTGTATAAGATATGTTCCTATAATGTACTGTATTGCCAAATAAGTATAGAAAATAAGTATAGTAAGTTAAACAGCTTATAATATTAACTCAGTGCTCCTATAAATATATATTGCAAAATATGCTATTATACAACTTTGTGTTCCTTATAAAGCTTTCTAACATTTCTAGTTAAATACTATATATATTATCTTGTATCTTTATATAGTTCTTAACTTCTAGTAGTTAGTTTTCTTAGGACAGAAACAATATTAAAAGATGCAGAAATGAGATTCTACTAGAACAAGGAAGGGAGTTATAAAGTTAAAGGCATATTTGACTTTAGTGTAGATAATACCTCTATAAAGCTAGGATCTCTATAGAAGATAGCGCTTAGTACTTAAGTTATGATTTGTTAATGAAAATATAAGAAATACGAAGTAGAATACTTTATATCCTTATGTATAAGACACTTGTAATTAATACCTATATAGCTGTAAATCACCCCTAGGTAGTAGGAAGAACTCCTCGATCTTACTCCTTTACGATCCTGCTTCCTTAGCTATACTTCTCGCAAGTTCTAGAGTCTGCTTTGAAGTTGGAATTCTACTCTATACAGTGCAGCTAATAAGATCGCAGTTTTGTTCTACTTCTCTGTTTGCAGTAGCAGAATAATAGCCAAGTTCCCTAAAATTCAGGTTCCTTAACGTTATCACCTTCATCTTACAGGTCTGAATAAAAAAGAGATTCTCTAAGGCATCTTATCTAACTAGAAATCAACACCAAGATTCGCTCCTTCCTCTTTCACTACCTTCCACTTCAACCACTCTCACCTTCAAAATCCAGGTTCCTCTTCAAAGATTCATCTTCCCCTCCAACCACTCCCTCTTCCACCACTTCCTCTCCCACTACAATAGCAGGACAACATCTCTCGAGAACACCTAAGACCTCGTCCTCTAGCTAGGAGATGGAGGATAGTAGTAACCAACCACCTACAATTAACAAACAAGAATATCTCATGAAAGAAAAGGAAGATAAGAACAGAGAAGTTGCATTCTTAGATACTAGAACTAGAAATCGAGCGTGATAGAATTAACTCCTTGTTATCAAATTAAATCTCGTTGCTCTAACGTATGTGACTTCTGCGAAAGGGTGATCAGCGAAAAGGAACATAGAATTCATGCTAAAGGTGAAAAAAATTTGTCCTATTAATTTGTCTTTAACTTCTTTCTAATGGCCCTCACTTCCTAGACACATTTCTAAATCGAGTTTCTTCCTAAAGATCTATCATCCGTAATTCCTTCTACATCTACTCCTTTGATCCCTCTTCACCCAACGACCTTACTTTCGCAAGGTCTAGATAGGATCCACTCTCATATATCCGTAGAGGATAGATCTATCAAGAATCTTCTAGGGAAGAGTTGAAGAACCTATCTACTTGCTTTAGCTTTCCCCATAGGTCAAAAAGAGTCGTTTCAGAACTCTTTAGCACATCTCTAGACTAAAGCGTCATTGTCCACGATATCAGCGCCATTCAAAAATCTTTCAAGAGAAGGGGAGTTGATTAAAACAACTACTTGCTTTAGCAGTCTATAGACTAAAGCATCCTTGGTCAGAATATCAGCGCGAGTAGAAGATCTTTAAGGAAGACTTTACAAAGCTAACTACTTGCTTTAGCATTATTCCTCGATATAGTAAGGTAAACGCATTTCTTTGGCCTCTTTATAGACCAAAGCGTTTATACATGCAACTTCGGCAGCCTCGCTTAAAGGATATCTCCCCTACTAGAAATACTTGACACTAATTCGTTTCTACCAACAGGTGCGCACCACCAACTTGATCTCCGCACCTTCACTCGAGTCTCTTCGAGGACTTAACTCCCAATCCCTAATTGCTAGGAAGAATGGCGGGTACCAAAGTCTGTCTACCTTACTCGATATCTTCTTTAAGCTACCTATAGAGCATATGCTAATCCGCTTTAAGAATCCTGGTCTATGTCATCCGCAACCTTTACTGTCTCGACAGAGTGGCATCGAGCCATCATACCCTCCTCAGCAGGTGCCCAGACAAGCATCCCATGAAGCACCAATCATCATAGAAGATGAATCAGAACCTGAAGAAGAAGAAGACCTCGTACCACCTACAAGAAAGAAGCGGAGGGTCCAGCGACAGGTGGTTGATTCTGACACTGAGAGTGAGAGTGAGCATGAACGGAGGACAATCTTTAACAGCACACCATCGCTGCCAAGCCACCCATTATCTGACGTCTTCTTAAACTCTACTGTAATTTTCTTTTGCCGAATAGGAAATTATGATTGTACTGATGTGCTTTTAGAAGAAGAAGCTGATTGTAACGCTCCTGTACAAGCCAAGCACTGCGACAGGCTGGAAGATTGCTAAACTATGCCACACTCTACAAACACAGGTAAGAGAGCGTTACTAACTCCTTTACATTGCTCAACTACTAACGTTGTCGTAGCTAAACCAAGAGCATGGCCCATCTTCAATGTCTACTAGACAAAGCACGGCAACAGGCAGGAAAAGTGATGCACTTTTGAACAATGATCCACAGACACAGGTAAGAGTGCATGACTATTTTGCACTGCTCAACTTCTGATGTTGTCATAGCTCAACAGAGAATGTGATACTCCTTCAATGCCTGCAAGCACAGTTACAAGCCAGGCAGATGAGATTCCGGTATGGTCAAATTATTCCTCCAAATACTCTACCTATAATCGATGAACTCATCAACTAACCCACTTATAGAAAACTGCGTCCAATAGTACTGGTTTATACAGCCTACTCCAGGACATTATTCGCAAGGAGGAAGAACACAGAATCCGTGAAGAGGTCGAGGAGAAATAAGAAGCCGCACGGCTTAAAGAAGAATGGGACACGAAAATGTCCTTGTGGGCACAGGGCGAAATACAAACCAGCAGGGGCAATTCTCATCCGGAGATCCTTCGTGTAGCTCAAGAAATAATTCGGCGAGCCAACAAGCAGGATATACTAGTTCAGAAAGTTTACGTTCCTGATGCCCAAAAACGACTCGAGTTTCGATCACCAACGCTTGCTGCAGAGGATAGGAGCATACGCATGCTTGAAGTATTCCATGAACTGGCCAACAATAATGCTCTCACGGTAGGCATGACACATCGTTTGATATAAATTTGAAACTAATTATTTTGTAGTATGATCAGGCCGTCAAGGTCCTTCAGGAAACAGATCTCAGCACTCGCCGCGAAGTCTACAGATTGATTGTCACCCATCCCTTCTATAAGTCCTGTGACGAGCGCAAGAAAATCGAAGTTAAGCAGAAGTTGGTCGAATTTTTTGACCGGCATTTTACCTCACAGCTAGAGCGGCTGACAGGAAAAAAGCCCCTCCAAGAGCACCAACACAAAGTACTCAATCTAGGAGCAGATGACGTTCTCTGTAGTGCAAATGGCTTCATTGTACCAAGTAGAGGAGAGAAGCTTCTAGCTAAACAAAACCTGGAGACCTGGAAGCAATCAAGGGGATTGTGATACATCTAGGATCCTGAGCAAGAGTATGTATAGGTATGTATAGAGATACTAGACATTTTGGGCTAGCATTTCGATTAGTATTGCCTTCGCCCTCAGGCTTTTATGTTTGTTTAGAAGCGTTGTGTATTTTCCTAGGCCATTTCACAGGACTTTCCTGATCTCCCTTCAGGGTTGGCTAGATGGCATGATAGTAGATAGAGAAATCACACACCATGTTTTCCTTGACATCGTAGTAGTGCTTCTCGTGGCCTATGAAACAGATGAATCGATGATACAAGTACTTTCAAAGATATTGATCTTCGCCTCTTCGCATTACAGACTTGATAATGCCAGGGCTGAAACCTAGGAAACCAATGCTGAGAGAATGTGGAGAATAATCTAGTGAGGAACGTTGTCACTTCCCCAGCAGCAAGCTAAATTTAATGATTACTAAGCGGATCTTGAAAGCCGAACGACTCCAAACCACCAGAACCTCACGAATTAGCAAGCACTCGCGCTCCCCATTTCACAACGAGTCAATTGCGCACGCGCAACGCCCAATCGACTCAAAATGTCTTCACAAACCGCTGGAAAGGTTGCGCAAGCAGCACAAGCACTCCCAAGAGTGATTCCCGTTCACAAAGTAAGCTTCATGTCTCAACATCAACTTCAAGCTATTCCGCCCTGCACACTTCCACTGCAATGCTAATGGCATATCGTACAGAAATACACCGTCCAATCTACGGGAATCTGGGAAAAGATTCGCCGCGTCTTCGCCGTCGACGCCACTCGCTCTAATGGTGTACCCCTCAACCCTCAATTCCGTAACCCACCACCTGGATCCAACGAACCGTTCTCCTTCATTGATCCCGTTACCATCCCCGCTGGAGACATAGCCGATAACCCATACTGGAAGCGTGATGCACGTCGTTCATACCCTCTCGCGTCAGTTGTTAGCCAGAGCGATGTAGTTGGACTATTGAGTGTTGGTAGTAAGGCAGCTCCTAAGAAGGAGTTGATTGGTGAGGAGGGAAGTAAGATGTTGGTTGCTGCTGGTGAGGAGGGGAAGGGTGGTTTGGCTAAGTTCTTCGAGAAGGAGAAGGGTGCTGTGGGTTTGTTGGGGGAGAATGGTTTACCACCTTTACCTAGTGGTGCTCATTGGGGGAAGACTCCGGATTCTGGTGGTGATAAGTATGCTTTGACTGAGGAGCAGTCGTATCCTGGGCAGTAAGTTAATGTTTTCTGTTACTTGGTAGAGCTGTGGCTAATTTTCTTGCAGATACCCGTGCCGGACATTCCAATAGAGTGAGGTGGCTCAGCTTGTACATATGAATTAGAAGTTTCATTTCACACTTTCAAAGAGTTTCCGAATTCTATGATTCATCTGATGTGCCTATCTTGAAACTATAAGGCAGCTTTCATTCCGCACTAAGACTCACTTACCTTAATGACTTCACGGTATCTTCAAGGCAGGCTAAGTAATCTACCACACTTTACTCTTCTGGATCACCAAAGGGATTCATTCCATTAATATTTCAGATACCCACCCACGCTGTTACATTGATTACATATCCTATGTTCCATCCCTCTATTCACCAACGAAACCTCCACCAAGTAGCAACCTACACAGCAGGCTTTTGCTCATTAGAATCCAACTTCTCGGCCGTGCCAGCAACCTCAGCAGCCGTGTCGGCCTTAGCTACATCCTCCTTAACAGCACCATTTTCAGCGGGAACCTCGGCCTTATCCTCCTTCTCTACAGCTTCAGCACTTACAGGAACGTCGCCAACAAGCTTCTTTACGACCTCAACTGTAGCAGCTGGTCCGCCTGGCTCAGCGGCAAGGATCTTACCCTCCTTGTTGACAACGAAGACACCTCTGGTTGTCCCACTAGGTGCTTTCTTGAGGCCAATCGCTGCAATTAGATCACCTTTGGTATCGCACAGAAGCGGGTAGGGGAGATTCTGCTTGGTCTTAAAGGTTGTGTTTGCCTTTGGCGAATCTTTTGATAGGCCGAAAATAGAGAAACCGGTTGATGTGAGTGGTTCATATGAATCTCTGAAAAGACAAACTTGTGTTGTACCTGAGAAGATTTAGTTCATAATCTCACGTTTTGTTAATAAAGTAGAACTTACAGCCAGGAGTCGAAGCCTTAGGGTACGTGAACAATACAACGCCGGACTTGCTCTCATCTACGAGTTTTTTCAAGGATGTCTTGACACCATCGTTCGTCTCAACTTCACCACCAAAATCCTCGAGGTTGATGGTAGAACCGACTTCGATCTTAGAAGCTCCATTGGTCTTGGCTGCTGTGCGATTGTTAGTAGGCGCAGACATGCATTTGATCAAAATGGCGCAGTTATGCTGCGGGGATCTCAGCAAATCATGCACCTCGACTTGGTATGCGATGACCTCCACGTGATTCCCAACCTCCTCCTAATTTAGAACTTGAAAATCCTCCGTCGAACGCGTAGGCTCCATCCACAGATAGGATTGTTTGGTAAGGATGGGAAAAGTCGAGAAACTGACTTGCCTTTGGAACTTGGAACCACTGCTTCCTTGACTTCCTTGACCTTCTCAACTACTTTTGCTACGGGACCCTTCTTCTTCTTCTCCGCTGCCTTCTTCTTGGCCGGTGGAGCTGGCGCAGGCTCAACTGCCTTGCGCTTTCTCAGTTCGACTGGCATTTTTGATGATTCCTAGAAGATTCAATGGATGGTTTGTTGATGTTGGGTTATAAGGTGATGGTCGCAAAGGCGCGTCTTGATTGGTGCGATCGGAGCTCTCAGATGTGGGAGTGAAACGACGAGATTAAAATAAAAGACTTGGTGAGAAAAAAAAGTCTCGGTTTTTGCGAGCAAGAGGGTATGGCTGATGTGAGAGGTGAGCGCGAAGAGAAAGAGAGAGAATTTTGGAAGAGGGGAGACAAGAAGTGAAAAGGATGGAGGGACGTTGAATTTAAAGGTCTGGGCAATCTCCTCACTGCACGAACAATAGGTAGACTACGCAGCGTCCTGGTGTACTACTAGGTCAGGGGTAAAGAACAACCCCCCCCCCAATCTCGTCTCAGCACACACTGCGCTCTCATCATTCTTGATTTTTCTGCTGCCAGCTGTAACAAATCAGAACTCTATCAGCAGCCACGAGAACCACCGTTTAGTGCTACATTATTGGGGTAGATGGGGCGAAAGAAGCAATGTCAGTGTGCTGCCGCGGCTACTAATTGGATGCTTGCTTGCTTCTATCATTGAACGGTCCGGAGATCATCTTTGTGTCTCGTGCCCTCAAGGTCCAGAGTCTCGGGTCGAGGCATGGTGCATTTTGAAGTTCCCCAGAGATGCCAAAGGGAATGATAGGATCATACTGGAGCCGTTATGTCCATCACAAAGGCCGAAAGGAAGGCTGATGGAGGGCGTCAAGAGCTTACTTGGAGAAGTGTTATACACCACGTGATGATAATATGCAGAACTGTAGCCCGCTCGATCCGTACAGTAGGGTTGCGTAGGGTTGTTCTAATGTAGCATTTTACTTTGAATTTACTGATGAGAAACAGTTTTGTCTATCTAGACGGCCTTGCGCAGCATGATCTCTCACATGTCAAGAGGATGTTGGATCAGGGCGCGCATTGCAGAAAGACGCAAAACAAGACTGCCGGAACCAGGACTGGAAATTATATTGCGCTTTTGGTCTCAACGCTGATATTTTTACGATCCGGCCACCGTAATGAGCAAGGTTTTGTAAGAATGACGCTAAAATTTCGAAGGTTTTCCAGATTTGCCTCCGTCCCCTTAGTCCCTTGAAATTCCGAGGTCATCTGCGGGAGTAACATTTCCAGCTTTCTACATATTATTCATACATTCCCTTTCCTAGAAACCTGCCACCTCAATCTTTACCCAACGTCGACACTGAGACATCGAGACATCATCGGATATATCCTCACGCATACGACGGTAATCGTCGGCGTCCAGCAAACAAACAACACACGCGACCAGCGGAGTCTGACATTTCCGTGATCCAGCCAGTCCAGGACGCACACGATCAAAAATGAAGCTCTTCTCCAACGAGGAAACATTTGATTACTCCTGGGAGGAAATATCGACTGCGAACTGGATCAAATACGGCCCTTGGAACGACAAGTCTACGCATGTGATAGCCGTGGATACATTATCGCGAAATGTCGACCCGGCGACTGGAATTGTATGCACCCACTTTCTACCTTTCTGCCAAGTATGCGACTAACAGTTTCCCCAGTTGCGAACGGAACGCCTTATAACCTGCAAGCAAAGTGCCCCGAAATGGCTTGCCGCTCTCATGGGCGGCAATGAAACGTCTCATGTCTTCGAGACTTCTTATGTCGACCCAGTCACCAAAAAACTCACTATGACCTCGCAAAATATGACTTTCTCGAATCTCGTCCAAGTACAAGAGACCGTTATCTACCAACCTATTTCATCTAACCGAACGAAATTTACACAAGTAGCAAAGATCACAGCGTTATGTGGTGGATGGCAGAAGGTTAAAACCGCAGTGGAAGAAGCGACAATCAATCGATTTGCAGAAAATGCAAGAAAGGGCAAGGAGGGTTTCGAGGCCGTACTTGAGATGAGTAGAAGAGCATTCAGTGAAGAGAAGCAGAAGGCGAGGGTACTAGAGAGACAGGAGAACATGGCAACAGCATAGAGACTCGAGAGAGCATCACGATCACCACGATTCTTCTACAGACCGTTCAGTTTATCATTCAATTAGCGTTGTCATTAGAAGGCCGGAGCGTTTGACATTCATTGGGAAGATGGTTACACAAAAAATCCGCCTTGGAGTTTAGGGCCAATGGGTTATATCACTTGGGTTTTTTATACACGGCGTTCAGAAGCTAGAAAGAGGAATTTGGGGGATCTCTGCTCAAGGCATTACAGCTTTACACTATTGTATTCTAATACTGAGAGCCCTCGAACATACCTCGCAAGAACGCGTAGAGTTCAAAGAACTAAAGAGACTAGACAAATGTCGAATTGCTAATACTCCTTCTCATATTGGTTCCTTTACTAGCACTTCTTCAGTTAGGTAAATATTTCGTTCTCACCTTCATCAACTCCCCTAGTCACAGCTTACCCAACAGACATTCTTGGCTACTTAAGCTAAACCTAACAATTGAAATAGCAAGTTCGTCACATATTTCTATTAGCATAACTCATACCACAACCTCTCGACCCCCAAATCTCCAAAAACAGAAACTACACAAGCATATAGATCTCTCAATCACAACTAAACAAATAAATCAAAATCCCTTCAAATCCCATCATGCCACCCCTCCCAATACCCATCTCCATCCCCAAAATACACCAACCTCTCTAACTAACTTAACTCTTCAAACCAAAATCCAGCTACCTTAGCTCTCTTTACTACATACCTTCGTACCACAAAAATCAATCTCCACACTCTAACACTGTAGTCAAAATAATACAATCTTCAATTTAACCTACCTAGTTTTTTCAGGGGGGGGGGGGTGTTGGTGCTATGTTAGTAGTGTAGTACGTAGTTTAGTAGTGTTAGAGTGTTCTTGTACCTTAGTTTCTAGAGTGGAATTGTTTATCATTTGTTTTGATGGTTATAAGATCGGTAGGTAGGTAGGTAGGTAGGTAGGCAGGTAGGTGAATTTTATTTGTGATGAGAATTGTTGGTTAGGTATTACCTATGGTTGTTTTGGTTGTTAGGGGTGGAACTAAGGAGGTGTAGGAGGTATGGTTTGTGTGGTTTAGAATTTGGACCTTGGACCTTGGACTTTGGGATTGGTGTTTGTTTTTTGTTATTTGTTGTGGGTGTTGGGTCGCGACTTGGTATGTTGTTGTGATGGATTGGAAGGGAAAATAGAGAGAGTTCAGGGAAATTTTGGGAGTTGGTTGTGGTTCTGGTTGGTTGTGGTGTGTGAGTGTGAATATAGTAGAGTAGGGCGACACTTATATTAGTTGGTAGTCGTTGGCTTCAATGTAAGTTTATGATTTCGTTTGCGACTATAAGTTGAAAGTGAAGCTTGATTTGTTGATATCTGTCCCGATTTGTTGGAAGAGCTAGAATATGAGTTCAAGAAGTAAGTACTGTTCTTGATTAGTTTGATTGTGTTGGGTTGAGTAACTTGGATGCCCAGCTCCACCATCAATAATCAGGATAGAATGTACTCGACTAACTCGATGATTGAAATGGGCTTCTTGACAAGGTTTCACTTAGTCTTCAGTAACTGTTCAACTTCCCTGAAGTATGTCAGTGATTTCAACACCAATTAAATCCATACATACTAGAACCAAACACCAGAAGAACTGTCCACAAGTGACTCTGAATTTTACTTCTCAAGGCCCTGAGCCTCAGGAGTCCACATATCATCCTCCCTACTAACAATAACCTCATCAACATCCAACCTCCCCTTAATAATCTGCTCCCCATTAACCAAATCATTCTCCACAGCCCTCTTCTCGGCCTCCTTCTCATCCTTCGCAATTCCCGCCTTAACGTGTCTAGGAATCAATCTCCTCTTCGCAACCTCCATATCAACATCCACAAACCATCTCTCATCCATCAACTCACTAGCTTCATTCCAAGGCCACTTATTAAGACTCAGATACAAGCCTTCGAAAATTAGAATTCGGGTTGTCGGTTCGATGGGGATATCGTTTTCTTTTGGGTCTTTGACTGCGTGGTCGAAACTAGGCGCGTAGATTGTTGTTGATCCAGGTGTGAGATGTACTCGACAGGTTTGTACTAGTTTGTGGTATGCTATTGCGTCGAAGGTGAATTCGGCTCCTCTTCTATCGTGGGCGTGTGTTGGGTTTGGCATTGCTGATAGTTGGGCACGTGAGAGGTGATATCCATCCATTGGGATCATTCCTGCTATGGGTGTTGAGGATTTGGATGCATTGAGGGCATTTAGACGTTTGGTTACTGTTGCGGCAAGGGTTGTCTTGCCTGAAGAGGCAACGAATTTGTCAAAGTCTATCAATCATAGCTGTGGCAGAGAGACAAGAAACTTCTCAATCACTGGGTAGGTTTGATTTTGAACTTACCAGAGCCTGGAATTCCGGAAACTGCAATCAGCAATCGTTCTGATGGCTTTAGTGCTTGGTATTTTGCTTGGCTATGTGGTCAGCTTCGAGCAGATGGAACTTCTGTCTAGGATTGGAGTGTTCTTACACCAGATTTTCTCTACTAAGTGGTTCACTTGATCTTCCATGGCTACGTTACTGGACGTTTCAATGAGATCTACTAAATTATGAGAGAAGTGTGTTTCAAAGCTCAACTGACTTACTGCCCAATTGTCATGCCCCTCACCTAAGCTGCCGCTGCCCCCACTATCAACAACCAACTACGCGGGGTGGCATCAAAATTGCTTATCGCCGATAACAAAAAGTTGTTCGTCACTGCAAGACAGCAGCAGACTACAACAGGAAGGGGCCACCTAGCATTCGGAATAGAAGGTCCTAAGAATGGACGACGATGAGAATGGTCTCTTTAATATTGACATCTCACCTCCTTCATCGCCTGCCAGTTCTTCTGAGAAGCTTCCCCGAGATCACCAATCAGAAGAGGATTGGAAGCATCAGAAAGCAGAGTGGAGACCAAAAGTTGAAGTGGGAGAGGTCAGTCATCTCTCATCTTTCCCTGGTCGAATTTTTGGACTTCGGATACTTATGAGACTTTAACAAGATCTGGAAAACTCTCACTTTACCAATAGACAAGCCATCGAAGCCGGTATCTCAAACTATCTTGCATGCAATTGAGGAATTATATTTCTTTGCTCGGTATGAAGAGGTACGTTCTGATGTTCTTGGTGCAGCGTACTGTTCAGGAGATTATCATTCGTGGCTTCCAAATCACATTCCACTTGTTCTTAAAATTCTCTCACAAGGAAACTGACTTTGAATTTTGAACACAATAGGCTCTAAAGTTCACCGAGGAAGCATTGAAGGGCAACTTGGAGGAGGGCTTTAAGAAGACTGTCGTGGAATATAAGGGACGATGTCAGGCGAAGATCAAAAGATCTCAAAGATAATGTTTTCTTTTACAGCGGACGAGTTTTATGAGTAGTCTAAGACTTGGTCATTACCATTGATCTCTCGTCAGACGAGCTTTTTTTATCTTTCACCCGTGCATTGGCAGCGTCAGGGACTACTTGGGATAGTGACAGGTGTGAACCAGTCGTTAATATCTTTCCTCTGCTCTGCGCTTCTGAGGAGACGCAAAACGTCGGAGACTAGATATAAACTTCCCGCGATGACAATGGGTCCTCCTGCTGCCACTTCAACTGCCCAGCGCAATGCCCCTAAGATATCTGCCCCAGCGTTATATTGCTGGGACGGATCGATCCCACACGAAGATGCCGCTGACAAGATGTCGGGAGGAGACATAGCTGATACCCAAGGCATGCCATCAACAGAGCCAAACTGAACTGCTGCAACGCAGTCACCTTTGCGCAATAAGTTTTGTAAAATGCCCTCGAGTTCCTTCCCTTGTGAAGCGGCGAGTACCCATGTTACTTTGCTTGATCCTGGCCGAAGCCTCCCATTGACGTAAGAGCCCAGAGCCTCAGCTGATTGAACATTGTGTGCACCGTCAAGAAGTACGGACTCGCGACGACCCGCTGCAATACTACTAATTGCAATAGTCTGAAGCCGGCCAGGCCAGTTCATATTCTGGATAGCTGGCAAAATTCGATGGAGAGGAGACTGTTGATGGGTGTAAGCTAAGTGGAAAGCTGTATATGCGCATGCTAGATTCTCCCATTGATGAGGCTCGAAATCATCCTGTGACAATTCGTCTAAGAAAGACGATTCGGTGGAGCTGAGTATGACATCTGTTCCAATCTCTTTCGCGTAGTCACTAATGACTTTTTGGACTTCTGGAGAATTGCTCTTGTCTACCACACAGGGAACGCCTGGTCTCATAATGCCTGCTTTCTGTCGTGCAATTTCTTCAATGGTGTTCCCGAGGAATGACTGATGGTCCAAACCAATCTTTGAGATGACCGTAACAGCTTTGTTTTCCATGACGTTTGTCGCATCCAACCGCCCTCCAAGTCCTACTTCCACAACACCCATCTCGATCTTCCCCTGAGCAAACACCTCAAACGCCGTGGCCGTGAGTAGTTCAAACTCCGAAGCTGCAATGCCATCGTTCTTGTTTCGCTTGAGGACCAGATCTTCTGCCTTTCGGAATACAGCCTCTTCAACTGTTTGCTCGTTGACTGTGATACAATCCCACCGATCAATCAAATGAGGGGAATTGAATCGACCAGTCCGTACTCCGCTCGCATGAAGCATCGCAGATAGATAGGCACATATTGATCCCTTACCATTGGTGCCTGCAACGTGTATTGCTTTCCAGGGCTGTGGTGTGTATTTTACAAGGCGAGCAATGCGCGCCAATCCGAGTTCTATCATCCTGCAGAAAACAAACAGGCCATTTCTTGGCGGATCCTATGAAACGGCTCTCAAGTTTGTTGTGCGAAAAGAGTCATCGTCGCGCAGGTATGAAGAGAATTGGTTGTTGTGGTGATGTGACTCAAAAATAATTTAATCGACGTTGAAATTCGGCAACGCGATTCCAATCGTATCGCTTCGCATAGAAAGAGCCGCGGATTGCGTGCAGCAGGAAGGCGCTTAGCCAATTATGGCCTTGCCCCGTCGCCTCGCGCTCAGGAAAAGGAAGCATCAGTTGACCATCATCCTGAATACCCATTCTCATCCCGATTTACATCAAATAGTCGTTTGTCGCAGTCGCAAAGGCCTCAACAGAACATCTCCGCTCTTTCCCCCTCCTACCAGAACCTTCAATCGCGCAAAATGGGCTTACCGTGAGATTGCACTTTCCCCTCGATCTCGCGATCGCTGCTAATCAGATCTAGTTTGTTTATCACGCCTGTCGAGTCTGAGGCAACCTCTAAGGCCAAAGAACCGATCGCATCACCCTCGCGCACCTCAATCCGAAGGGCGCGATTGTCCCGTGGCCAGCATGTGCGCACGCTGGACGCGAGTCGACGCCGACAAGCGCTGCGTATGTTTGAAAACGATACGCAGGCTGGACGCGAGTCTTCAAGAATATCAAGATCACCACCTGATGTTGAAGAAATGATGAGAGGATATGCAGACTATGAATTATCGAGAGCTTTTGGCAGGACGGGTTCTGCGCAGGAGCCAGATGGTCGGCACACCCTTCAGGCTCGAATGCGACGGTTTGCCCAAGAACGACAGCGTCGTGAGAGTGAAGCTCTAGGGCCTCGCGATACCCCAAGCTTTGAGCGTCAACAAGTATCTGGTGAACCTGGGCCTCTGATGCCCCCGGCTCCTGAGCCTAGGGATTTTGCAGCTACAATTGGCGAACGCCAAAGAGTCCGCGACCTTAGAAGAATGGCAAGAAGGCATGCAGCGCCAACACCGCCTAATGCTGAAGAGGATCGTGTGTCGATTGATACAAGCGAAGATACCCAACCAATCGAGGGTAACACTGTTTTGTCCAATGAAAGAACCGGCCCTCGTCCATTGCCCGAATCAGGGAGGGGTATTTGGAATGCATTCGAAAGGTTGCGAAATTCTGATGCAGATATGCTATCGCCTAATGTAAGTGCTTTGTACCTGTTTTGGTCCTGTATTTGAAACACATTAGAAGTAAAATGCACCTTGCGTGGACCCCAAGTTTGCAAACATTTTGACTGACATGACACCAGGATCCCGAGACTGGAAGGCGACAATACGCTCGGCGGCCTTGGTCAAATATGGTTGAGAGGGAGAGAGCGCGCCGGCGGCCTGTTCAAGCTCGTCTCGATGGACTCGGTGATCGTGACCGAAGTCTGAGCCCATTTTACAATGACCAAGAGCCTATGTGGGAAACCCTTCTAACGAGTATTACACCAGATCCACAGCCGCCCAGTGCAGGATCTTCATTTGCGTCTTCATCTGCAGCTGCAGCTGCATCATCCTCAAATTCGATGCCCCAGTCAATGACTTCGTCTATGACAAGTGTGGATAGAACTGAGGATGACCCTATGAATCAAGAGTGTGATATGTCGGATTCCAATGATGGTTCTGATTGGGATGCTGAGGATGCAGAAGGAACAGCAGATAACACAGAAGCCCTTACCAGAGGGGGTGAACGTTTGTGGAGAACATATGCCGACGTCGTTACGGCACGAGAAGGCCCAGCTCGCCGAATTGCTAGCAGAGACACAGAACACTTGGGTGGTATGCATCGTATAATTTCACGACTCGTAGAGCGAGATGATATTCCAGATGAGTGGTGGGCTGGGGCTGGCCTCGTCCGCCGTGAACCTTCATCTTGAGTATAGCTGTTGCTATAATCGTTCTTTCTTGTTTTATTTAGCGTTTGTGATACCACCTTGTACTAGACCTTGTACTGATAGATTCAAAAGTACGAAGCATTGTTTTATGATTTACATAAACCCATTTAAACCACTTTCTGATCACCTGTGAGATTTTGCTAAGAGGAAATAAGAAAACAAAGGTTGAGGCGCACTAACTCTGAAGGTTTTTGTTGCCACGATGTGGCCTAACTGATGACGGGTAGTCTAAGTGTATCCTTTCGATAGTTTCTTTGGTAAGGCCGGCTACCTTTCAGCTATGTAACGTTTATAAGGTTACCAGTAAGTGGGAGAACCCCAGATGGCGCTCAACTAGTCAGGGGAAATTTGAAGTAATTTCATGATGTCCATGTACGGTCGATTTTGACGGAGCTCGGGGCCAGATGGAGAACAAATAAAGCATCAAGATAGCCTGAGCGATTCAAAATTATGAAAAGATTAGCTTAAAGTGCATCTACCATCCAATGATGAGGTTCCATTTCCCCGATCTCAGCCTTACCTCCATGCAGGTCGCGAATCCATGTAGCGACTGTTTGTCAATTTCTCATTTCCACATTGACCTACATGCGATCCTCTACTTCGTACCTCTTCCCGACATAGATACTCCCGTGCTGGTACATACGAAGCACTTCAGGTGAATATGTGGCCTTCTCGCCAGCAAGTCTAGTCGTAGTCGTAGCAACATACTGTACATTGCGCATTTATACACCGTATAAGTACAAGCAGCCAACTCGCGTGCTGCCACGGACCAGGATCTGGCTATATCCTAGGTCATAGCATTCGATTCGACTCGACTCGACTCGAACCCCGCGATACGGAGTCCCGCGACGTGAAACAACAAGGACAGGAAAGGTTCTGCAAACGCGATTGGGATGGGATGGTCCATCTGCCAGAGTGATACTCGACCTCCTCTCTCCATCCCGTTGAGACCCTTTCTCAGGCTTGCTGTGACGCTCGCTGGCCATGGTCTCCTATCCTCCCTCGTCGTCTGATCGGCCAAATGGCAGAGCAACTGGTTCTGCTGGTAGCGGAAAGTCTGAGAGGGCACCTGCTACACCGAGGAGGGATGGCGGGTCTTCGAAGGAAAAGGCGGTGCAGGATCCAGGACTCAAGGACTACGTATGACTTCACCTCTTAGGAAACTTGGATGCAAAGGCTTATACTGGGTAGCGTTTAGGGGAATGTCTAGGGAAGGGAGCCTTCGGGTCGGTATACAAGGCATTCAATTGGGGTACTGGGGAGGCCGTAGCTGTCAAGCAAATCAAGCTTGGGGACCTCCCGAGGAGCGAGTTGCGTATGATTGAGGTACAGCAAGTCGTCCTCTTTAAACAGAATGGGAGACTGACATGTCTATAGGCGGAAATCGACTTGCTCAAAAACCTCAATGTAAGTGTTACCAAGCTGTAGATACATAGAAGATGTTGTCTGACAATGACTAGCATGACAATATTGTCAAGTACTTAGGCTTCGTCAAGAGCTCGGACTGCCTGAACATTATACTTGAGTAATTTTCCTTGCCTAATTCGCCTTGAACTTCTATTAAATTTCTTTAGGTACTGCGAAAATGGATCTTTACACTCTATATGTAAAAGCTATGGCAAATTTCCCGAGAATCTTGTCGGTGTGTACATGACCCAGATTTTACAAGGACTCCAATACCTCCATGATCAAGGTGTTATCCATCGAGATATAAAGGGTGCCAATATTCTCACAACCAAGGATGGCAAGGTCAAACTCGCGGACTTTGGTGTCTCGACAAGTACTTTAGCTGGAGCTGATAAAGAGGCACAAGTGGTCGGGACACCCTACTGGATGGCCCCTGAAATTATCCAGCTTTCTGGAGCAACACCTGCATCTGATATCTGGAGTTTAGGGTGTACTGTAATTGAACTACTAGAGGGGAAACCACCATATCACAAATTGGCTCCAATGCCTGCGTTATTTGCTATTGTCAATGATGACCACCCCCCTTTGCCAGAGGGAGTCTCGCCTGTAAGTTTCACATACCCTTCCCTTGCTAAGATACTGAACCTCACAACAGGCTGCTCGTGATTTTCTTATGCAATGTTTTCAAAAGGACCCCAACCTCCGGGTTTCAGCACGGAAACTGTTGAAACATGCGTGGATTGTTGGCTCTCGCCGTACTGACGCTCCTGCTGTTAAACCGCCAGCAAATTTCAATGAAGCTGTAGAGGAAGTTAAACAATGGAACGAGGCCCTCAAGTCGCCGAATACGTCTTTGCGTGTGTCCACAAGATCCAATATGGCCAGCCCTATGCCACCTAGGAGAGACCCACCGTTGCGCAACGTCAATGATCAGCAAGGTACTGGACTGGTAACGCCCGCAAAAGGCCCACTGTCACTAGCAAAGCCCAAGAACCAAGCCGAAGCATTCAGATCACCTGAAAGCATGGGTAAGTTTATTCAATATGCAAACTCTAGCACTGCTAACAAAGTTAGGGGATGACAACTGGGACGATGATTTTGCAGCCTCGATATCATCAAGTGCCCTTCATCTGCCTCGTCTAAAACCACAAGACAATTATGGTGGGCAGCTCTCTACAGATAAACTTAAAGCCTTTGCATCATTTGCCCATGCAAATGATGAGTCTGATAATTGGGATGACAACTTCGAGGGCGATCTCGTCACAATCAAAGGCCCTCGACAGAATATGGAAGTCGATTATCACGAGCTTGATACTATTCGCCCGTATCGAACGAAGCCCACAGTTATAACCGATATGAAGCCAGCTGTGGCACCGAAGAGCCATAAACTGTCTAGTCCTGCATCTATCAGGCCCAGATCGCCTGTGAAAGCTCAAACAGAATCAAAGTTTGTACTTCCGTCACGGCCAGCTCTCATGTACCGAGAGCAGTCAGTGGATGATTATTCGGACTTGTTTGTCGATAATGATAGCATTTTCGACCGAAGACTGAATATTGTCAAGGTGAGTAGCTTGTGGACTTATGTTGTATTAGCATATGGCTGATCTTTTTTCGCAAATATAGGATGACGCTCTTTCACCAAAACTATTCCACCCATCAGATCTGACAAGTCTACCAAAGTCTGCACAATCACCTGTTATCAACGGCAGTCTGAGAAGACAAAGCTTGGCGCCTCGTCCAGATGTCCCAGAACAATCTATGCGACGGACCAGGTCGTCTGTTGAAATTCAGAGGTACGCAGAGGATGAAGATGATGAAGACTTCTCAGACATTTTTGGAAAAGAAGGCTCCGTCATCTCTGCCAGAGATGAGAGCGACCGTGAGTCAGAAGACGGAGCTGGTGCGCTTATGCTGCATTCGAAACTTTCCAATAACTCCTGGCTCGGCGATGAAGATGATGAGGATGATCCTTTTGCTTCAATCGAGCAAGGCTTTGATGAGATGGACTTGCAAGCGAACATTGCCAGAGATAAACACGCTAGGTTATGCACGTTGGTTGAAGGGTTGGTAAGCTCATTGAAATCAACACAGTCAGAGGATACTCTGTCAGACCTGTCGGAACAATTGGTATGCTGCTTTTGCTATACCCTTTTTGAAATCGAAATTGTTAACGTTTAAATAGCTCGACGTTCTCTTCGAGTCGGAAGATGCAAAGAGCCTGATAATAAGTGCTCACGGAATGTTGCCAATCCTTGAGATTTTAGAACCATGCACTGTCAAAAGTCGGCAAAGTACAATATTGCGGCTACTTAAGGTGGTCAACGCCGTAAGTATGCTGCTCCCTAAGTTCGGTCTTGATGCTGACCTGCTTAGATTATTTCAAATGACGTTGAGATCCAAGAAAATTTGTGTTTCGTTGGTGGGATTCCAATTATCACAAAGTTTGCTGCCAGGCAATACTCGAACGAGATCAGACTAGAGGCTGCGGCGTTTGTGCGACAAATGTATCAGACTTCTACTTTAACTCTACAAATGTTTGTAAGTGCTGGTGGACTCAACGTGCTTGTAGAATTCCTCGACGAGGACTATGATGAGGCCAGAGACCTTGTTCTTATCGGTGTGAATGGTATATGGAACGTGTTTGAACTTCAAGTATGTTTTCCTTTCCGTTATTGGCTGGCAATCCTAATATTCTACAGGGTCCTACACCAAAGAACGACTTCTGTCGTATCTTTTCCAGAAGCAAAATCCTATCTCCACTTGCTCTTGTTTTAGATCGTGTCCTCGATGAAGATGATGAGCTCTCTGAACTCATTGAGGGTCGAATCGTCAATATCTTCTATCTTTTCTCGCAAGCAGAAAATTACGTCAAGGAAGTTGTAGCTGATAGGGTGGTGCTTAAACGTATGTTAACCCTGACACTCAATTTCATCTTTGCTGACTTTTCTAGGTGTGTTGAAGGACCTTCGGCGGATGACACCTGCGCATCAAATCACTATGCTCAAGTTCATCAAGAACCTGTCGATGCTATCCACTACACTGGAATCTCTCCATTCCGCAAATGCCATCGAGCTACTAATTGATCTGTTGAGCTCTAGCATGAAGAAGGCGCCGGCCCATTTTCGCGAGATATCAAACCAGGTCTTAAATACAATGTACAACCTCTGTCGACTCAGCAAGGCGCGACAAGAAGACGCTGCGATCAACGGCATCATTCCATTGCTACAACGTATCATGAAGACAAAACGGCCACCGAAGGAATTCGCTCTTCCAATATTATGTGATATGGCGCATTCAGGAAAAATTGGCAGAAAGTATCTGTGGCAGAATAAGGGCTTACAGTTCTATGTCTCCTTGCTGGAGGACCAATATTGGCAAGTCACTGCTCTAGACGCCATCTACATATGGTAAGTACCACCCAAAGCAGCATGGCCATTAATGTACTAATGAGAATTACAGGCTCCAGGAAGAAACTGCTAGAGTTGAAAAATCATTGCTTGAGGGAAACTTCATAGAAGCAATTGTGCGATGCTTCAATGCGCCGAAAGCCAGCGCCTTCGACTACAATCTTCTAGAACCTCTAATGAAGCTTTTGCGTTTGAGCTCTCCGGTGGCTGTGTCACTAGCCCGGGCAGACCTATTTTGTGGAATTCTTCAGAAGTTGAACCATAAGAAAGCTGTCGTACGCCTTAATCTTCTGCGTATTGTTCGTAGCATCTGTGATCCGAGCGCGGATCAGCCAGAAGAAATCAGGGCCCATAAACTCTTTGCGGAGATCCGTAGCCTCGCAAAGAATGACAATGCGGTATTGGTACGGAATATCGCAAGTGAGCTGGGCGAAATCAGTCCTAAGAAAGTACAAGAAAGTGGAAGTGGGGGAAGGCCGAGGCGAAATATGGCAAGACGACAAAGCTCCTACACTCCTCCATCTTTACAAAGCAGCATGTCGACTCCACTTACACCGACTCATGCAAGTCGACTATCACAGTCTTCGGCTTTCATTGATGGCAGCGTCACTCCTAGACGTAATCCCATTCTTCCTATTCCAACGAATGGGAACGATTCCGCGATTTATCGACCGCGAAGTCGTGATGGCCCTGGGATTACTGCTAGGAGTAGCAACGAGTCAATACTATACCGCCCCCAAAGTAAGGATGGTCAAGTGATAACACGGAAAACTAGTACAGAAAGTGCAAGTAGCTCCTCGTCAATGAGCAAAAGTCGACTCCCGCGGACATCAATGCTGCGCACGTCGCGGTCATCCATATCCACACCAGCCATCAAAGATGAACCGGTTACACCTTCTTCAAGCAGAAAAGAAAATGGAAGACTACGGGAGCATGCGAAGTCTACGGCTTCGCCAGGGACAGCGCCACAGCTGAATTCAAGAAGAAAGACGAGACAACCGTCTGGAGATATTAAATGGTCATGATCATGATACATGATAACGAGAATTGAACGAACGAGCTTGGGTTGATGGACGAATGATGGGATGATGATGGATGGATGATGGGATAGGTGATGGGATGATGACGGATGGATGGGTGATGGGATAGGTGATGGGACGGGTGATGGGATGACGGATGGATAATGGGATGGATGATGGATGGATGGGTGGATGGGTGATGGGATGACGGATGGATGGTGGGATGGATGATGGATGGATGGATGATACGGGCCATGAAAGGGTGTTACTGTGCATATTGCATTTGCATGGAGTAAAGGGTTCTTGCATAGAATGCGAGGATATCGCCGCTGGGCACATATTAATGGTTAGAGTACATAGCGTACGAATATGAATTATTTCACAACAGCTGTTACTTCGAACTGAATCTGAAGTGCAATATACATAGCAAAGTGATCATAGGTGTCTTGCTCGAGAATTGAAAGTCTAATCAAACTACGTAGCCAGCCAAGGTTAACCCTAACGTAAAATAATTTGTATCTACCTGGAAGCATTTCACAATTAGCACTTGGCAAATATGTTACTCAAGTACACAACAGTATTCAACAGTATTAAAATTTCTTTTAAGACAAGTGGAAGTTGCAAAAATGTGCTTCAAGGCTCCAAGAACTTGAAAATGAAAACAATGTTGACGTCTGGTACGGAAACACACCAAATTCAGAGTCTTATAGAACACCATGCAATCACTGCCACCTGACTATGGTCACTCGGTTTAATTAAGTAACTTAGTTGGTTCGAGTGGCCTACTTGATTTGAACAACTCACTTAATCCAGTCATTCCGTTAAAGCTTGTGCTATGCAATGAAGTCTTACATTTTCATCACTCTTCTCTTAGTACTACAATGTACGAATCCCTGAAAGCTTTAACTCAGGGTAAGCTGTAGGAGAATAAATAGGGATCTTAGAAGTGCGAAGTTCTAGCCATGCTAACACATCACGCCCAGAAAACCAAGAGGTTTCTGTTACTGTGTTCCCAGCGCTTTATACTATTAGAAGTTAACGCGTTCTTATTGACCCTTTTTATATTCTTACTTCATAATAATTTGAATAATACTAATCAAGTTGGGATTAAACCTATATGCATACTACCTCTTAATAGACAGAAATAAGGTATTCAAAATATCTGCAATCTACTTCGAAAAAGTTCCTATTATCTCTTCTTCTTCTTCTTCTTCTTCTTACTATCGGAATCCTGTGGCTTACATTCTGACAATTAGAAACCTCTCTTTTTCTTCAACTAGCAGCATAAACTCTCTAACACATCTATTCTCCGGCCTAGAGATTCATAACCTTCCTAGTCAATAGTGTACTATGCCTTTCTTTTGTCTCTTTTAAAAAGGAAAACAACCCAAACCAAGTGATGGTCAAATTACAAAGGGTCCGAAGAGAGAATCTGGGAAAACACGGAACAGTTCACTCGAATTTGGCTAGTTTCATCGCAACATCAACTTTCGGTTTTCGCTGATCTCTTGAGGTGTGTTTTGTTGCAATGTCTTAATGTATTGCTATTAAGACCTAGCAAACCTACTCCACAACCCACCTCTTCTTGGCAACCGGTCCCCTCATCTTCTTCTGAAAGTAACCACGAAGTCTTAATTCAATCTTGATAAACACCTCCAAGCCCTCCATCCACTTCTCCATTGCAACATCCGCTTGTATGTAAACACCCATCTGGTATTTGTAATTCCGAACCTCCAAACGATATCCTTCATAAGTTCCTCGGTAACCTCATTCTTGACTTCGCTTCTCACCTCTTTTCGAAGTTCTTCTCAAATCTCTGTATCCATGACCTCCTTTCAAACCCTTTCTAGAATTTCTGCATAACATTCGTCCCACAAGTTTTCGGTGAGTTCTCCTCAAACTTCCTCGCCTTCTTCTTCTATGATCCCTTGACGAAATTTATGTTCAATTTCAGCACGGAATCTCTTGGAAAGTTTGTGGCGTAGTTCTTCGTTCAGCTCAGAGCAGATCTTGACTTTTTTTATGGTCGGATTCTTCTTGTAACTCTACCTTGACTTCGTCTCTCAATTGGATTTTGAGCTTTTCTCTTTCATCACCGATGCCTGGTTCTTCTTGCTTGATGTAAACTGTGTTTTTTGATGACATACGATGAGAATCGTGGTCCCGGCAATTGAAAACCGCAGCTCACTTACCACATCACGCAGAAGAATGTCTTCAGAACTGCGTCTCTTTGACATCATGGCAAGCGACGAATTGGGAATATGTGTATTAATAGCTTGACATAGGATGATAAGTGAAGAAGGTCTAGGAAAGCATTATTTGAGCAAGGTTGAAGCTAGTATGTGGTTGTAAAGTCGAGGAAGTGGAAGATTACCCAATTAGGTTAAATTAGCGCGCCGAAAAGGGGGGACTAGCGTCTCTCGCTTAGCAGAGATGTTGTGAATTAAGACTCGATTTGAGTAACCTACTTGATTTAAGACGTAAGTAACTCACTCATAGTATATTTTCAGTGTTCCTCTATTTCGCAGCTTTAGGTAGTGCCCTAATTTGAATTTCCTTAGAAAGGGTGGAAAGCTTTCTATACTAAAAATAAATCCTCAACCAATGGAAACTAGACTAGTCTTTCTTTAAATAATATAATATTATGTATGTCATCTTTTGTTTACTAAAGAGTTATTTTTAACTAGTTCATCCATTACAGAGAAATCCGGTTTAAGGCCCCTGTTAAGTAGGTACTTTCTTAACCCTTTCTCTCAGGGAGTTATCTTTACTTATCCTGCTAATTACCTAAGCAAAGCTTTAAGTAAAGGAGGCTCTGTAATAAGAACAACCTAGTCTTTGATACATAGTAATGCCCACATAGAAGAAAAATCACAGACTAAGAGTATATTAAAACCAGGGGAGAGACATTTGAAGAAATCCAAGCAAGCAGTGCTAGGCTTTTCTTTAAGAAGGTAATTGCCGTAGAAAAGAAAACTTCCTTAAGCAAAGGAAGGAAATAAGTGAAGTTTAGTAATGAGAACAGTTCAATTAAAGATATACTTTGAATACTATATCCGCTATACATTTATCTCATCTCACGGAGACCTTAACCTGTAGTATCTTAGCCACTTCCTCGATCTAGTCTTGGGTTTTAGGATATCTCAAGGACTACCTTCCTTACTCTAATAAGTAGGGTACTAATAGTTATAGGGGTTACGTCAAGAAATGGGGGACGAAGTGGTATATCTTCCTGCTTGCTGACACTTATAGTATTTGGACACTATCCCTGATTGGTGACGAACATAAGAGGAGCTCAAGCAAACCGAGAAAAGGTCCGCAATCTAGATTAATTCTTAGATATCACTCGAAGTCAATCCGTTCAAGGTCAAACTTTTCCCCAATAACTTCAAAACCACCAGCTACTCAGTCATGGAACTCTCCTCAGAAACAAGTCTCTAAATTCTATCAGGCATATCATCATGAGGTATATACAAACTCCTCAAATAACCATCCTCATACCACCATTAGCACAAATCGATTGCCCAGTACACCAAGAACTATCACTCGTGCATAACATACCCACAATCCCACCAATCTCATGAACATAAGCCGGTCTCCCACCAGCATCCTTGGCACTATCCTTCAAATCTTCATCATCCGAGTCACGAATAGCACTCAATGGGGTCTGCTTGATAAATGGGCTCACATCCTTCTTGAACTTTGTTGTCGTTCCACTACCAAGATTGATTAGTTTTGTTCCATAGAATATTATGATGACAATACTTACTTCCACATATCCGTCTTCACAGGACCGGGATTGATACTGTTGACCGTAGCTCGCTCTGCCAACTCTCTAGCCCAAGTCCTGGTCATAGCCTCTACAGCCGCCTTACTACCGCCATATATACTCTGACCAATGAACCCCTCTGTACTACTAACAGAGCTCAAATTTATAATCCTACCACTTCGATCATGAGGCAAATACGCCATGGCAGCCTTCATCAATAACAACGGTCCCAAAACATTGATCCTATACGTCCACTCATAATTCTCAATAGTGATCTCCTCAATCGATTGGTTCTTGGAAACCCCCGCATTGTTGATCAGGATGTCGATTTGGAATTTGCCTGTCTTTGGGTGCGAGAAATGGTTTTTGGTGCTGGTTATGAGATGTTCAGGACCGTTTGGTACGCCCATATCGGCTTGTACTATTAGACATTGTACGCCATAGTTTGTGGATAGAGTCTCCGAGAGTTCCTTGGTGATGCTAGCTGAGGAGTCGGATGTGTAGTTAAGAACAAGGGAGGCGCCTTTGGAGGCTAGGTTCTCAGCTATTGCTGCCCCAATTCCTGAGGAAGTTTGTCAGCTAGGAACATTTATCCGGAGAGGGAATCCTACCTCGTGATGCTCCTGTAATGATTGCGAGTTTTCCCTCAAGAGGCCGGTAGGACGTAGCCCCTCCAAGGTTTGTAGACACCGTTCGTTCATGCGTAGGTCTGACGTTGCTCATCTTGTACTGTACGTCCTGTGGATGCAGTGATGTATACCTAGAGAAGAAGTAAAAGTGCAGTTGAGGAAGAAGAGGAAAAAGAGAAGGAAAGGAAAGAAAAGAAAAAGAAAGAAGAAAGGAAAAGAGGAGTCCTCACCAAAACTCGGGAGAAATACCTACGCTACTTGTTGGCAAAGCAAAGAGGATTAGTGGAGGGAAATCGGGACCCTTCACCCCGCCATTGACACGAAGTACGGTTACTGAATCTAGCCATCCGATACGGATAACCTTCCCTACTCCACTAGCGCGCCAATGAGAAGCTGGAGACGCACATCACCAAAGCTTCAATTCCAAGAGCCACCACATTCAGTCCACAAGGTCAAGCTCTAGAGAGCCTAGCCTCACATCCCGCTTCCAACCAACTGTAAAGATGGATATCCGACTCCTTAAGCCGTCAGACATACCGCATGTTCAACATGCGAACATCACCAACCTGCCCGAAAACTACTTCATGAAATACTACCTCTACCACGCACTCTCATGGCCCCAACTCTCCTACGTAGCCGTCGACGTCTCGCGACCTAAGAAGACTCCATATGATTACCCGCGCATCGTTGGGTATGTGCTGGCGAAGATGGAGGAGGATCCTCCCGATGGAGTGCAGCATGGACATATCACCAGTTTGAGTGTCATGAGGACGCACAGAAGATTGGGCATTGCGGAGAAGCTGATGAGACAGAGTCGTATGTATTCATTTTTATCACGCGGTTGTTATACTGCGTTACTAGGACATTGCGATAGTAACTAATCCCCAATTGTAGAACGAGCGATGGTAGAAACCTACGGTGCACAATACGTATCCCTCCATGTTCGTGTCTCCAACAACGCGGCTCTCCGTCTCTACCGTGACACCCTCGGTTTTGTCACTGAGAAGGTGGAAGCAAAGTACTATGCCGATGGCGAGGATGCTTATTCTATGAAGTTGGATTTGGGTTTCATTAGGGAGCAGATTCTGGACGAGGAAAGTGATGATTTGGATGAAGGAGAGGCCGTTGGAAGCGCTGGAAAGAATGGCGATACGACTGGTCAGGAGATGACTAATGGAGGCGGCAAGAAGAGGAAAGTCAGGGTAGGAAGGGGTTTGGGTGTAGGGGAGCTGGTAGAGAGGAATGAGAGCCAGAAAGCATGAATTGAATCGGAGAGTCAACTTGCATTAGTGGAGTACAAAACGGGCATGGTTTTCGTAGAGGCTTGATTTGCAGCAATGGCATCGAGGCATTCAAACGACAAATTGCTCTGCAGTTTAGCATGGAAGAGTATCAGTCATGATTTACATTTACTGTAAGAACTATCTAGTTATCAGCTAGTACACGATTCTCGTATGCCTTGTTGAACAAGCCCCTCTTTCCAGTCCCGCATCAACTCCTCCTACCTCCTCAAAACGCCAATCAATGCAAGTGCTGCCTAAGTCGGCAGTCAGTCTCAACAACTGGAAAGCTGGTTATGCGAACTTACATACCCTCTCTAAACCTAAGGTGCAGCTGCTGGTGGTGGAGCCTGCTCTTCTGCTACCTTCCCTCTCAGTGGCAACTCAGCTGCGTTTGCTGTGGACGTAGGCGTTAGTTATGACCAAGATGAAAAATATGGTAATAGGTAAAAGTAAAAGCCCCGTACATGGTTCGGCGACCTCCTTATCCTTCGCTGCTGCAGCTTTCTTGGCAGCTTTCTTGGCCTTGTCTCTCTCCTTGTCGGCCTTCTTCTTGGCTTTGGCCTCTTCTTCAGCTAGCCTGGAAGCCTGAGTACCACCATACATGTTCCTCCACAGTTCCTCTTTCTCGGGACCGATAGTGGTGAAAAGGTAGGCTGGTTTACCAATCTTGTGTCCTCCTGGCAATGCTCCAGGTGACCACTTGTCTGGGATTGAAAGAAGGGGTGCATTGAGCTGCTCCAGAATTGATGTAGCCGTGGAGGGCATGAATGGAGAAGACAGTGAAGCAAGAAGATAAGCGAGGTTCAACGAAAGACCAATAATAGTATTTGTTCTCGCTGGGTTGCCTTCAAGATTTGCTTTGTCGAGACGGCCGGCAAGAAGCTCGTTTCCTTTTGTTGATATTTCCATGAGTTTCTTCAACCCAGCTCTTAATCGTACAGCTTCCATGTCAGCGACGTATTCCGCAAGGAGGTTGTTGACACTTGAGATGAATTCGGGGAAGTCAAACGAATCCTCCTTGTAGTCGGGAGAGAATTCTGGGATGACTCCCTCGAGCTTGAATCGCTTGTCATTGACAAACTTAATTAGTCGATTGACGAAGTTGCCCAAATTTGCAAGAAGTTCGCTGTTGTTGGCGGCGATGAAAGACTTCCATTCAAATTGAGAGTCACCAGTTTCAGGTCGGTTTGCTAGGAGGTAGTATCGCCAAACTGAAGGTGGGATTCCAGTCTCCTTAACTGTATCTCCAAAAACTCCCACTCCTCTTGACTTTGAAAATTTTCCATTCTCATAGTTCAAGTACTCAGTCGTAGAGAGATGATTGAGCATGGTCCACTTGTCGCCTGTTCCCATTTGAGACCCAGGGAAGATGACAGTGTGGAATGGTACATTGTCCTTCCCCATGAATTGATACAGCTTGACATTTTCAGGATCGCGCCACCACAGCTCCCAATCCTTTGTATAATTGGCTGTGATCGAGGGGTATCCAATACAAGCATCGAACCAAACGTACAACACCTTATTCTCATATCCTTTTAGTGGAATTGGAGTTCCCCACTTCAGATCCCGAGTGATACTTCGGCCTTCTAATCCCTTCTCCAACCATGATCTTGTAATACTGACACCGTTCTGTGGCCATGCTCCTTCAACGCTGGACTTGTTAAACCACTTCTCAATTGCAGGCTGTGCCTTGTCAAGCTTTAGGAAAATATGGGTTGTGTCTCGAGGTACTGGAGTTGCTCCGTCGAGCTTGCAATGGGGGTTTATGAGCTCGAATGGGTCGAGAAGACTGCCACACTTGTCGCATTGATCACCTCGAGCATCGTCGTATTGACACCTAGGACAAGTACCCTCCACATAACGATCGGCCAAGAAAGAGTTGTGCGTCTCGCAGTATGGTTGTGTGGTAGTCCGCTCCTCCATGTAACCATTGTTATACAGCTTGGTGAAGATATCTTGCGCGATCTCGGTCTGCTTCTCTGTGGTGGTTCGACCGAAGTAATCAAAGGCAATCTCGAACCAATCGTAAACATCCTTATGCTTCTTGTGAAATTCGTCGCATAGCTCCTGCGGAGTTTGTTTTGTTTCGAGGGCCTTAGTCTCTGTAGCTGTACCATACTCATCCGTACCGCAGATGAAGAGGGTTGGTCTGTTTCGGAGCTTGCTAAATCTTGAGAAGACGTCTGCGCTGAGAACACTGCCGATCACATTTCCAAGATGAGGAACGTTGTTGACATAGGGTAAGGCGCTGGTAATGAGGATATTATTTTTGCCCTTCTCAGGCAAAATGATCTTCGTTTCTGCCATCTTCTTGTGTATTTCAATGAATTGAGGAAGAGGAAGAGGAAGAAAGTCGACACGGAGCTGGATGGTTTTGAAGGAGGGATCCGTGGACTGTTGTGACTCAACCCCACTACGAACCCCTCGCTCGTGGGCTTCCTTCCCGCACAAGGCTTTGCTGACGGAAATTCTCCTTGACAAGGCTGAATCTGACCTCTGAACTCTGAACACACACCATTGCATCACCCATCGCACAAAACAAAACACATCGTTATCATTGTAGCTTGAGATATATTTCTTTCCCGGCAAAATCTCTAAAATGCATTCTGATCCGTTTGATGAGATTCTTGGTCTTGAGGAACAATTTTACGATGAGGGCTACCAGCAGGGAATGGCAGATGGTGTCAAGGTGGGACGCATCGAGGCCCGTACAATGGGTCTCGTGAATGGCTTCGAGAAATACGTTGAGAGTGCCAGACTACATGGAAAGTCACTTATCTGGGCAAATCGTCTTCCCAAGCCGCAGAAGACAACAAGTAACTCAGTTGATAAAAAAGATGAGCCATCAATGTCCGAGATTACACCAAAAATATCCGTTGACAAGCCGGTGGCTCTTGCTCTTCCACCCCTCTCTGACAATGCACGGCTTGCAAAACATATCAAAGTCATATATGCATTGGCTGAGTCGGACAGTTTATCTACGGACAATTCAGATGAAGCTGTGTCGGATTTTGACGACCGCCTTAAGAGAGCTCAGGCAAAGGCTAAGATAATAGAACGTATGGCAGGGGAGGCAGACTTGGCTGGTAGCGAGAAAGGTGGGAGCATTAAAGATGGCGGTATAGAAGACGCATTGAATGCTAGGCATTGAAGACCCTCTTCCAACTACAGTGGAAGTGTGGCCTTGCTTTTGCTGTGGCTTGTGAGGATGAGGATATCGTGAGTTTTGGAGACCCATTTTGTCGATCAAGGCTAACGAATCACCGAGTGGATTCAGAGGGGAGTAGTTTCAGCCGGTGTTGACATTATTGCGTCGGGTTGCCTTCATGATCCCACAAGACCTTGGATTTTGCAATCGATTGGAGTTACTTGGAGTGTCAATGTCAACTTATCAGCACCAAAGATGGCCTTGGAGCAAGAAGAAACGGTTACCAAAGACGCTCAACCAGCCGCTGCAAAGCCTGCAGTCAAGAGAGCATTGACGATTGATAGCAACACCGCCTTACAACCAGATGTAAGTTCTCAAAACCACTACCCTCGGATCAGTAACTCATAACCCCCTCTGAGTAGAAGAAGTCAGCTCCTATCAAAAAGCCCCTACCCGACCCCGATTTGCTTGTTCGAGGAATCCAATTTACAGATCCATGGAGGCCTCTCTACAGTTTTGAGAGATGAACCACTTTAGTGTTTTCCAGTCTACGCGATAGCTTCACTGTAGAGCAGTTTGTGAGGAGAGCTTGGACCTGTGCGTTTATCTAGTGGTGGCCGCTGAACTTAAGGAAAAGAGCAGCATCAGCCATTCAAACTAGCTTAGGGATTGAAATAAACTTGGAATACCCACTTCATCCCTTTATTTCTGGATTCAATCCCCATTTTCTTGCACAAGTTCCAGCAAAAAATAAAAAATACAACAAAATACTGTAGTATGCAGCTTTATTCTCGCGTGCTGTAAAGTATATATACTGTAGTTTCAAAACTACTTTCCAACCTTCCTTTTTTGACCATACCAATTTACAGATATTAGGACTGCAACACTGCCAAGGCAAGATATGGTACTAAAACTACTGGGCCACTACGATGTTACACAAAATAGGGGCTTCACTTAATAGAACGTCTTGAGGTTATCTAGCCTCCTAAATGAAGAGAATAGAGGCCCAGCGAACCCAGATCAAATCGAAAAAAACATCTCTTTGATAGACTACGCCTATTGCTATTACACCTTACAAAATGCGCAGCCGTGCATCCTATCTCCTTTCCCTGCATCCACCAAACTACACACAAGGACACCAGAGAAAAAGACCACACGCACCGCAACCTAAGCAACGCAACGTAACGCAAAAGCCCTATGATTCAGATTCCACTCTTAGCCGCAGGAGAGAAGAAAAAGCCAACTGAAAGATCTTGACAGACACAGAAGAAAAATGGAAGCGCAGCACACGTAGAGAAATAGCGTAACACAGCAAAGCAGAGAGCCCATGCCGAGATGTGTTTCCGAAACCAGAGTCGAGAGGAAGATGTGGGGGTTGTTCGTAATATGAGGATATTGTCGAGGATCTGTTTGAGCGGTGACATATATCAAGAATGATAGATTGATACCAGAGAAGAGTGACTGCAATCATCAAGCAGTTTGACCAGCATATCCGGTACGCCCTATCATTAGAGTAGATGCGCCGTTCGAGAGAGTATGGAGTATCCGATCGCATTATGGGAAAAGGGACGTTGATAATGGTTGTTTACAGGACAATGCACTTCTTCTTCTCCTTCTTCTTGGTCAAAAGGGCCGCACGCGTAGCATGTTCAAAAACCTCACGAACACCCTCGTTTGTCTTTGCGGAACACTCGAGGTACTTGTAAGCACCAATCTTCTTGCGAATTTCCTCACCCTGAACATATTATTAGCCTAGTGTCTCAACGATACCCAGTCCAAGCACACAGGACCGTGCATTGCATATGCAGATCTGGGGTTGACATCTCCTTACCTGCTCAGGAGTAACTGGCTTTTGGCTGGTCTTGTGTAGCTCCTCAATGGTCTTCTGGTCGTAACGGAGATCCTTTTTGCAGCCGACTAGGATGATTGGGAGACCCTGGCAGAAATGGAGGACTTCAGAAATCCACTGTACAGGAGCACGTGTCAGCTTGCTCTTATCATTAAAGCCCACAAGGGGTCCGGTGAGATAATCGTACCTTCTCCTGAACGTTATCGAGGGAATCTGGCGAGTCGACCGCAAAGCAGATCAGGATGACGTGCGAATCTGGGTATGAGAGAGGGCGGAGACGGTCGTAATCTTCTTGTCCGGCCGTATCCCATAGGGCTAGCTCGACATGCTTTCCATCAACTTCGACATCGGCGACATAGTTCTCGAAGACAGTTGGCACGTAGACCTATACATCACAATTATTAGCCAAGTGCCTCAGCCAAGTTGTCCGTGTGTCATTGAGTTGTATGCAGAAAATGTTGGAATTGTTGACGCGGTGTTGGTAGAGCCGAGTGATTGGAGGTTTCGTAGTGTAGGGGAGGATTGGGTGTAGCCTTACCTCAGGGAAGGTTCCCTTGGAGAAGACACTGCAGATATATTAGCATTCGTGAAACTGAGCGGATTGCAGATCAAGCAGAGTAGAAGTATTGTGGAAGTATTGTGATGGGTACTTACATCAACAAGCAGGTCTTACCGCAGGCACCATCGCCTACAATGACGAGCTTTCGACGGATTTCCGCCATCTTGACGGATGAGAGATGAAGAGAGAATGAGCGAGATTTGTCTTTGTCGGGAGATCGATCTCAGAAGGTCACAGTGATTTCGTAGGATGGAAATGGGTTGGATGTTGTTGAGGATGAAGAGGAAGGCTGCTCTCGATTGCGGTTGCTTTCAAGCTAGCAGAGTTGATGCCTGACGTATGAGGCAAAGTACGGAGTCTAAGTCAAATCAAATCGATATCGTCTCGTCTCGTCTCCTTGTTGTGAGCAAATGTCACTGGCAGAACAAAGAATAACAAGACTTTGCTTGTTTGTATTTAAGTGTGGTTAGAAGGAGAGAGTGAATCAGTGGAATTCTGCCTAGCAATTGTGACTGTTGAAAATCTATGGAACTAACAAGAAATAATTGAATAATCACGACGCCGTCTGACTGCTCCCTTCTCTCGCTCTCTGGCTACCAATTCCTGGCATCTCCCCTTATCAGCCAATCGATATTATTGCTTGGCCCTGGCTCGCAAATAGCTGGAATAGGAGTTCCGCATAAGTGATCTCCGGCCACAACAACGAGTCCTAGCAGCCTGGCACAACTCAGAGTGCATGCGTAGCTCTCAGTTCGGGCCCTTAAAGGTACCGCTACGGACTTTTTCGTACCTTAAGGATGGTATGATTACGGGCTTGATGGCTGCTCTCTGGACTATCTCAAAGCCTACAGCACATGATCACGACCACATTCCTGGGACTGACGACGCTGACCTGAGGTGGCGCAGCGAGGCAGTGTGGAAGTCTCCGTCCAGGTTTGAGCAGGACTTGGGGAGCTTTATGTCAGGACTTAATTCAGGACTCCTCGGCATGAGTAACGTCCGTCGGTGAAGGGAAGGGGAGTCGCGGTCAAGAGAGAGACCAACAACATGGTTCACAGTTTGTTTGCCATCGTACTATCGTCCCAGAGAATCGTCTGAAAAACAGAGCTAAATTTACCACGGAATTGACCACCTGGTGATCAAGACAAGAAGAGTGTGTCAAAGTTCAAGAGTTATGATACTGCGAATCTGCGATGAGCCCAGCCCCTGAAATTTAGGCACGTGATCGTGATAAAATACCCGCCTTAGCGCGTTGACAAGGATTAGTAGCGGAACGAGCTTCAATCCCAAAAAGTTGTACAGGCTTCGTTGTGAGAGCATACGACCTATGCCAATCCCCCCAATCGCTGTCACCAACGCTGCAAAATGCAGAAGGTTATACGGCGCACAGTGCTAGCTGAAAAGCAAGCAGCTCGAAGACTAGCAAAGAGGAAGGACAAGAATTCCCGAGAATGGGCAAAGACTCGACGAGAGCAGATCCTTTTTACCCGCGGCGACGAAATCAAAGACATAAAGGCTGCTAGACTGGCACGGAGGGAGGATTGGGAACTAGGGCCTCTGGCTCCGAGACGAGATGTTGGTGATATGAAGGATACCTATGGAACGATCAACTCGCAGCGGACTAGGGGCCAACCGTTGACAAAAGAAGAGCAAGAAGAGAAGCTGAAGTCGGTTGGTGGGAGATTCCTCAACATCGTACCGGGTGACCGAGTTGTGTTATTAGAAGGGAAAGATAAGGGGAAGATTGGGGAAATCACGGAGACGGATCGTGAGAGGGGGGAGTGCAAAGTGAAAGGATTGAACGTGGTATGCTTTATATATGTTTGTGAAACATGCCAATGCTTCGAGTCTAACATTGAGTCCTTCAGGTTGACGTCGCCATTCCACAGTGGATGATATCGCCACAAGATTTAGATAAACGCCCAGTACGCTCAATAGAAGCACCCGTGTCTCTCACCTCTGTTCGCCTGGTCATTGCCCTTCGCGATCCAGAGACAGGTATCAAAAAGGACGTAATTGTTAAGGAGCTCGTCAATACCAAGTTCTGGCACGATCGACATTCGAATACCACGCGGTGGGTACGCATGATTCCCGGGCTCAACAAAGAGATACCTTGGCCCCTTTCCAAACCAAAAGAATACAAAGACCAACCTGCCGATACCCTCCGCATAGATGTCGAAAACAGAACATTCGTCCCCACACTGTTGCGGCCACCAATGCCAGCAAGTGTTATTGATGAATTGCGGAACAAATACTCGGTATTTCGGACAAGACATGATCCAGAGTATATAGCGGCAAAGGTGCAGGAGGACAAGGAGAAAGAAGAGAAGAAGAAGATGGCCGAGGAGATGCGAACACCACTGAAAGAGATCAACAGGAAGGAGAGAAAGCTGCGTAGGGCGAAGGGTAAGGGCAAGCTGACCCCCCAGATGCTGGCTAGAATAGGAGCGGCCATTGCAAAGACGAGAGGACTTGCTCTCGCGGCTGCAGGCATGGAGAAGGAAGGCGCGAAGAAGGTGGTCGAGGCGTAGGACGTGTATAAAACGTAAGGTGCATGGGCATATAAGGGCATAGGAGGCGTTACATAAATGTCTTGTGTCTACAACCATCATGTAGACTAGATCACTCTTCTTGAATCAAAACTGTACAGTATTGTATAACTTTTGCCTTCTTTGCATGCGAATGCTTCTTTGTCTATGAACCCAGTAAAGATAACTTTTCCAAAGCCTTCACAACAGGCGCCTCCTTGCGCTTTCCAGCTGCCTCAAGACTCTCCTGTAGAACAGCATTACCACCAATAGCTTTATAGCCATCTTGCACTGCACCCTCAGCTGCAACCGGTTCGCCAGTACCAAAAACCTCTGGAACACAAGCGACACACATACCTACAACCTCAGCCAAGCTCCCCTCAATAGCCCTAGCCCTCTCCCACATCCCTCTCCTTACCAATCCGGCTATCAACCGTCCAATATCTCCCCTCACACTCTCCACCCTATCAATCAACCTCCCAACGCTATTGACCAAATACTCTTCTTCATAAACACTCCCCTTCTTCCCTCGAGCTCTCTTCCTCTCCTCCCTCTTTCGATTCTTGCTCGTGGCCCTACTGACACCCGTGCCAGCTGTACCGATACTACCACCTTGACTGCCCTTGCCAGTATATCGCGTGAACAAACTTCTATTTGTGCTTATACGGGAACTAGCTGCCACCGAGACATCATCAGGGAGGTCACCGTCACCACCTCTTTCACCTTCGTAGAAGGCAAGTGGGTCTGCTAGGGCTTTGATTCGGAGTTCCCTGATTCGAGGGACTTGTGCTAGAAGCTGGGCTTTACATTCTGCTAGTAATTCGGTTGAGCTTGCCAAAGCCTCTGCGAGACCAGTGTCAATCACACTCTCAAGCAATTCAGGTCGTGTCTTCAAGGCTATTAGATGTAGAGCATCGGCAAAGAAGTAACCTTTGCAAAATGTTTTTGCGGCGCTCTCAACTGAAGAGAGGTAATCAAGTTGAATTGTGGCTGCAGAAAAATAATCTTTGCTTTCAATTAAAGCGTCGAATAATGAAGTTGCAAGATCAGTTAGAGCAGCGCCAGATACAGACGGTGTCTGCGAAAGTGCGCAGAACAGTGTTTCACGCCAGGAGGAAGGCCCAGACGAGAGATAGCAGGATGTTGCTTTGGTGTAGTTGTGCAGTGATTCGTACGCCAAAGCCGCTTCTTTGAAAGATGACTTGGACTCGAGATATGAGGCATACAGTGCTGTGATTGTTGCCAATTGTGCCGGGTTGTAACGGTAAAGCGACAGAGAATCTTGGTACAGAGCGTGCTTTTGGGTATAGGTTTTCAGCTCGTCAAATGAGTCTAGGGCGTGTAGGTGGGTGAGAGCTTTGCTGTGTCGTGCTAAGTAATCGTCGATGCTAAACCGTCTCCGTAGTTCTGTCATTTCTTGTAGGTTCTGCATAAATGGCAGGTATTCTCGAGGGTCCTTTTGGGATTGCTGTGCTACCAAAAGAGCGAGGTCTAGATCGTAGAGTCCAAGTGCATTGTCATACAGACGATTGACATCTGCAAGGAAACATATGTGCTCTACTGCTTTGTCGGCCATAGTCTCGCTTTCTTTCATCAAGTGTGCCACGACTCTCAAGCCATCCTCCAAGGCGGGTGGAGATTTGCATACATTTGCAGTGATGATGTTCTGTAGGTTTGTAGATGTACGTGTCTTTAAGACTTCCAGGACAGCATCACATATTCTATTGATCTTTGATGACTTGATAAGACTCACTTCTTGTGAAACAACATGGTTTGTAGCTTTTGTGCTGTCAATAGCAAAATTGCCATTCTCAAGGCTTGCTAGTACTCGGGTCTCCTTATACATCGTTTGTGTGACATCTTCTTCTCTACTGGGAGTTAGCACATCTCTTGTTCACCATTCTTATAAGCTTGGCATACCTTAGTGATGAGAGAAAAAGGTCGATATAGGTGATCTTCTTGACTTGGCCAATGAATAGCGCCACATTGGACAAGAACTGTTCCGGTGCATGATCGTAAAGAATATTCATATCTACCCTTTGGGTTCGGCAATGAGTAAAAGCTCTCTTGTAATTCTTCTCATCGATGAGTTTGCGGATACCGGCAACAACCATTGCTCGAGGCCAAATTGTCTCAAGATTTCCTCGAGGCATTTGTAGAATCAGACTCAAAGATGTTGGCATTGCAGTTATGAGACGAGCACCTCTTTCAATACTGCGGCATCTTTCGTCCTTTTCAGGATCATCAGGGGGGATCTCAAGATCTACCTTACGTCAGTCGCGCTATATTGAAGACTAGACAGATGGACTTACCATTAGCGTTTGTGATGTGAACGAACTTCAATAGATGTGTTGTGGTTGTGAAAATAAGGTGTGCGGGAGTGAGGAGGAAAGAAGTGCAATTCTTGACCAGCAAGCGTCCATTTGCATACAAATGGCCGTTAGTTGACATTCCAAAGGCAATGTGATCATCACCATATAGCGTGACCTCTACCCATGGTAGCTGTACAGGTACATTTCGCATCGAACCAGATAGAAAATCCTGTTCAATTGGAATGCTGTGCAGTAAGTCCCCAGAGTTGTGTTGGAGATATGCATATGAAGAACCATCCTTACTAAAGCTTGAAATTCCCGATACGGTTTTGATACTGTCCTCTACGTCTTTTTCATCCATCCTCCCAGTCTCCTCATTGAAGCCATACCGTCTGACTGTTGAGCCGAATTCTCCATTCTGTAGAGTGAGAACCTCATCTTTTCCGCTAAAGCAGATTTGCCTGAAATTTTCCGTTTGCGAACTGGTCTTTCTGAAGGTGATCCTACCTGTCAACGTCGGCGGAGAGGAAGAAGCTGAGTCTGGGTTCCATTCAAATACCGAGATGCCTTGTTGATCTAAGATAGCAACCAACGACGCATCCCAGCTTAGTGCAACATCAGTCGCACTGGCCGGTACGGTAATGACATGTAAAGCCATGGGAGGTGGCACGTTTGCCGCCCGGAACGGTGTTAATTTCACATTTTCTCCATCTATTACTGCAATAACTCCAAAATCATGCGGTGCTGATGTGGAGCCACGAGCTGTAGTAAAGACATAATCAAGTACAGATATTTCATCTGTTGCACAATTAGTTTATAAGAAGATGGTTAAAAAGTAGAATCTTACCTGGTGCAGCAGTGATGAACCGTAGCGCTTTCTCCGGATGCCAGACTAGTGCATTACTCGACAACAATGATCCTGATGTACGGATCTCTTGTTTAAGATACCAATGATAGTTGCCCATAGTCCACAACTGGATGCAATCTGCCAATATGACAGCCAATACTGTGGAATCAGAATTCCAAGAAAGTTTAATATGCTGTCCTGGCAATTGTAGTTGTTCTGAGGTAAGTCGAAGACTAAATTGTCCATGTCTGAGGCCATTTCGCTCAAAAAAGACGACATCTATGCGACTTTCCAAGCGTTGAATCCCAGCAATCAAATTTCCAGCCGGTCGCCAGCTCAAGGCACTTTCTAGCCCATCAACGGGTTCACTAGCACTGTCAAGGACACCTTCTCTAGAGTATACACGAATGAGTCGTCGAGAGTTGCCTTGAATACTTGAAACAGCAAGATAAGCTCCATCGCCTCTCCAGCTTATGTTAACTCTAGAGTCGTCATTAGAACTTAAGACACCTTCGTCGGTTTTCTCAGGCATTGTGGGATCCCGCAATGCTTTAGCTCCTCTGCCCTGGAATTGCGTCTCCTTCTTACCCCAACCAACAGACACATGATTAGATGCCTTCAGATCATCGGCGGTCATAGTCACATCTGTAACTCCTTCAAAGCTGCGACTCATAAACACCACGGTGTCCGCCTTTGTAGTGATTGCTAGAAGCTCTTCATCAGGTGACCAACTCGCGGCAGTAATACCTGCGTCGACAGATCCCACTATCTCAATACGATCCTCGCCAGTCATAGGCTCTTCTCGTACTACTACAATATCTCCCCCAGCGAGCACGAGACATGCTGTTAGGCTGTCTCCAAAATAATGGAGATTGAGAACCTCATCGCAAGCTAAATCTGGGTTGGGACAAGGCGCATCCCACGATGTAACAAGCGTATGGTTACTAAAGTTTGATCAGCACCGTTTATTGATCGGGGAAAGGGCCATTTACAGTGGCTCTGAATTTGTATTGATTCTCACAAGCTCAATGAGAGGATCCCTCTCTGTTGGTCCAAAAGTACCGAGGACCGAGTCATTTCCAAGATCCCAGGTTGAAGCAGTCAGAGGCCTCTCTCTCAGTTGAGCGGGAGGCCTCCACTGCTCGTGTCGAATATTTCTTAAGTTGCGCATATTCTAAAGCACGGGTTATCTCTGACTTGTGAGTCTCATCCTTTCGCAGCCTTGTAATTATTAGTATTGTGCACCAGCCATAGGTCACTTTAGACCACGACCGAAAACGGCAAAGTGAGGCTCGGTTCTTTATCTGTCAAGACTAGAATGGAAGGAGAAGCTAGTCAAAATGTTGCAGCTTGCACAAAAGTTGACTTATGGTTGTGTGGCGACGTGGTTGCGATCGCAAAATTCATATGCCCCCCAGTTCGCTTTTCCTCGCTTTCACAAGGAAATTTTTAGGTTTTCGCTTACAGTACTCCGTAGACTGAACTCGATTCCCCGGATCTCAAGTTCCAGTTGAGGAGGAGCCGGTCCATCACACCACAACATTCTCCTGAACTCATTCTTTACCAACTTCACACAACAACAACAAAACTCGTAGTCATGGACGAAGCTTACAATCAGCACTCTCCTTATTCACGCCGCCATCGCTCGTCTGCAAACCTGAACAGTCTCAACCACCTTACCCTTGCACCCTTAACATCCACCAAACTTCCCCTCTCCGACCATGATGCCCTTCCCGAACCAACGCTTCACGTCTCCTATACAGAGGGCAGATCCGCACCAACCACTCCATCGGTTCTCTCGCGCTCTACCTCTCGTGTTTCTCTCCACAAGCCAAAAGACTTGACTCTCCCTAAATCAAAGTCGAGCACACATCTCCTAGCCACCAGAAAGCAGCCTAGGTCTGGCACGACAACACCAGGTGGCACAAGGCTGCGGAAAGGCGTCAATCGAGATGAATTGATGTTATCAACGAAAGATAGGAGCGACTCAGATTGGCTCCTGCGTACCAGCGCTCTGATCTCATCCACAACACAAGAATCGAAAGGCCAATCGTGGCTTGTATCGCGTGCAAGTTCTACCAGCCTACATGAGGACGAGGATGAGGAAGCATTGGAACGGGAACTCGCACGAGAGAGAGAACATGCTAGTAGGCGAGCAAGCAGAAGGGAAAGTTTGGCAGGTGCATTTGATGCTGACGATGAATTCTCTCCTATAACAATTAGGAGGAGTTTGAGTTTTGGACCCGGAAATCCTCCTAGTAGTAGGCCTATGAGTCGATATGGCAGTAGAAGGGGCAGTAAGGCACAGATGCTTACGCCTATGGAAAGGAATCAGTCTGGCTACTTCGATCATAAGCATTTTGGAGAGGAGTATCCTGCTGAACCGGACTTTGTAGATGTTGAAGAGGAAGGGTTTGAAAAGATTGAGGATAGCAAGGCAGATGAGGCCGTGGTGAGGAAACTAGCCCGAGCTAATAGCATTGGTCTTGGTGGTTGGGTTGAGAGGATGCTAGGTTGGAGTCTATTCGCCGTCGATGAAGATGGGGAAGAGTCAGATATGGAGATCTCAGATGAGAAGACAGAAGGCTCACAAGTATTGTCAAGGACTTCATCCAGACGAAATCTGGAGGGGCTCGGTGAGAAGCTTACCCAAGCAGAAAAGATGCCAGCTCTGAAACCCGAAGATGCTGGGGGGTGGAATGATGCTGCATGGTTACTTAGCGTTGCTACAAAGGTCTTGTTGTGATTATGAGGAGTAACTAATGACATCAATTTGATGATATTAATAGTGACCGTAGGATTTACAGAAGACCCTGTGAACAAACATAACTACAAGACCAAAAGTAAGAAGCTTTTGTTGAGGCTCAAACAGTTTGTACGAAAGTACAGAAATGTAACCGATCTCCCTTACCAGACACCGACCATATTCTGGGTGGCTCACTCTTAAGGGAATCCTTTGGTTTCCTGGTTGTCTACATCGTTAGGTAGCATCAAAATTTCTAGGTGTCTTCGAGTAACAACCTTAATGTTTATGCTTAAGCAACACGTGAGGGATCTGCACCCCAGTCAGCACAGTCTAGCCGAATTAGGGGATCTTCAGGGACAGAAATCGCGAGGCTCATTTTGATCTGGAACGACGTTAATTCTAACCTCACCATCCTCTTGTTGTTATTATTGCTACATTTCCAGTCATTCTTTTGACACCACGCTCATTTAAAGCTCAGCTAATTCACCGTCCTTCGACATCCTTAAAATAATACCTCTTTCCGCGCAAAGTAAACAGTCCTCATACCAATCTTAATCTTCCTTCGATCCAAAATGCACGCCTCTTCAACCTTCGTTTTCACCGCCATTATGGCTCTCGCACGCGTTGCCGTTGCTACTCCTCCTGCCTGTCTCATTGCTGCCCTAGGTGCTCAGTCCGACCCCTCGGATTTGACAGCTCTTTGCGGGACTCTTGAACCCGCTGTCGCTGGCAACATCACTGACCTCTGCTCTGGAACAAACGAGGCTTCTGCTATCAGCATCTACTCTGCAAGCTGTCTTGCCGCTGGGGTTACCGTCTGTATGTTTGCGCTAAGAGTTGGTTATCTACGACAATTTTGCTAATCTAATATAGCTGTTGAAACCGCTTCTTCCTCCTCTGGCTCCGGCAGCGCTTCTGCCACCACCACTGGAACTTCTAAGGCTACCGGATCTTCTACTGCAACGTTAGTACCCCTTGAATTATGACTACAGGTTTAAAATCTGACAATCCTAAAAGTGCTACCGCTTCTGCCAAAGCCTCTGGTACAGCTACCTCAACAGCAACAGGTACTTCTGCCTCCTCCACTGCTATTGGAACCTCTGGAGCAGGAGCCAACACATCACCTCAATCCGCCTTGATAATGGGGACACTCGTGGTCGGATTCGGCTTTGCTAGCTACCTTCTATAATCGTCTTTTGATACCCAGCTTTGGAATTTTGCGAAGCCATGCGAAGAGATTTACGGCGTATAGATGGATTCATATTGGCTCCTGGTGACCCTTTACTTCTTAGTGCACAAGAACCTGCTTAGGTTATTTTAAGGTGATAGAAATTACGAATGAATAGGTGTTGTGCAAGCGCCTAATATTTCCGTCAGTACCTGGACTTCTGGATTTTGTGTGTGCTTTTGAATTACGTCTGCTCTTAGTCAACAGAAAGTTCCGTATCATCTTGAGGTGCTACGTATGTATGAAGTAAGTTTTGTGCCTCGAGAATTGTTTACTTAACCTGTGTATCCTCTGCCTTTGGGATCTCACTTTACTGGAAGCTTTTTATAGCATAGCCCTCGCACAAGTACACAACCAGAGTGGTAAAGAAGCGTGGAGAAAATTAGCCATCTAATAGCGCCTCAACACCATGCTTCTGTGCTATTTTCTTATTCTCTTCCCACTGGATCCAGGCCATGCCCTGAAGCAGACTGTCAGCCAAGTCATCCAGTTTCCCCATCTCCTCCACGCCCTTCACCTTAGGCGCCCCATTCTTAACACCCTTCTTCCTCCCTGATACTCGATCCCATTTCTCCATATAAGCCTCTGCGATACCATCCACCTCTTCACTCCCCAAAACAACCATCTCTCTATCCCCAAGCCAGTTTCTCACCAGATCAATTTTCATCCCCTTATTCTTCGCCTTTGCACTGGCTGTATTCCTAACTTTTTTCAATTTAACATTTTCAATCCCGTTCTCTTTTATAACCACTTCTTTCATCTCCTTGTTGTCTTCCCCGAGCCAAAAGGGGCCTACTTTCTTGGGTTGGATAGGAATCACTTCTCCGTCCCAGAGCCCCTCCCCTCTCAATGTAGCAAGAACGCCGTATATCATTGATTCAAACATATTGACTCGTACAGTCCATTCCAAAATATGTGGTGAGCCCATGGATCTGAAACGCTGGCGCTCAATGAGTATATGTGTTGGATTGAGAGGCAACAACCGATTTCGAATAAGTAAGTATGCCGCTCGTGAGAGGGTTGCAGGAGAGAAGGACTCTTTGGCTGTGATCAAAGATTTCACTTCAGCCTCGTTGGCCTCGGGAGCCACTGGGCCAGTAGACTTGGTAGATCCTTCAGTATCGACTGCTAGGCGTTGCCATGACTTGATTACAGGCCTTTGGGCCAAATTTGAAGGGACATCAAGGGCACAATACGCTAGGTTCCGAATCCCCATATCAATGCTGAGAACGCGAGTAGAGCCATGTTTTGTTGCTGGAGAACCCTCATCGATAATTCGTTGTATGAGTTGGGGTTTTGTTCCAGAAGTCGAGATTCCGCATTTGAAGGCGATGGCTTTTAGCTGGGCGAGCTTGAATTCTGAGGGGATCCTGAGTGCCATTCATGTTGTTGTCGCGGCGGCGTGGTGGAAAAGGAGACGCGACGAGGCTGAGCCTTGTGCAGGGATGGTACAGGGGTTTCCGAGTGCCAGTGCTGAGCAGCCTGAGCTTGATGACGAAGAAGATTTCAGCTTCGGTGAGGCCTTCAACCTCGGCTTTGAGAATTACAATTACAAAGAACCAACCAGGTGTAGTTACCAGCACATAAGCACATAAGGTGAAATAAAACGCCTTCGGTCACCAATTAAACGTCAAAGTTCTAGAACCATTGGAGCATTGGTAACCCCCACCTACTGCAAGATCTCGTCACCCGTCTCACTAAGCAGCCGCACCTCACGTCAGACACTACGACCCGTTCATAGACTCTTTTTGTGTATTTGTTTGATGCCCCTCCACAACTCCTTCCAGAAGTCTCATGCAAAGATTCACTTACTTCGCACGCTCTACACCTACAAAAGCCTTCAGGACGGCTGATCTTAGACTAGCCTCTCTGTCAAGACAATTCTCATCTTTCCCCTCCAATATGGCACCAATAACGAAGGAATGCGATTATTTGGTCATTGGAGGTGGTAGTGGTGGGTTGGCATCTGCCCGCAGGGCCAGTGGGTACTATGGCGCGAAGACTATTGCTGTAGAAAGCAAGCGTCTGGGAGGAACTTGTGTCAATGTTGGGTGAGAGAATATTTTCCCCACAGCCTTGCACCGTGGCTAACAACATTCTTAGTTGCGTGCCAAAGAAGATCACCTTCAATGCTGCTGCACTCGCAGAGGCCATTCATCAGTCCAAGGCTTACGGCTTTTCCGCCGAGCAATCGAAACCATTCGACTGGTCATATTTCAAGAAGAAGCGTGATGCGTATATCAAGCGCCTGAACGGGATCTATGAGAAGAATTTGGGCAATGACAAGGTCGAATATATTCACGGTCGAGCACATCTTACAGGCAAGAACGAAGTCGAGATAGATTTAGATGATGGAACGAAGCAAACTGTTAGAGCAAAGAAGATTCTCCTGGCTGTTGGTGGACACCCGACAATCCCAGACTCGAAGAAAATTCCTGGCGCAGACTTAGGTATCAACAGTGATGGATTCTTCGATATCGAAACCCTGCCAAAGAAGGTGGCACTGGTAGGTGCTGGTTATATCGCTGTGGAATTTGCTGGCATGTTCAACGCTTTAGGAGTTGAGACGCACTTGTTCATTCGATATGATAAATTCCTAAGGAGCTTTGACCCAATGGTACAGGAAGCAATCACCAATGAATACGAGCGATTGGGTGTTCACATACACAAAAACTCAAGTCAAAGCAAGGTAGAGAAGGATGACGCTGGCAAGCTCACACTGCATTACAAGGACTCTACTGGAGAGGGCAAGCTTGAAGGTCTAGACCATCTGATCTGGGCTATTGGGCGCTCGCCCGAGGTTGCGGATCTTGGGTTGGATAAAGCCGGCGTGGCACAAAACGAGAAAGGTCAAATTATTGCAGATGAGTACCAAAACACCAATGTTGACAACATTTACTCTCTGGGTGATGTTGTTGGCAAGGTTGAATTGACCCCTGTGGCAATTGCCGCTGGCCGGAAGCTAAGCGATCGTCTCTTCGGACCTGAGCAATTCCGTGCCTCAAAGCTGGATTACGACCTCATCCCATCTGTGGTATTCGCCCACCCAGAAGTTGGCAGCATTGGTCTTACAGAACCTCAAGCTATCAAGAAATACGGCAAGGAAAACCTCAAAATCTACCAGACCAGCTTTACGGCTATGTACTACGCAATGATGGAACCTGAAGACAAGGGACCTACAAAGTATAAGGTCATTTGCCAGGGACCCGATGAGAAGGTTGTTGGCCTGCACATTTTGGGGCTAGGAAGTGGCGAGATGTTGCAAGGATTTGGCGTTGCTCTTAAGATGGGAGCAACGAAGAAGGACTTTGATAGCTGTGTGGCTATTCATCCTACAAGCGCTGAGGAGTTGGTCACTTTGAAATGAGTAGATGTAGAAGAATAGTATTGTCTGATGCTACAATGGAAATATTTCACCATCCCCCTGTCTATACAGGGCGGCCTTATTTGTGAAGCGACAAAGAGAAAATTGATTTATTGCCTACAGCTGGCAGTTCAGGTTATATGGCTATTCTGAAACCCTGAAAAACATTCCGTGCACTCTTTTAAAACAAGATAAGACGTCTTGGGCCTCGTGCAATAAAACAAGTGCTTTTGTGCTACTGATTTCTATGCTACCCCTACAATTTCGTTCGTAAGCTAGGTTTCTTTGAGTGGCAAACTACCATGTCGCTACTTAGCGAGTAAGTGACTACAGTTGTCCAGAGACAATATCAAACAGAGCTAGAGCAATTTTCTCTTAAATAACATCTAAGTCTACCTTTTTAATAGCAACTGTAATAGGATTTTTTTATGGGTCAAAAGAGAAATTTAAACCTCAACTATTATCATGAATTCCAGCTATTATTAGATATAACTGCAACGGAGAACGATTACTGACAAAGTTTATGTATCTTTCAAAGTCATTTTGCAGACAAGTGGTAGTAAAGAATTCTTTCATTGTTGTTTCAGACACTTATTGCTTTAAAAATGATCGTGCTCGTGGAAACTCACTTGTCCTAAGCCAGCATTGAGTTGAATATTTGCAACCCATCTTCAGTTGAAGAAGTCTCTGTTTAGGCACTGTTACAATCATGGATTACAAAAGATGGAACTGTAAATGTACATGTCAAGTCTTGGTCTAATGTTTTCTTTACATCAACATTCATAACTAGCTCACTTGATAGCCTTACTTTAGCACCTGCTTCAATCCTGCATAGTTATCGTTCCCTTATCGTGGAGCTATATTCATCCGAATTCTAGTTTTAGGAAGCGTGATCTCATAAATGATGCTAGTTAGTTATTATTTCGGATGAAAGATCGAAAGTGAAAAGTGATACATCTTCAAAGCATTCACCATGGATAACTCGAGTAGCCCCATGGATGAGGATGAAGAGGTAACCATGCCGTTACTATTGGTACGTATGAATCCTGTTTGGGCGTGATGATGTCGTCGCTATTTGGAGTTTTCTAACATTGCACTAGGCCGTAGCTCTCCCAGCGCGTCCTCTGCCCGTATGTCGCAAAGGCAGAACCTCCGACCAAGCATTTGATGAAGAGCAAGAGTCGTTAGGAGAATCTTTTGAACGAGCTGGCGCTTGGAGTGCCCCGCCGGAGCCTGGCCCTCGCAAGTCATGCAACAACTCACGCTCTTGGTTTCAAACTAAGTCGCGTTCAACAGGAGCTTTGGACAATAGCTGGATTAATATGACAGATCTAGGTGAAAACCGACCAGACTATTGGAGGAATCGGAACTCAAGAGGGATTCCACTTGAATGGCAAGAGATTCCTAATGAGACTGCATCAACACCACGTCGACGCGCTCTAAAGCTGAGCTTAACCGAGAAGATCATTGAGAAGGGTTTCGATATCGTAATCGACCGAAAGGAGGAGTTCGAGAAACACAAAGCTGATTTGATTGAATGGAGAAAAAACTGGCAGGAAGACCTCAGAATCAGATACATGCCAACCCCAGTGCCTGATAGTCCCGGCGTCCAACTCTTGAACACCCTCAACAGCGAACGCCACAACCCCATCATCGCATTCGAGAACGAACCCATCAAATTCGCAAAGGCCAAAGGCACAATGAAGAAGGCAAAGCTCTTTGGCGGCTTTCTTGCTCGCAACATTGGTTTTCGCCGTCGCGACGATGCCAATCCCCCCGAGGAATACTTTGCTACACACTCCAAGAGCAGTAGTGGCTCTTCTATTCCTGCCCAGCCACGGCTCGAGTCTCGACAGAGCGGTAAAGAGAGTACTCGATTCTCTGGTACCCAATTCTCTGATACTCAATTCTCTGGTTATGAGGCTTCGAATGAAAGTGGGGAGTGGTTTCAAGGAATTCAACTTTATGGTGAGCCTATTATGGCTGTCACTACCCACGATCTCAAGGACCTCAGACGCGGAAAGTTCAGAATCGATGAGGGTCGTTTCAACTTCACACATTGTCCAGGCTTGCTGGATCAGAAGTTTTATGTCGGCCCTCCCCCGGAACAAGTTGAAGATGATGGTAACTTGCCCTCTTACTTCGGTCACTTCGAGTTCAAAGGCCAATCATTCGACGTTGTACCTTACGCACTTCGAGAGAAAGATCCACCATATAATCCCCAGGGACCACATCGACGAACTGGATTGGAACTACAAGGAGCAGTTGGCAATGCCGTTGGTGGAGATCCAAGCATCCCAGAGAACCCAGGAGGAAACGCAACTACAAACTACGGATTCCATCTCTTCAACGAGACATATAACGAAGATAAGCTACAAGTAATCGATCCTAATGAGTACCTTTCCGACTACTACCACATGCCATACTTCGAAGAGAAGGAACCCAAGAAAGTCAAGAAGCTTCTATACGCCGACCTCGGTGCCGAATCAGACTCTGATGAAAGCAATTATTCCGGTGAATCCGAGTCCTCAGATGGTTACGCCCCCTCCTTCGAACCCAACGTCCTCTCCGAACGCCGCGATCAAACTCCCGCCTGCGCCATGATTCTCTTCCTCCATATCCACGGCTGGTCCTTCGATCAAATCTGTCAAAAACTCGGTCCCCTAGATTCTAACTTCCTCTTCCTCAATGAATCAGCCTGGTACCGTTCAAAGCGACTCCCCGACGTTGATGGTCTCAGTTTCGAACTTATTGATCGCATCTGTGAGCATGCTGCTGCTGATCCTGAGTCCTTTGAAATGAGAGGTGATTATACTACTCCTATGAATGCTAGGAGTCTTCATTGGCGTACTAGAGATCGTAATGTTGGATACTTCGTTAAGAAGGTTATTGAGAATTATTTGTTCTGGAGATTGAATGGTTATTTCGTTCATAAGGGTATGCCGCTTGGTTACAGAATCACTCAGGAGTTGGCGGATTGAGGGTGAGAATGTTGGATGGAGCTTCACCACTTGTATGATGTATTTCCCCCCTGGTTTTTTTTCGTTACTAGGGATTTGGTTTGACTTTTTCCTCGCTGGGACTATTTCTGTCACTCAGCGCTTTTATGAGGATGGTGTACTACAGGAATGTCTTCTTTTTCTGCTTTTCCGTCATCAGGGATTGGGTTTGCCTTTTCCTCACCTGGACTATTTGAGTCACTCAGTACTTTTATGAGGATGGCTTACTGAGTACAAATACCTTTGTTTTTAGGGTAATCTGCGGGCCTACGGCGATATCCATGATACCTGTGTTTATGATAAGATAATTAATTAGAAAATTTAGAGCTTTCGGGCCACCAAAAAAAAAAGGATCAAGCTCGGATTTTGTGTGATTGTCGTCCCTGATTACGAATATTTTTCAGTGTGTGAGACTCACTTGGTTTTAGTAGTCTACTAATTTGGGTAGCCTACTAATTTGAATATCTCAGTTGATTTAGCCATTTGATTTAAAGTTCGTAACTAGGTAAAAATTGATGCTATAGTTTATTGATTACAAAACTAGAAGATACTTATCAAACCGAGGCTAGGAAAGTAAGTGCGATTTAAAACCTGAAGCCCAAAGCCAAAAAGCAAAAAAAGAAGAAGCAAAAAAAGAGCCACATAACAACAACAACAAAACTCCAAGCCATCAAGGGATAATTAAATCAACCTTGATAACTCTTAGAAACAACTCAGCCTGTGAAGAAGTTTTAAAGGGGCAAATAACACATCTGAAAGGGCGGGGTCCAAACTTGAATTAGATCAAGAGTCCTTATTCATAAGCAAGGGCGTCAGCAGGTAATTAGTTACACCAACTTAGGTTAAAGTTGAGCACAGTTATCTTACAGCTTATCCAAACAGGGAAGTTATTTAATGGTTTTTGGTTATTAGGATTTTTATAGGGGATGAAAGGTACACTTTTAATATAAATTCCACTTCTTTCAGGCACAAATAGATTACCTTTGGCTACCTAATAAAAGACGTCTCAGTACTTACCTACGTAAGCAAGCAATACTTTTTCTTCTGTAGCAACATGACTAGATCAATTTTAGCCAGTTGGCTTTGCTGCATTAGCTAAGGAGTTTTAGAATATCGAACGAGACAGAAATTAGCGAGAATGATTTCAAGTTCGAGAATACAAACAAGGTTTTTGCCGAGATGAAAGGTAAATTTTATGAAGTGATATGGCAGGTGCAGGGGTTAAATTATTATTTTAACATAGTAACGCAATACTTAAAAGAATTGCCAATGCTAAGGTGGCCCAGTCCTTTTTTACTCAGTGAGCTGGCCCAGCTCCAAATAACTCCTAACTCCATCGCTAGACTATGAATAAGTACATCCTGAGCATATCTTCCCTGAATTACTGGCCATGAATACTCGTCACAGCGCTGCCGCCCAAAATGCTTTCATTATCTCCCCAAATATCCCTACTCTCCTGCTCTACTGCCTTCATAGCTGTAGCCACCTCTTCCAACTTAGCAACAACATCTAGTACACCACTGTTAACCCTTGAAAAGTACCTGTCGTTTGCCTCCCTTCTCTGCCTAGCAAGTAAAATATCACCCTCCGTTTCTTGTTCCAACTGAGTCCCGATATTCCTTGCGTCCGCTCCGACTTCACTACTACCCGGCCGTTCACTCCTACTGCCACTAACCACAGTCTCTGTATTTCCCGCTCCACCACTCTTCCCTTCTTCGCGATTTTCTACTGCATCGTCAGCCTCACTCCTAGCCCACGCCTGCGCAAGTCCAATCTGCGCCTCTCTCAATGCTTCTAATGCCCTATTGTGTTCCGGCCCAAAAACACGGGTTCCATTCACAGCACTTAGCTCCACCTCCTCCAATGTGCTCTGCATTTCTGCCCAGAGCGCATCCGTACGATCAGCTTGTTTCTTCCGCTCGCTTTCCTGGTGCTGCCTTGGTAGTACATTAGCAGCACGAGGCAAGGCCATACCGTCTTGCGGGCCATCAAAAGTAGGTCTATTTTGCATCCGCTGGGATATTTGGCGCAGGATTGGACCACGCGCAGCTGTAGTTGGATTTAGAGGGGAGGATAAAGCTGGAGCAAGAGGCGTGCTGGTTCCGGGGAGAGAGACGTGGGAGGCATTTTGGGAAGGAGGACCAAGGAAAAGAGAGGGTGGTGGCTCTCGTAATTGTTTTGCTTTTGTTCTTGGAGATTGTGACATTGCGACTGAATATAAGAAGTCAACCAGCTTGTGTTTGGACGTTCGTGCGAGGTCACTTTCAGATGCTTATCGGCCGATAAGATCTTAATAATCTGTGTGCCTCGTATCCAAGGCTGTAATTCCATTCTCGGTTAGCTCTCTACTTGGGGTCGCGCACTGAGAGCATTTTCAAAAATTAAGTACGATTTCAACCTCATCGACAACCACTCCACCCAATTCAACGACCCATAACGCCATAAACCGGTATGTTGCCATAATATCTGGAGAATCAAATTCTCACCGAAAGTACTGTCTGCAGAGTATTTATCTGACGAGATTTCACAGCAATCATGGGTAAAGGAAAGCCTCGTGGTCTTAACGCTGCCCGTAAGCTCCAGAGCCATCGCCGTGAGCAACGATGGGCCGATCTTTCATACAAGAAGCGCGCTCTTGGAACCCAATTCAAGTCCTCGCCATTCGGAGGTTCCTCCCACGCCAAGGGAATAGTCCTCGAGAAGGTCGGAGTCGAGGCAAAGCAACCTAACTCCGCTATCCGAAAGTGTGTCAGAGTGCAGTTGATTAAGAACGGAAAGAAGGTCACTGCTTTCGGTATGTGGAATCTTTGATACCGATGGAAGACATGGAGAAGCGATGGCATGGTTCAGTGGATTGGGCGGCACCTTTACATTGATGAAGGACGATCAGAGGATATCACTTCTGGAGAGTATGAGGCTAACCAAACTTTTGCACAGTTCCCAATGATGGTTGTCTCAACTTCGTAGACGAGAACGATGAGGTCCTTCTTGCTGGTTTCGGTCGTAAGGGAAAGGCCAAGGGAGATATTCCCGGTGTTCGTTTCAAGGTTGTCAAGGTCTCTGGTGTTGGTCTGTCTGCGTTGTGGAAGGAGAAGAAGGAGAAGCCAAGATCATAAACGTGCTTGCTCTTTGGAAGGAACTGGGACGGTGTTTTTTCACATTTGGGATGCATGGAATGGCTTCAGATTTTTCGGCGGACGACATGACGGCCTGTAGTCTAGAGCGGACATGCTGATATGATCACAAAATTTGACCCTTGAACACCAAAGTCGAATCTCGTCGCCGGAGAGCCATTGATACCTTTGGTACTAATTGTTTCTCCACATCGAGTACTCGGGCCCTTTTGGGTTCGCCTTCTCCGTCATAGAATGATGTGTGGGTTGTAGAATTGCCATATTGGGTACGCTCATCAGGAGTACTTTCAAACTTTTTTTTTTGCGTCGTCCAATTGTTACAAGAGAGCCGTTGAGGAAGAGATAAGGTCTATATTACGATCTCACCACTCGACTTGCCCGTACCTTTCATACATGTTCTTCATCGATCGATAGTTTTGGTGGAAGTCTCCGAGATCGATATTTTTGGAGCATTCTTCGCAACGCGGATATATGATATACGAGCAAGACGAATAGTTGGACGTTGATCTTAGTTAAATCACATCGATGTTAGTGATCCCGTGAAGGATCTTTATCCTTCAAAATAGGTTCTGAGTGTAAACAATGTCGTTAGCGCGATAGCTGAGGATCCTACTAGGTCACTCGGCTAAAAAGGGAAGGTCAAGCGCCTCGTCTCCTGCTTGTTGAATCTGTGAGTGTAGTGCAACAAGAGCACTCTACAATGCTATACTATCCAAACGCGGCTTTGATGATCTGCTATTGGATCTACGATGCGATTGGGTTATTTCATGTCAAAGGGGGAGAGCCGAGGAGTAGATCTCGATCTTGTATCTGACAAGGCAATGATGGTGTCTCAATTCAGGATTTGAGGAGAAAAGTAGGTACTGTAAAGATTGATTATTGGTTTCCTTAAGAAATGTAACTAGCCTCCGATACATGTATAGTGCCACGAATATTATTTCAAGGTGGGCTATGTGTAACATCTAATGCGTTGAGCTTGCGACTATGCTTAAAACCTTGATATCATTGCCTCGGATGCAAATTCCTGAACATTATCGCAAGCAATGTGATAAGTGATATCTTACTAGTACAGTAAAACGCCCTTGTACAACGCTCCGATAGCTCGAGAAGCCTTTTGCATAGACTTTAATTTCTCTTTTAGTTTTATATTTGCTTCAATTTTTCGCGGCCTAAGTCTTTTCCCTCTGCGCCATCAGTTTGCGATCCTTAGATGTATTCGCAATTTTCCAGGTATACTTCGTACTGGCCCAAATAATCCTTATTTTTATCTGAGCGTATCAAGGGTAATTCACCAATCACTCAATGAGGAAGTCCCATTTTTTTGCTATATCTAGTTAGTTGCGCTTAGACAGAAATAAGGATTATTTGGGCCAGTACGAAGTAGTACAGTATCGTGTAACCTGTACACTTACGTGGTAGTACAAGCACCTATCAGTCAAGGGTGTGAACCACACGTGGTGTGAAAAATAGATGGCTGCTTTTATAGCAAGTAAACAACTATACTTTGTCTAAAGCTTTAAATTATTTCTAATAATACTGGTACTATGTAGGCGTAATGCCTGTAATTTCAAAAGTAGGAGGTTCTTAAGGGTGTACCTTTAAAAGTGGCCAGCTATTTTTCACACCGCGTGCGAACTACTCTTAGGAGCAGGCACTTACTATCCTCCCCCCGGTTCGAATGTTAATTTTTACAGTGTAGCAACGGCTAAAAAATTAACATTCGAACCGGGGGGAGGATAGTATGCTTCTCCTGTCAGCCCAGAACCAACACCAGCACCAAGGAAATGCGAAGAGCGAAAAGCGAAGAGCGAAGTGCCGAAAGCCAATAAGAAAGAACTCACGATGCTATTATCAGAGCACAGTTGCACACCAAAACACCCAGAGTATCATGCCCTCACCAAATCCCGTTAAACCCTAATCCTCAGTCATGAATGAATAAACAAATTTTGACTTTTTCAAATATAGTAAAGATGAAGAACCATTACTGCGCCACATACCCTATAAAAGGGTTTCCTATCAACTACCAGCACAGAACTCAAAAGTCTGGGGATGGGTAAATTTAAGCAGAAACAGGAACAGAAGTCAAAATCCCCATGCGGAAATCGGTCGTCCGTACCATGGGCTTTTGGTACTTTCAGATACATGCGCAGTACGTATATCCTAGCAAAAATTCACAGTCCCCTTCTGTTTCCAACGGGCGTCACAAGGTGTCAGGAAGAATGCATCCTGAAAGCCAAAAAGGACACAACATGTACTGAGTGAAGACTAATCAAGGGTATTTTCCTATTCGGTTGGCCATTTATCCCGGTTCGGCTACTTCTCGCTGCCGGTGATGCAAAAGTTTGATTGTGCAAAAGGGATGCGTGTGTGTGACGTGGGGCAGATGCACGTATCCATGAGCGGTTTGTTAGGATAGCACGTCCGGCGCCTGCAACCTTTCGGCGCACACTACCACTACTGTACGGTAAGGTAATGCAGCCTTCCTTGCCCTACAGCATTATGGGTTTTGTGCGAGATCCTGTACAGGGTTATCTTCGTGTAACCATACTCTAGCTCTCGCCAACCAGAACCGACTCTCCTCCTCGCTTAATAAAATGCTCACTTTTCTCCCTGGCACTCCTTCCACCACGTCTCCGGAGTCCAGTACTGACCAGAGGCAATCCTTCCTGTATTTATCAATGAACGGCCGACTAGGCTTGTAAATAATGGTAAAGTAATTTTGTCGTGTATTGTATTCTAGTTTTCCAAACCTCCCCCCCCCCTTCCCCCCCCAAAAAAGAGTGATAAGACGCTCACATTGAATGCGATATTAAACGACTGACAAATTGAAAATGTAAGCAAGATGAAAACTCCTCAGCTCCTAGAGACATGCGCCCCATAATTGTGTACAGCTCTTGCCCTCCATAGAAGTATCCTGCTCAACCTTGCGCATCACTACCATTACCATCACCAGATACTAGGCTCTGCCTCGCATCCCCAGATCCACGGCCCAGCGACCCTCTAACACCTGCTACTGGGGAGATCTCCATATTATCCAATACCTGTTGTTGGCTCCCTACGTCTTTTCCAGGTACAACATATTCAGCAACAGGGGTACCCACCATCATCTCCTTATTGTTGACAACACTGCCGTTGGTAACCGAGACGTCCCTGTAATACAGCTGCTTGTTCCCAACTCCACCATCCCTGTCTAAGCCAATGAAGGAGAAGGTTTGACCAGTAGTTCCAGAAGTAGTTGATAGGTTGGTGTTTGGACTCCCGAAAAATGCTGCCGTACCATTCTGCCAAGTAGACAAAAGACTCCCAAAAAAGGATGTCGAGGAAGAGAGACCCTCTGCTAGGGTGTTGGAGAACGTGAATTGATCGATTCCAGTGGGAAATACAGAAGAGCCATCAACTTCCATGGTCAACCCTCGTTTGATATCCGCTCCGAGTGTATAGTTCCCACTTTGTTCAACGAAAGCAGAGGTATTAGCCCACAAAGGATACGAGTACGAGCATTTGTAATATGTCGAACCTGTTGCTTCATCGATGCCGTCTGTAGAGATATTATTGACTTGAACTTGGCCAAAATCGCTGTAGGTGCCGTCGTTAAAAAATGACAAGGTCTGTGTCCAACTAGATAATTGTGTCCCATTTTGAGTAGTTATAGATCCGGAGACTGAGACGCTGCGTTTGACTGAGATGTTGTTGACGAGAGTTTGATTTGCACCAGTTGAGTTTTTGGTCAAGGACTGCGAGAGCGTAATTACTGGCTCGGGAAGCAGCACTGTCGGTGCTTTGCCGGTGGTAATGGAATTTGCGTCGGAATCGAGCCAGAGAAATATTTTGCCTGTAACATACCAACTAGAACCAACTGTCGAAGTCATAGTACCGTTGTTGTTTCCATCATCGTCAACCCCTGCGACTTTCATTTCGAATGTGTGTGATTCTCCATCACACAGCACAGCGAGCCAAGGGGTAATGTCAATCTCATGCTCCCGCAGATCAAATGCATCTATTCCAACGAGCGGCCGCCATAGACCTGGGACAACGCCGCCAGTAAATATGACAGGGAATGGCCAGTGAACACCTGCCATCTGACCATCAATGTAAACCTGTACCTCGCGGAAGGGCGAAAAGCCATTCAACGTCCCATCAGTCGCATTAAAGGTATGGATGTTAGACTGAAAAACGTTGCCCCACCAGAATTCCTCGTTGGCTTGTCCACAGGCTGATACAGAAAAGACTGCACGGTTGATGTTCCGAGGAAGACCGACAGTATTCGTGGCATTAACAGCAGGAAGTATGAAGGCGCTGGCGCCATTGGTAGCCCCATTTCTCGCTGAAATTGGAACGATCATGTCGGCAGGTTTGACCGTATTCTCACTTTCGAAGTATGTTACAGTAAGGGTGGTATTGAATAGACCGGTATAGGTACTGTCAACATTGTTGCCAAGGTCAAAGAGCATTTTCTGCGGTGTATTCCAGAAATACATATACTCAGACATGTCTTTCATGTATGTCCATTTGATACCGGCTGTTGTTGGCTCTGCTGTTGAGGTTCGAAAAACTTCTGTCTGTTAAGAGTTAGCAAACCTTATTTGTGATATCTAGTCGATAGGAGATTTTACTCCTACAAAGGAGAGTACGAACATCACCAAAGTACATCAACGCAAGTCTGTCAAACTGGCGGCCTTTAGATGTCACTGTAAAATTCATGACCACACGATTGAAACTGCAACCAGGAGGAGTGTAATTCCCTGAAACAGTATGAGCTGGAAGCTGTATTGATTTAAATTACTCAACATACCAACAAATGGAACGCCGTAGCTTTGGCCAAAAGAGTGTTCCATCAAGACCTGTTGGCAGCTAGTGGCTGCTACCGTCGTAGTGTTTCCTGGTCCGTCGTCCAACGTCGTCTCACTCGTTGCTCCATTTGGTGTGGGGACGGGTTGATAAACTTGAAACACTTCCAGAACACCTGTAGAGGTCGGCCTAGCTGTGGACGTAGTGGTCGTACTTGCAGATTCGGCATTTTTGACAAGGCCTGCTTGAACTCTAACGGCACCAAACACCTGCGCTGGGAATAGTTGCACCTTGAATTCCTTCTTAGAGGCTGAAAGATTTGATGTCAGGTTGAAAAGGAGCAAGAGCAGACAACATCCGACAAACAACGCCGAGGGTATCCTATACATCTTCGCATATGGCATCCACTTACGACAGCGAAACGTGACGTCTCTCTGGGCCGATAACTGCTTCTCGTCCAGAATATCGCACTGTGCTCGAAGAAGACGAGCTTCTTCAACATCGTCAACGCTATACACCTCTCGCAAGGTCTGCGCATCTGCTGGGCAGCTCATCATCACTGACCCAGAATCTAGAGGCCAAATGTAACGGCTGCAAATGAATTGACCTCGAGCAAAAGGCGTGGAGTTAAGAGTAATTGAGGCTACTTGAGATGCTTGGTCTCGGTCGGTACAGCGCGGTGCCCTGTGCACGCTGTCCAGATTTCTTTTTAGCGATGACCGTTAGTGGGCTGTCTGGAGTCCCAGTATCTCCTCCTTGCGGCAACAGCAAGATCGTTTCCCTCGAAGCGTGACTGAAAGTAGTTGAAGACAGCGAATTCGTCCCGGGTCATCACATATGTGGTGGGTTGAGCTTGGACCTTGCTCCAGATTTCGGACAGAGCGTGTTCCAGTATCTCCTGAACTCTCTGGTCCCGGGCTCCCTCTTCACTGTCGCGTGCTACTTCAAGAGCCTGCGTTACTGTGCTTACGGAAGAGTACGAGTAACCTGCGTAGTAGTCATTGTTACCTCCCATACTTGGGTGCGGCGACAAAAGAGAAACTGCGGGTGTAGTAGCAGGGGTGAGAGTAGGGAGGCTACTAGAACGTGAATGCGCCTGCTGCTTGAGAGTCAAAAGAACAGGAAGATCCGAATCGTGTAAGAATGGCATTGTGGTAGCCTGCGTGGTAGGTAGACTTATATGTAGGAAATGGGGGCAATGAGGTGTGCTGCGGTGACCAATAAACCGAAGGTAGGAGAAATGTGCCCCCAAGGTAGTATTTGTCGAGTATGTATGATAACAGAAGAGGGGATATCAGGGCGTATAGAACTGTAGAATGTAGGAGCAACAGGCTTTGTGAGACCCGATGAAATGGATGCAAGTGTGACTGGGTATGACTGGAGAGAGGGTTGATCAAGTACGGATTGGACGACGCCTCCTTATATTCCATTTCGAGGGGGAGACTGATATCGGGGGGCCGATAGACGAGTCGAGTTGACGACACAACACGACAGAGCGAGCGCCATGAATCAAACGAACCGAAGAAAGGGAAATGGCAGTCTGCATGCTCACCTGGGACTTGCTGGTACTGGTAGCAGCTGCTGGGCCTGTCCTGTCCCTCCGCTCGCACACCATCAGTTGTCCAATGGTCCAATGCAGGCAACCAATCTTGTAATGCCTGCGGATGTTGACTTTTGTTTCTCGTACAGACAAACAAGGACCCCCGTCAACAACGCCGTAACAAGTGGCTTGATTCCCAAGATGTTTGGTAGTACAGTCAGTAGTGGCGTCCAGCGCCGATGGGAGTGATTGATTAGTTAGTTAGTGAGCGTGGGGCTTGTGATACCCGCGAACCCCCTCGAGACTACGTGCCGCTGGGAAGCGAGCCCTGAATCGTGTATCTCAGGGGGAGAGAACGCTCCGGTATAGTGGTTGGGGGGGACCCAAGTATCATCAGCCCGTCACGACTCACGGCCCCTTCTGATGGTGGAGTAAGTGTCGAGTGGAGACTAGAGGCGGAAGTCTGAGACGGAAATGGTAGTGAGCACCTCACAGAAGCCAAAGAAAAGTGGTGGACCTGCTAAGGATACTCAGAGGTAGGGGCCAAAGAACTGGGACTGACCTTGGGCCAAACTCTCATCTGCCACAAGTTCTGCAAAGGTAACGTCAAGCTGAAGTAATAACCCAGCATGTATTTCTGGTATGTGTGGCGGAGGGCACTGGAAGTATGTTTGAGGCTCGAGTCAACCAATCTACTATCCTCTCCCCCTCCCCGCGCCCCTGAATGAAGGTTAATTTTTTTTTTTTGCCACACTGTAAAATTTAACCTTCATTCAGGGGGGGACAGTAGTTAGATCTCATCGGTGTTTAGAACTGCGACTGCGTATGATCTGAACTTTTTGAGGACTTAGGTGTACTTGGTTAATTCTAGCCTTGTTTGAGATGAGCGAGACGAGGTTAGATTAAAGGTAGAGTTTGGCAAAAGCACAGCTCTAAGTTCAACCAGATACATCATACAAGCGATAGCCGCTTAGATAAAGAGCACAAAAGCTTATTATCGTTGTCCATGGGCACAACGTTGAGGAAGGGCAAAAGAAGGTTCAAACACCGCAAACTCGCAAACACCGCGAAACATCACTATTACTGTACTGTATAAACCTTGAAAAGTTGAATGTCAGCGGTTGGTTAGTAACTGAGGGATCAGACTTGCTAAAGAGGAAATAGTCCGAAGAAAAGATATACAACCCCCCCCATGGCGCCTACTTATTTTTATTATTGAACCTTGAGGCGGCGGATGCTGCGTGCTATGGTAAAGTTTATATACTGTGCCTCCCATGCATTGAATTGCATTAAGATATTTGGTTAGTGATGATGGTTCATTATGGTTGCAGTAGCGACGTTTACACGGCACTTAGTAGTGCAAGTCTCATCTCCGTCAGGGTAGCCCCTCCTTTTAACAGCGGGATGTCGAGCATATCGAGTGGCTTTGGTACCAGTACAGGAGATACTGGTATTTACCTTTAGGACATTCGCCATTAAGCTATCGTGACATGAGCCCAAGCCATAGTCAAGCATGTGCCACAATGGCAGACCGGCATGATCCGGAATTCTGACAGGGATTGTAGGGATTGTAGAGGGGTGTAAGAAGTGCAATTGGTACCGTACCTGGCTGTCGTGTCACTCCCCCGGAGATACGGATAATCGGTACCTTTCGTACCGTGTACGTAGCCTTCGTAGGCTACAGTGTACAGTAATACAATAATAAAATGCTCTAATTTCAGAGCATGAAAAAGTATGCTGCTAGAAGAGGCAAAAAGAAGAGAACGATGAGTTTGACAAAGCAATTACCAAGCCGCGTCAAGAGACGATCCACCCTGGAACTGGTACATTTAGGTAGCTTTTAGAGTTTTTTGCAATCTTCAAGTCTTGCCGCTCTGCGACAGTGCGACCACGGCCGTTGTAAATTATTTATGGGAAGAGTCAAGGAGTTGTTGAAACTCCCTCTCTTGACTCTGCGCGATGGAAGAGATCTACGGCCATCTGCCTTCCCGGAATCCCCCCCCCCGCAGAAGCCTCGGAGGTCTTGACGTACTGTTTGAACTGCGCAATAAGAGTAGGTTTAGCCTAAGAGCCTCTTACGCTATCTAGATCAGCACGCAAAACTGCCAGTCTGCTGCCAGGTTTCTGGAAAGTCCTGACTAACCGTTATTTCGTTCGTCTCAAATGCCATCATACTCCCATACTCTATTGGTCATTGATCTTCTTTCACCACCTCTCTCAGAGGTACAGGCAAGCCAACCGATGCTAGAGAGGATCATAATAAAGCATGTCGTTAATATTCTCAACGACGCTATATGCACAGTGATGATGATGCACATTTTCATTTTCATGGCTTTGAAGACAATTCTGGACTCGGAAGCAACTCTCGCCTCACATGCCAGCCACAGCTAACCGCCTTCGGACTTCTGCTCCGAGCCCAGAAACTCGGGAGAGGGAGACCGGTGGAATCCCGGTGAGTATGAGGTCAACGGACGAGTGCAAAAGTGTAAAATCGGTATATCCATACATCCATACCTAATATCGCCCGGGCGGTGGGCTGGGGCCGATGCTCATGTATGGTGTCTTGCTTCCCTTTCTCCAGGAGGCCTCGACCCGCATTATGTTGTTCCACTTTCTTCTTACGAAGGTACCAGCACTCGAGTCAGCGAGATCTCTCGATGAGGCTGCTCTTTGTCGTCCGGCAATTAGAGCCCCGCCGGCATATGGCGACATCGGCATGTGGGACACGAAAAAAAAAAGGGTAAACTTGATGTGGGAGAGGTCAGAAAAGTAATCATCAAATCATCAATACGGTCGGGCCAAGCTTGCCCTGTGTGCCCTGTGTGCCTGCCCTGTGTGCTGCGACAATAGTTCGAGTTCGCGCCGTCGACCGTACCTCCGTAGTCCCTCTCTCATTTCATTCAGCACTGCAGTAGTCAACAGTGTGCATAATTCAATATTAAGTTATGCAGAGCAGAGCGTTTTGAGCCACGTGCATCCCAATTATCAAAGCGGGAAATAGGTCGCAACTCTATCTCCACGCCTCTCAGACACAACCCTACTACTTGGAGCAGTTCGTGGTCTCGAAGACAGAGCTTACAAGCTCTTAGCCTACCTCGGCGGCTCGGCCTCAGCAAGTCAGGACTCACAGAAAAGGGACGGACTTGTCACTATGCGGGGGTGGAAAGATGACAGAGCCAAGGTGGTGGCTTGCATACCGGTAGCCATCACAACACGAAACTCCCGGGCAGCACAGTTACAGTACTGTACAAGTTCGTGAAAATATTGTCAGGCATTGAAAGCACCGCTCGGATGGGGCCATTAGAGATTTGCAAGAACTCATGCGGATATAATCCGGGATTAATGGGTGGGTTTTTAGCCCTTGGCACCTTGTTGGATTGAGGATACAAAATACTCCGTATGAGGCCATTACACGGTTTCAGTAGGATATATTCTATTGTAGAATAGGTCCCACAAATCGAAGCAGCATACCCTCCAAGGGGGGCAATACAATTGTGCACTTTAACTAAGGCAGATAAGGTGCTTTGGCTTTTAAAGGCGGGCAACTACAAGGCTTGGCTAGAGCTACAATGTTTCTACAATGTGAATTATCTACGATAAAAGCAATGTAGCCGTCCACATCAACTGTGGCTCGTCGGTATGTTCTTTTGTGTACATATTGTGCAAACCCTAAAATTCGTGCATACTGTAATAATACGGAGTACTTTCGTACTTTTTGATATGCAGGCATCCAGGGAGTATTTACAAACAAGCAAGCTGCACCACAGCCAGGTTTTTTCTCCGGTTTTGGGTGGGATTTCCGATAGGTTCGGACGTATTTGTTTGAGGCTCAGTTGCTACTTATTAATGTCGAAGTGGTGTTTTCAAGCGGCCACTTAGGAGGGTGTCGGCTGGCAGCTATGGCAATCACTACTAACTAGCCTTGCGCAGAAAATACCTGCGTAGGGAAGGGCTGTGGCACCTCATTTTAATTTTTTAGTTTCTAGGCTTGCTATTTATTATTACTCTTATTATTATTCTGCTGATCGAAGAAAGAGCTAATTCGTCCGGCGAGTCGGAAGGGTTGGAGTTGCGAGAGTTGCTGACTAGTGAAATAATCAGCCCTGTACGACTCTGGTAGAAGCCGAATGAATCTCTGCAGCCAAGCAATCAGGCCATCCATCCGCTCGTCAGAAACTCTCTCTCTCTCTGTGTGTGTTCGAACCCACAGGAACAAACTCTATTCTATGGATCATCATCATCGGAACTTCGAATTTCGAATTTTCACTTCTTCTATCGCGGCCATGTTCCGCTGTGGGATGCTCGCTTTAGTGTTCCTGTAATAACCGCTCCCTGTCCTGATTAAAATTCCATTTTCCCCAATAATTTCGGTCGGACGCCGAGTTTATCACATCGCATCTTCTTACGAGCCTGCGGCCATTCATTAGTCTGTGCGCTACAGGGCATTTCAAGTAAAGCTCAAGGAAGTATCCAACTTCTTTACTACTTTACAAAATTGTATACATTTTGTCTATTAAGCCTCTTCATTCTAAGCAAACATTAACTTTTGGTCGGTTTAAGAGACTAGAATTAAAATCATAGACTTCACTTTTCAAAATGCCCTATAGCGCACAGACTAATGGCAGGACTGGCGGTTGACGCATGCTGACGACTAGTGTCACCTAAAGTTGGGCATCGAAAAATATACACTAAAATTCCATATGCGTTCGCTCATCATCAGTAGTTCAAGGCTGGTGCACTACAGTGCCGTCTTAGCATTGGCTCTAGCATTTCTGCACGTACTCAAGTGACTTGTCTAGTGACACCGTCGCAGCGACACAGCCCCAATGCCACACATGAATGGCGTAGCAGTAGCAGCCCGCGTCCGAGTGTGACGTTCGACGTCCTTACTATTGTAAAATAAAATAAAATATCGACTCTTAGACATTTGGGACTATAGGAAACCTTATTGTTGGCTCGGTGGCTGTCAGCATGTTCCGGTTTCCAGAGGACGGGATGGCAGTCACCGCCCGACCGGAGAAGAAAAGCAGAGAGGATTATGCCCTCCCGAAATGTCAACGAAAGTCCATCCAGCAGAAACGAGTCTGTGTGTGTAAACTCTCCAGATCTTCCTAAACATCTTATGTCAAAGTCACCAGTAATGCGATCAATGCATGCAAGCGGGTCTGTACACAGTACTCTTCTCGACCACGTCGCTCAGGGCGCCTTTTCGATGTGCAAGCCCAACACGTCCATCTTAACCAAGTGTTGGCAAGCTAGACACAGGCGCTTCAAAGACAAAAAGCAATTACTAGCCAAGCAAAAGTACCGCAAGGTCCACCACTCTTGGAATCGAGTTCTGCAAGATAAGCACAAGATAGTAGAAATCATCGACACCCAAATAAACATACGCAACTGGACCATTAGAAGCAGGGTGGCTAGGGCTGCCTACAGCACTAGCCAATTTCGGAGTCGGATGGGCACCCCGTGAATGGACTCGAAGCTAGACATTTGACAACTCTCAATACAGCAAGGTATATGGTCTAGTGTAGGGACGGACTTGGCACCGAAGTTCGTAAGCTTTAGCAATAGGTGACTGGTACGCCCTCATTATTACATCCGTAGACTCCATACCAAAGAACACAAAAACATGGTCCCGGATAGAGGCTGTCATATCTCGGAAATTTCCTTCCTGACAGAAGAGGTATGCAGCTAGCGTATGGGCGTCTCCTGGTGTCTCGCTCGACTCCAACATGGACTTTGTATAGTACCTCACGCCCCTCAAACACAAGATAGTCTCATGACATCGTGAGTTGCCAGTGATGCACAAGCTGCCACAAACGCCATCAAGAAAGTCTTATGAGAATGCAGTATTCGTCACGATGCACGACAAATTGCACTGGGGGGAATGAGGCTCCATTTCAGCAGCTCAGTCGCTCCAATTCTACTATCGTCATCAACTATGCTGCCACGGCGAGCCAAATCTAGAAACGGTAAGCAGAACTTAGGTTTCTTTAAAACCATCTAAATCTAAGAAAAAGAATCTAACAAGTTTTTAAGATTCGCTTTCGCATTCGCTTTCGCTTGATCGCTAACCTATACTTGTATAAAGAGAAATAGCATAGCGGATGAATATCTTACCTTTCTTTATTCTCTGCTCATTTCAATATGCTGGTGCAAATCCTTCATTGAGGACAGAAAACTCAAAACTTGAAACATGAGCTAATTTCAAGTCAGCTACTTAAGATCTTCATCAGCAGTATCCAAATTAACCTTTTCTTCTTTGGGAAGCATGACTAGCATTCATATTGTTGACAACAAACTTAGTTGGAAGGTCCAAGAACCATTGATAAATGCTTGCATTCGTATTCAAACACTGCAAGTTCTTTGCCTTCTGCTTTCTCTCAAATCTGTTAAATTGTTTTTATATGATCAACTTCATTCTGAAACCAGGTATCGTCAAGGATTCAAACTCAAGAATTTCAATCAGATTAAATTCTGCTGTTCTCTCTTATTGCTAAGCTCCGACGTTAGTTCTACAGGCAACACGACTCCGCCACAGCAAAAATCATTTTGCAATTATGAACAGAGTGGAATAAATGCTCCAGCAAATCGGAGCAAGTACTTTGTTCTTTTGCTGTTGTTGAAGGGGAACAGAGAATTGTGGTTTGGGTATTATGTAGGCTAAGTTTTGCTTTAAAAACAAGCTTCTCTTTCATATCCAGTGACGAGAGAATGTTACAAGAGAAAGTATCACAGTAGTCATACTCGGAGTTAATGAATCGATAATACCTTTTGTATCAGTGTTTCGAGGATGTCACGGCTGAATCGTTCAGTTGTTGGCGAGGATGTTGAGTGTTCTGAAGATGAGGTGTGTGCTGAGTATAGCGATGAAGTTGGCGAGGTGTTTCCAATCACGGGTGGTGTTTCTGTAAGAACATGGAACTTGTATACTTTGAATCTTTTGCTGTTGAACGTCCCGTTGTAGGAGTATATAGGTCGGTGGACCATTTCCAATTATGAACACAACCTAGTACATTTGATAATTAAACGCTACATAGAGTTTAGAATGAAATCAGGAAATATTCCCACCGCTTTGGATACGTATCTAGAAGATGGTGTGTATTTAGTAAATATGTATTATAGTTTAATACTTTTTTTTTTTAGCGACAAATGGTCTACCAACCTCTCCCAACTGGTCGACTGAGATATTTGGTCTTGATATGCTAACACCGATTAGTACTATGGAGTTATACTTTTCCGCCGGCAGACCTTCCTCAGGAAATAAAAGCCTTTCGTTTATAATCTACAGCCATTCAGGGTCGCGTAGTTACGTGAAAAGTTGGTGTTGTGCAACTTAAGCGCTTGTGTAACTTAAGAACATCACCGTATGCAACACTACCTATTTAGGGGATGTTGTCGTGCATTGCTAATGCACACTACATACACCGTTAGCCGGATATTAAGAAGTATTAACTAGGGTTACACCGAGTATCAAAAGGGATGCTGCATATGGTGCATTCTTAACCAGCACAGGCAGTCAGTTGTGGGGCCCCAGCATACTTGGAAGAGAAAGGGAGGGTTTGGTGCTCAATTAGCCTTGAGCAGCGTTGAGCCAGGAACCGGTGAACTTCCGGACAACCTCGGGGTGTGATGCTTTGCCGTACGGTAGATGGGATGTTTCTTGTCCTCTTACGGTGACTTACATGCATTTCTGTTCGCTTCCCCTTGCACCAGGACTACGTCACCGTTTTGTGATTTCCAGACAGGTTTTTGCAGGAAGTCTGCCTATTTGATGATCCTTCTGTCATACCTCACATTGGTACCCAATGAAGAGCATCTTCAAGATTGTGTAGTAACACAGAGCCAGGTGACCCTTAGCCGTTGTAGTTCTCCTATGCTCGTTGTTATAGGTGGAGTTTTGAACAGGAAATCTAGATCGCCAATAAGACTTAGAATCTAGAAGACAATACAGCAGAGGGTTTCAGTGCATAACAATATTATGTGCTGTATGTTTACCCCTCCTTTTTTGATCTGATAAAAATGCAACTGTTTTGTTTTGTCCGCCAGTGGGCAGCTTCTAAATTGCAGTTTCAAATGCTTTGTACTTTTGTACGTAAGTATTGTTTAGCGAGGTATACTACATCCCCCATACTATACCCCCCTACACGACTATTGTAGGATTCGCTTTGTCTCCTTTTTTCTCGTAAGAAAAGGAGTTGAACTCTTTTTTCACTTCTTGTAGCCTTTGGATGTGCAAAGGATCAGTAGCGGATGATCCGTGTGGAAAGACAGATATAAACAGAAATTGAGGTGGAACGAGGTTCAAAGATTTCGTCCACTAACATCCTCTTCCAGATACTTTAAATACTGATACGGAATACCGAATTTATTCCGAATGACATTTTTCCTCATGATCATTGGTCTGAAAGTTAATCAGGGTGCATGATCTACTGCAGTGATATGTAGAACTTTTAAGCGAGTTCGAGTTTTGTGATGACCGTATTAGGTGTATTGTCGAGAGAACCAGGGTGGTTAACATTACTCATTTTGGAGACAATGCCTTTGTTGATACTCAAACATGCTTGATGATCAAGGGATTTCAGGGATTGAAATCTTGCAAAATAGTTTTGAGTTTAGCGGGATCTCTTCTATTCCGTTGGATGACTTGTAGAGTTGAGTAACTCATTTGACCTGGGTAACTCACTTGATCTGGGTAACGCATTTTCTTATGCTCGTAAACACTCTCCAAGTTGGTCATAGAGTCTTGCATCGCTATCCAATGACTAGCTTCAAGACATGATTTGTGAACAACTTATCAAAGAATTTGATGAGTTCCTCCCTGATATTTCCGCACTTTGCTGGCTCTGAATGGGTGTATAATGGATGTAGAACTACGTAGCGGTAAACCTCTTTCCGGCTTTGAAGATCGACCCCCTGATACAAAATTGCCGCTAGCTCGTACTAATCTGATGCGTTAGCAATTTGCGCGCCCTTTTATGAGAGAGGTTGGAACTTTAACCTCAAGATATGGAACCTGATTTTGAACTATGTCTCATAGTGTATAGAATTTGTGCTCGGATGGATCCATCAAATCCTCACGTTCCAGCATTGACACAGAGTTTGCCACCGCGGATCACTTCTTAACGACGTCACTTTCGTGCAGAGACTCTTCAATAGTCTAGAGGTATTTTTAATTAGCATCGTTTCTTTCAAGTTACCCAGCCATTGCTCCGTGGATGTGAAGCCGAGTGCGATAGGACTAATGCGAAAAACTCTACTCACCCGTTGCGAGATCACTTCTTCTCCATCTTCTCCAATGCTGACCACCGTTCTCTTGCCAATCTTGTGTAGCCAGTCGCGATCTAAGGCTTTCGCGATCCTCAGTGCTTCCCCAGCCTTCATTTCCATTTCACTTTCAATCTCATTCCGAACCTATGCTTTGAGTTGGTCAAGAATGTCGGCGGAGTCCATCTTGCGGCGTTTCTAGAGTGATATGATTTAGCTATTGCTATTGGTATGAGACTAGGTTCGTTCTATTGGAGTGTAGTCGCCTGTGAATTCTCTGGGCTTCTGTTTTGTTCCCGCCATTGATGTTAAAGTTGAGGCTAAAATCTCTAGAATCGATACAGAGTGATAAACGCGGAAGTGAGGGGAGCGGTGAATTCTAGAGCCAACACTTGAGGCAGGTAATCAGAGTGGCATACAACATCCAAACGGACTAGCTTAAACTGCTTTAGCTACTCAGTATTTTGATTAAATAGAGCAACTCACTTGATTTGAGTAACTCATTTAATAAATTGGATTTTCTAGGAGTCTTCCTTCTAAAGTCATTTGAAGATCTTTACTGAAAAAAGAAAAAGGAAAGTATGTGTCTCAAATAGGCCCATTAACCTTCCATAGCCAACATTTGGAGTAGAGGCTAAAAGCGGCATACAAAATCCAGATCGACTATACTGAATTGTCGATTTAGTTGATTAAATAATCAAAGATAGTTGCGCTGTTATCTTACAGTCGGTTGAGCAGAGTAGCAAGTTCGATGACTTTGGGAGCTCGCTTAATATTTCATAATTTCTGGTACGATTTAGTCGCTCACAATTGACAAAACAACAACATTACTTAGCCAATCAAAATTGAAAAAGCATCACTAAATTCTTTTTGTTGCCTCTAATATCTGCGCAGACTCGAAAATGAGGAAATGATCTAAAATCTTCGCAAGTAAATCAATCTGAAAATCATTTGACCTCGTCGCCTAAGCCTTAATGATCTCCCAGCGAAGGTTGTTGTACCTGGACAAATCTCCACTATCATAACGAATCTCATACTCCAAAAAACTGTCCCTTCCAAGCCGCAAAGATCCCCTGTCAAAAAGAACCTTCTGACCCATCAACAAGCTGACGTGGTGTGTGAACAATCTGTCGAAGAAAATGATGATTTGTTGCTTGATTACTCTCCGGATGTCGAAGCTAGGTGGAGATACGAAATAAGGGTGCTGTACAATATAGCGACAGACTTCTCTTCGATTATAAAGATCTTCGTCGTGGCAGACAGAGCAGGCGTCATTGATCTAGATTAATGAGTAAGATTGAAACAAGGAGGTAGTAAGGGTTATCACATACATCAAGTAGATGGATGGCCTTTTCGGGCCTACTTAATCAGGATCTGAAAGTTCTTGCTTTCAGCAGTCCACCTAAACTCCAAGTCATCGCGCACAACATCAGCGTTAACGCTCTCGATGATGACATTGTGCGAATCAGAACGACAGATGATCTCTTGAGCGGCATTGATGTAGAGATCGTTCTTCCATTGAACCATTGTCACTGTCTGTTGTTCTTGCTGACCCTGAGCTCCAAGATGGATCTCAGCCCTCTCTGCCGCAGCCATAGAATCGTGCCACTCTTTGGTGAGGCAAATTGCAAGCTCTACGTATTCTTGGGTTTCTACGTCACGCAGTTCTCGAGCTTTGATAGCGGGATCTTCAACTACAGCCTGGCGAGCATCTTCAATATCCTGCCGACGTCTTTCTCTCTCCACGAGTGTCTGTTGCTCGAATTCTCTTCGAGCCTCCTCCTTGATTTTGGCTTTTAACTGTATGATAAGATTATCTGATCTGACAATGGGTTGCTACATTTCCCTTGAAAGTAGTAGATGTATAAAACTCAAACCTAAAGCGTGACTTACTTCCGGATGTGAACTTGAATTTACCTTCAGATCAGGCGCCTTTTCGCGATATACTCTCTTTACTTATAGAAAATCTGATGGCTGAGGTTGTCCAAACGCGAGTTTCTTGGAGCCGGTCCACAGGGTAATTTGTTGAGATTGTCGTGACCATTTTCTTTGCTACAACGTCCTTTATGTTTTGAGTAGCCCGGGTATGCTCTTCAAGGTAACCATCATCTTCAAGTATCTTCGCAATGGTAGAACGGAGCTTCGGCCCTGGAATGCCAATCACTTGTGTGATCAAATCCTCTAATGGCGTCTACGTTGGTAATGAACGATAGCCGCCTTTTAGAGTCAGCTCGAGGTTGTTTAATAGCCAAGCCGCCTCGCCAGACTTATCACGACCTGGGTATGAATTGCTTATTGTGCTGTAGATTTTGTGAGAAACGTATGCAAATAGTTGGAATGGTGATGACCTACGTAGCAGCTTTTGTGAAGTTACGTGTGGAGTTAGGTTCAGCTTTGAAAACCATAGGTGTTGCGTTTTGTTCTTTTTTGACGGTCGTAGTTGGGTCGATCTAAAAACGTAATGACAGGTTAGATCAGAAAGGGCTCACGGTGCTCGTTTAATAACTTTGCATCTGGATGAACTAGTGCTTAAAGCTCAGCTTTGCTAGCTGTGAATAGGATATTTAGGATTCAAGCATTTGCTAGCTTCAGCCGCTTCTCCATGATTGTTGGCTTTATTCAGGTGGCACGTATGCTTAGTCTTTCAAATAGAAAGATTTCTCGCTGGACATGGAGGAGTGTATTCATGTCTCGAATGCTAGTCTCGGAACAGCAATTCAAGATACCTAGTCATAATATAAAGATGATATCAAACAATGATGTTCCCAACTCCCTATTGCTTAGTATTTAGGCTCATGCTCGCTTCGCTTTGAATGAAGAGTAAAGAAACCTGATAGTAATTCTAAAAAGTAAATTTCTTCCATTTCATTTACAATAATACCTCAGTAGTTGTATTCAGGTATTGTTATTGTGAAATGTATCGGTTCGCTTTTTGCCACAACTATATAATAAGACACGAAGCTAAAGTTCCATGGTATATATCCATCCACTTTGTTATTTTGAAGCCTTTTGACTTAATATATCTCTGGAAATAAGAGGAATCTGAGCAAATTAAATGTGTGGAATATTGCTTTGTGTGTTGTATATTTAGATCAAGAAGTCTTTGGGGTAAGATGAATAGGAGAAGTGCTTTATTCTTTGAAGTGTTGAAGTGAAAACACCGTAAAATTAGAAAGTGGATATTTACCAATTAGGAGATAACTATTATTATTGTACGTACATAATATACAGTGCTGAAAATAATATATAGATGTAGGTGGTCTTAGAGGTCCAGGAGATCCGAGAGACTTCGAAGACCTTGGAGATCTACAAGATCTACGAGTTCTAAGACTTCTTAAGAGAGAAGCACGCCATTTTATATAAAAGCCCCTACCTATGTACGGAGAAGCTTTAGCTGTGTATGAAGAAGCTATGCCGGCTTCTTCAGTACATTTATATAAGGCGTCATCATCAGAGGGAGGTGTTCATGTTATTTCGATGTAAATAACAGGCGTCACACGTCGGCCACCATTTTGATTAAGTGACAGGTCATCCACTAAAGGCCACTTCAGATATTTTTATATTAGCCTTTGGTCCGACTCCATATGTGTCATTTCAATCACCACTTAATCTCCGTCCTCCTTTTCCTCATCAACCCAGCCCCCCCATCAACAGCCGGTAAATTACACCAAATCTTGATGATCCTTGTCTCAATATCCCAAGAAGCACCAACATCCCTAGCTCTGGACTCCTCAGGTACAAAACCATCAACCATTCCCTCTTCCTCAACACCAATAACCCAAGCACAAATCCTAGCTGACATCATACTATCCTTTAAACCATCCCGTCTCGGTTTCACAACCAGTAATCTCAAAGCTTCTCTCCTTAATAACGGATCCCTACACTTCTTAACTACGATCTCGAGTGGTAGTATACATTGTAGATTAACGGTGAATATGTAATCATCTTCTTTGAGCACTAGTTTGCATAAATTGGTTATTTCGACGAATGTGGAGTGGAATAGATCCCAGTCTGTTTCTTTGTCGCTGAACATTTGTGCTACTGTCATTACGAGAGTTATATGATGGATCTGGAGTAGGGTAGCGGCTTTAAATTCATGCTCTCCCTGAGGAGTTTGTGATCGTGCGAGAACAGGAGCAAACGCTTTCGACCACTTCTCGAAATCGGCCATGTGTCTTTCGTGTTCGAGTAAGATAGTTGGAGTAGGCATTACCTTCAAACGATCACTAAGGCATACACCAGCATCTGATCGAATTCCAAGTTGTAGTGAAGCAGCAGACATGAAATGCATGACCTTTCTCTTCTGGAAGTTCCCATAGTTCCGTGCTTCATCGCAGTCTTTAAAGACTTCGGGAATTTGTCCTGCGATGTCGGCTCCTTGATCTTTGAGCTTGATGTGTTCTTCGAGAGAAAACCTTTGGGTACCAGCGATGAGTTGAATACCGAAGCGATCAAAGGCGTGTAGTATTTCATCCTCGATGATATCCGGAGCCGGAGATGTAAAGCGAGAGCCACGTTTAGAAGACGGAGTCTGCTCTCTAATCCAATCCTCCATCAACTGCACCCCAATGTGTACTTGGGTTGATGCAGAATCGGACTCGCCGATATACGCTTCGAAGCAAAACGTTAAGAGAGTCGCAAGTAATTTTGTTCGAATATCAGACCGATTTTTCACGACCATCTTTTGCATCTCTTTAACAAACTTGCTGTACTGGCGCAGTGCAAAGATGTAATGTGAATCTACGTTGGCTGACATTGCACCTTCTGAATTTCTACAGACTCTCATGTCGGATGTTAGATCCAGGGCCCCTATAGCTATGACAGCGTGTCGTAAAGCATGCTCTCGCTCCGAGGCTTGAAGAATTTTCTGGGTCCATAGTAATGGATCAACATGTCCACTTAGGCGTGATGCTCTCTTTTCAGCAAACACTTTGAAATACCGGTACTCATCAGCATTTTCAAACGATACTCCAGTGGGCTGCTGTTGCAAGATTACTGTCGCGTCTCTCCGATCCTCGTTGACTTTATTTCCGAGTACTAGTGTAGTTTCTTCTTTCTTTGTTTCTGTTACTGACTTTGGCTTTGGCCGAAGATTTGTATATAGAGGCCGTTGCTTGTTTTTGGCTTGTTCTAAATACCCATCACATTTCCACCCGAATTTCAAACATCGAAGGCACCTAGGCTTGCCTTCATCGCATTTAACTCGACGAGTCCTATAACATGATTGGTTCAAGAGCTCAAAAGCGGAAGGACGGACGTGAGTTTTCAAGAGCCTCAACGTACTTGCATGTTATACACCCTGTCCTAACCTTGGAATGCCCTACCCGCTTACGGCTCGTCTCATTCCCCTGGTCGCGAGGCTCCTTTTGTGTTGACATAACCTTTTTTTTTTTTTAAGGACTCGATCGATGTCACAGGGTTTTCGTCGCTACCCTTTGCAAGCAGTATAAAGTCTGAACTTCAGTGTTAAAGTCGGTGTTTATGACTGAGCTTACACCCCAGCTGCGGAGGAGGAGGCTGACATAAGATGAGGGATCTGGTACTTTACTGTAGTACGTGATGCTGCACGGACACAGGGCTGGAACGATGATCATTGGTGGGCTTTACGAGACCCTGAAGAGCTTAGCCTATTCATTCACTTTGTGAATGACTTTTGTGGTTATGAGGTACATGTTTTACATATCATACATACATCCTTACGGAGTCTTCTCTATTTGGCCAAGAATTTTTGGAAAGCCGTAGGGTCAATAGCAATATTGCCAACTGCCCTTAACTTTTTCCTTCCCTCCTTTTGCTTATCGAGCAATTTTCTCTTACGACCAATATCAGCCGCATGCAACTTCTGCAACACATCTTTTCTGAAAGGCTTGATTGTCTCTCTTGCAACAATTCTCTTTCCTGCCACAGCTTGAATGACGATCTCAAACATTTGCCGATCAACATGCTCCTTAAACTTTGCGACCCATTGACGCCCAAGCCTCATGATCTGGGAGGTGTGGACTACTCGGGCAACAGCATCCACAGGAGCTTTGTTGACGAGAAGCTGTAGCTTGACGATATTGGAGCGTCGATAACCCGCGTCTTCGTAGTCCAAAGATGCGTAGCCTTTAGTGGCACCCTTAAGGCGACCAAAGAAATCGTCGACTAGTTGTGCCAGGGGTAAGTCGTATTTGAGGATGACTTGCGTAGAAGTAAAGAAGCTGAGTTCTTTTTGCTCACCACGATTGGCTTCGCACAACTCAATGACCTTCCCAAGGTATTCTTCTGGCATAGTAATGGTGGCAGATACGTAGGGTTCCTGGAGCTCAGAAACACGCCCGTTGTAGGCGTCTGTATCTGGAAATTCGGCAGGATTTTGGATGATTTCTTCACGGCCATCCGACCAAACAACCTTGAAAGGAACGGTAGGCGGAGTGATCAAGATGCTCGCACCGTGTTCTTGGCGCAGCCGGTCTTCGAACACGGAACAATGAAGTGTTCCAAGAAAGCCGAGACGCCAACCTGCACCAAGAGCTTCAGACGACTCTTTTTGCAGTGTTACACTGCGGTCATTGAGAACAATTTGGTTAATGCTGTCTTCAAGATGGCCGTGGTCGCTTGGGTCTACTGGGAATGCTGCCACGAAAACCATAGACTTTGGTTCTTCGAAGCCTGGATATGGCTCCACAGCGTTTTCGGAGCCCACAGTAGTAAATGTATCTCCACTCAGTGCGTCCTGACTCTTCTTCATGCCCGGGTTAAAGTATATATAGCCCACCTGCCCAGCTCGAAGGACGTTCTGCGGTGTTTGGTCTGGATACATGATTCCTACTTCGCCAACAAAGTATTTCTTGCCCGTCGCAAAAGACACGACGTGGTCTCCAGCTTTCACCTGCCCATCGAAGATTCGAACAAGTAGAATAACTCCTTTGAAGTTGTCATACCACGAGTCCACGAGAAGTAGCCGCAGAGGCTTGGTATGATCGCCTACTGGGCAAGGGATCTGCCTGATGACATTTGGCAAGATACCCTCCACATTAATTCCAGTCTTGGCCGACACAAGTACAGCATTCTCAGGCGCCAATTCAAATGCAGCCTGCATCTGCTCCAGAGCTCTAGGTGCGTCTGCAGAAGGTAAATCGATCTTATTGACAACGGGAACCAGAGTCAAACCCTGAGAGAAAGCCAAGTAGAAGTTGGCCACCGTTTGTGCTTGAACTCCTTGACTGGCATCCACTAACAGCAAAGCACCTCCACAACTAGCATACGACCTCGAAACCTCGGCTCGAAAATCGACATGTCCTGGCGTATCGACAAGATGTAGCAGATAATCCTCCCCTTCATATTTATACAACATACTGCAAGTCTGCGCCTTAACAGTAATTCCCCTCTCCCTTTCCACATCCAACTTATCCAGAATCTGCTTATTGCCACCGGGCTGAATTGTACCCGTGAGTTCGAGGAGCCGATCACTCAGCGTACTCTTTCCATGGTCCACATGTGCTACTATACAAAAATTCCGGAATCGTTCGATTGGAATAGCTGCAATTCGGCGCTCAAGCTCCGAGACTGGCTTGGAAGCTTGAGCGCATCGTGTCACCGATGTGCTAAAAGCGCGTGTGAAATTGCCATGTTGGCTTCGGAGGGAGCTATGGAGCCGGGTGAATTGTAATGCCCATCGCTGCATCAAGACTGTTGTGAGGTAAACGCGCCTTCAAGGTTCCTATTCAATGGTCCAAATTTTGTTGAAGCGCACAGAAATTTAGGCGTTGAGGTTCCGCCGAAGCTCCGAAAAAGGGGCATCACTCCGGCAACCCCTCCAAATATTGTACCTTACGACGACGAACGACGAAGACAATACGACCCAACTGAACGATCCGAGTACACTGTAAAGCCAATCAAAAACCCAAGCATATCATGGCTCTCGAAAAAGAAAAGGACAAGTCTAAGGTTCATAAATTGTCCCTCAAGGGTACGTATCGACAAGTTCTCCAAGTTGCAATGCTAACACCACCACAGGCTCTTCGAAGCTCGTTGCCGAATTCGTGAGTACTGTTCTGTGAAAAAAGGCATATGGGAGTCTAAGCTGACAACATCAGTTTCAATACTCCATAAACACGATCCTGTAAGTCTGCGAATGCGCCAGCATATTTGGTTCGAAACTGACTAACTTTGCTCCCAGTTTCCAACGCGGTGTATACCCGGCCGAGGACTTCACAGCGTACGCCCTCCTCGAAAAGCCCTTTTAACTCGAACATAACTAACGGATATCTGCAGCGTCAAGAAATATGGCTTAACAATGCTAGGTACGCATATTTCTCACCCAACAGCCTCAAATTTGCGCTAATAACCATCATAGTCTCCTCCGATGACCAAGTCAAAGCCTACATCAAGAAAATCATGTCCCAACTAGACAAATGGATGATAGGAGGCAAGATATCAAAATTAGTCGTCGTAATCACCAGCAAAGAAACCGGCGAGCACGTAGAGCGCTGGCAATTCGATGTAATCCCCCCTATTCCCTTACGACCCATAAGGATATCACCTCCTAACAAACCACCCTCACCAGGTCCAAATCTTCAACAAATCTAGTAAATCTAAATCCTCGAAAAGAACAGCCGACAAAGAAAACTCAGCCCCAGATGCTGCAGCCAGCACTCCACCTGTCGAGAAAACCGAAGCCGAAATTCAAAACGAGATACAATCAATCTTCAGACAGATCACAGCTTCTGTGACTTTCCTCCCACAGTTGGATGGAGATTGCACGTTTAATGTATTAGTGTATGCGGATGCGGATAGTGAGGTACCGATGGAGTGGGGAGATAGTGATGCGAAAGAGATTCGGAATGGAGAGAAAGTGCAGTTGAGAAGTTTCAGCACTAGTAATCATAAGGTTGATACACTGGTAAGCTATCGGTTGGCTGATTGATTAGGAGATGGGAATTTATGAATGATGGGAGTTTTGTGATGGTGTTTGGTATACTGGATGCTTATACACTTGCTGGTTATGATTGGGCTGTCATTCTATAATGTAGGATTTATTCAATTAAGGTCTTTGATACCCAATCTCTTGTCAGTGCAGAGACCATGTATGATCAGTCGATCTTGTTTGGGCAGTCTTTTGCAATCGAAAGCGATTTCAGGGTCAATATTGCATACAGCAAACGGTAAGCTGAGGAGCAGAGCATATCATCCGCAATGGCTTCAAGAGCGAGACCCAACAGCTGAACCAAAGTAGCGAAAAAGGATTAACAATACCTCATTTATTCCACAACTGAGATTTTTCTCCAGAGGGGTCTAAAAAAGCACAAGGTTACCCAAAATACACAGAGAGACAGTGAATTAGATGGCGTTTATCTACATCTAACTAACACTTACGCATGTTAAATAACCAGCCATCTTTCGCCTACTGTCACGCACACAATATGCGGATAATATTATTTTTGCCTTACCTATGTACCTCGATGTTTAGGGAGGGCTGAGTTCATATTCATTAACTCCATAAAAGGACAATTTCTTTTCTACTTAAGACGGTTCAATGATTGTCCACGAAAGAGTCGTACGCAAGATATCATTTATTTCATTCTCTCTGTGGTATTACACCCGAAAGTCATCGCCTATGCTCCGAGTAGAGTTTGTACAAAAGTTGATGTCATTCCACCCATGCTTCCCTAGTTTCCATCCCCCGCCCATGAATTGCTAAATTCCTTTCCATTACACGCTTACTCAAAAGGGTTGGTGTGGGTTCCTGTCCCCCACCATGTAAGGAACAAAGAGAGTCCGACGGTCTCGAAGACACGAGCAAGAGCACCGACGGCAACTGTGTCAAGTGGTCGCTTCTCGGTAGTGATTTGGGCAATGAACTTTTGAGGATCAGTAAAGCCGATCTAGATATGAACGAAGGGCAACCTTACCGAAGGAGCGGAGCTCGCAAAGAAGATCAAAGATCCCAAGTATGCAGCACCCTTGTATGAAAGAGTACCGGTAGCATTGATCAAAGCACCAACACCGTAAGACTGAACAGCGCTACCAACAAGGGAAGTTCCCCATGCTGCAGCGGCGGAAGCAGCCTCCTTGCTCTTAACGAATTCCTCCTTGGAGTTTGCAGCTTGAGCCTATTTAAACTTGTTAGTCTGAATTGCGTGACATAGAATTCGGGATGAATGTAATGTTGGTGTGCTTCGGGAGTCACAAGATATGTCATAGACCTATTGCGCCAACTCTCGAACTTGCTTCAAAGGGAGGATTGTTTTGGAGGCTGCTTACCCGGTGGTAGGTGTCACCAAAGACTGGGCCAAGAATAGCGAGAGATGCTGTGTGGGTGAAGATTGTGCCGAGGGCAATGGCAGAGGGCTTGACTGATGGGAAATCTAGAGAATTGGAGTTAGCATAAGATGGAGGGAGCTGGGATTGGAGCTGAAAGCGTTGAAGAAGACCGTAAGAAGTCGAGTCTCGAGTCAATGAACAACAGTTGTCGTCATTTGGAGCTTCGGGGAGGAAGTTTAAGGTACGTACAGTGGAGCGACATGATTGCAGTGGTGTATGGTTGATTGAATAAGTTGACAGGAGGTTCTTCGAGGACTTGAATTGATACCAGTTTGACGGTGTTGATAAAAAGATGGAAGAGACAGGAATACAAATCCCTTTTGAATGATTTGGGGAGCTCGGCAGGAGCTTAAGCTTATACGTCATTCACCGATTGCTTCCTTCTTTCTCCTGATCACGCCTTCGCCACGGTACCTCCCTCATACCAAATCAATGCAAGCATGCCTTGGAAACATTGCTTCTGTAAAAGCGGCACATTTAGAGCACGGTAGTATCACAATTTCTTGTCTCTTGTCCCTTACTCGATGCAGCCAATCCAAAACTATTGGACGAGGAGAATCATTCATGGCTTGGGAACAGAATCCCACTGGTTGGTGTCGATGAGGCTGATGAGTTCGAGTACAGTACAGTCAGTCATGACTGAATGAGAATCCTAACAAACCGTGGCTTGGAGATCAAGGTCAATGGTTGTGGTCTGCCGCTTTACCTGTCACATCGGAATCGAGTACACTATGCCATTTGGACCGATTTGCCATCTTTAGGCGGTGGCATTTGGTAACAATGTTGTCAATGTCACTTGTAAAAGTGGCGCGGGCGGGTCTGGAGCTGGGAGGGAGCTCCGTTTTCAGTGGGGATGGCCAGGGGTGTTCAGAGGGGGTACCGAACAGGTTGGAGAGCTGTCGAAAAGCCGCACTGAACTTGTGAAGCTCTACTGTATAGTTTTGGTTTTTGTCTGCTCATTATCCATTGTTTTCCTTTTATTCTATCCTGCTGAGGACGATATTCAGCATTGGTTTAGCAGTCGGGGAAAGCTGCAGCGAGCCATGGATCCTAGCTTCAGGCTTTATTTTGGTTTTTCTGGGGAAGACGGAGCTACGTCACTGTGGCTTGCCTCATCGAGTCTCACGATCCAATATCACGTGAGAATGAACAAAAGTGGCAACAGGTAGCAGATCTTGAAAGGGACATTCGAAAAGTCAAAGTAGGATATGAAGAGTTTATCGTATTGTGAAGTTTTATGAACGTTGAAAAGGAAGGTCAAAAAAGATTGATTGCACGTTGTCAAATCTGCCGAAGTGATTTGGCGAGCCGTCCAAGCGGGTAAAGCTTCCATCAACGTCCTCCAAACAGAGCCCTTCCAGCAAAACCCACATCTGAGTCCGGCAATCACACGATGGACCAGTGTAACTTGGTTTGTTGAATGCACACATGGCAGTAGCACCAGCTGAACGGGGACTGCTTCGTGGGGATACACGAAAAGATTTCAGCCGCAGATCAAGGCGTGCGTGGAGACGGACTTATTTGAGGATAGAATACATCGTGTAAGCCTTCACTGCGTTGCTCAACTTGACCAACATATACACTTCATTCAATATCGAAACCCTGACTAACCGCATTTGCCAGACCATTTCTCTTCTTGTTGACGGTCACCATTGGCCTCATTGTAAGCATGGGAGAGGCATCAGCTCCTACGCACATTGTGTATAGCACAGTCGGAGGATTCTTCCAACAAGATGACCCAGCAACAGACCCAAAAGATTTTGACTTCGTACGTAAAGTCACATCATTCTAAAGATAGTGACTTACTTTACAACAGACAACGACCAACTTCGGTCTCATAGACCGTGCCTATGATACAGATGCAGAATTTGATCCAGGTCACGAGAAGTCCCAATGGGAACGATTCGAGCGACAGGTCTTGCAAATGAACCAAGACAGCAATAAAAAGACACAATATAAAGTGCTTTACAGTAACGATATCCCTCAACATGTATTTATAACTTCGCTGACCCTTTCCTCAGTGGGACGTCACGGCCAAGGCGACCATAATGTTGCTGAAGAGTACTACGGAACATCAGCTTGGGATGTAAGTCATCAGTTAACTCGCAAGGTAGACTATTATCTGACTATATTAAAAGTGCTACTGGTCTATGAAAGACGGTAATGGAACGACCACGTAACCACTCCACTCTCCGTAACTAAGTATATATTGACAAAATTATAGCTGGGCAGATGCAAAGCTCACAAACATCGGTGTTGGACAAGCTGAAAAAGCTAACGCATTCTGGAAGAAGGCAATTGCAGAGCAGAATATTCCATTGCCAAAACACTATTATGTCAGCCCGCTAAGTCGTTGCCTTGAAACGCTACTCGTGACCTTTTCAGGCATTTCAGAGCCCAAAGACATGTTCATTCAGATCAAAGAGCTATTCCGCGAGACCATCGGTGTCCATACTTGCGATCGACGCAGTAGCAAGTCATACATCCACAAGGAATACCCGACTTATAGCTTTGAGGATGGATTTGCAGAGGAAGATCCACTCTGGGATCCTGAATATCGCGAGACTAATTCTGCCCAAGATGTCAGGTCCAAAACTGTTCTGGATGATGTATTCATGCACGATTCAGAAACTTTCCTGTCAATTACTGCACATGGTGGTGAAATTGGCAGTATACTGCGAGTCTTGAGCCACATTCCCTTCGGACTCGGGACGGGACAGGCAATTCCTGTCTTGGTGAAGGCGGAAGTTGTCAATGGAGAGGCTCCTCCGATGAAGAGTGAGCCATGGGAGAAGGTCACGCCTTGCACGGAACCGCCGGCTTCAGCAACTTCTTAGATTACAGGCTGAATACTCACAATAATGAGTTCTACAACAAATGACGTTTTGGTAGGCTCAATGCTGCAATGGTCGCTTAGCTACAGCAGCACTTAGTGCTGTGTGGACTAGTTTGTTGAGAGAAATCACATAGAATTTCAAGAATAATAGAGACGAGCAACCTTGCTTGGTATTATACACTCCCACTACGGCCGTCAAAACTGCCAATGACATATTAATCATGAATCATGAACCCTCGCGTCACATTTGCATGTTTACTTTCCGCCGAACCAGGAAGAAATTCCACTCTTAGCCTTCGAAGCACCCTCCTCAATCTTGCGATCAGCCTGGTCGATCTTCTTCAGTGCATCCTGCTTGGCATCCTTGCCATATTGTTCAACCTTTGCGAGTTCTGCGCGTGTCTTATCGGTCTGTTATTGCGGGGTAAAGTCAGCACATTGATCATTCAATTGAAAGCCCACCTGCCATCGAAAACAACTTGGCTTGCAGTGATGGGCAAGTGGAATCATAGAGTACTAACAGCAGAGTCGAACTTCTGTCCGACTTCAGCACCCCATTTCTCAGCTTCCTTCTTGGCTTCCTTCTCTCGACCTGGGATTTGTTCTCTGACTTTCGCCGAAGCAGAAGCGACATCGCCTAAAGAGTTTCTCTCATCAGTCCAAGGCTGTGCCATATAGAAAGAAGCTTATATACTTTCAAATTGCTTCTCAGCGACCTTTGGGCTTCCTCCAGCTGTGTAAAGGTAATAACCCACACCTCCAGCGGCAGCGAGACCGAGGTACATCGGGGCCTTGGACTTTGGTTGTGCCATTATTGATTGCGGGATTGAACAGGAGTTAGAAGATTGATTGAATTGGATGAGTTGGAGTAAACTGAGATTCTCTTTGGATGTGAGAGGAAAGAGAGGATGTCAGAATCACGAAAGATGAGGTTGAAAATGAGGAGACATGGGATTGTTTCCCTTGGGTGACATCAGCCAATCATAATGGGAAAAGCATGCCACCTCCTCCTCCTCCCCTTCCCTTTCCCCTTCCCCTTCTGCCTTCCAAAGTCCCTCACAACGATGACGTCGCGTCCCCTCTCGCTCTTTCGAGACGCATTTCTGTCATGTGCGGGGGTAGGGCGGAGCTTTGCTTGTTCGAGCTTCGAGCTTTCCTCGTACGCCACGCACGCCACAGATTCCTTGTGAAGAAAATCCAGCCTTTAAAAGCAGCACTCGAGATACTTAAGTACCTTTTATTTCTGAGTTGCTGTGCAAAGGTACGAGTATTTTTACGAATTGGTTTATCAGATCATCTTCATTGGGGCAACTGAGTTACCCAAGTCAACTAAGCTACTCAAATCAAGTGGGTTGCCCAGATCAAGTGAGTTGACCAAATCATCTGAATCGACATCCATTCAAAATGATCTTTTTATAAACCAATTTGTACTGTACTGTAGGTCATTCTGTTACTGGTTATTAGCACAATGTGAATTGAAGACATATTTATATGCAACAGTAGTGTTTCTAGAAGTTTCAAGATTGCAGTACTCCATGCTCAAAGCTAACTTCCAAGACTCTCGACAGCAAAAACTACTTTTGATTCAATGCCTTTTACGATGGAGCTTTCTCAAACAACAAAAATCAAATTCCCTCAATACAGCGCACCGGTACTCGCCCCCTGAGCAAGAAAGTCGCATTTGGTCCTGCCGCTTGTTTTACCAGTCTAGAGCGCGTCATAGCAAGCTAGCAGAAGCCTGTGGAGATTCGCGGTCGTGATACGTCCCGTTTGGCCTCAAATATTGATTCTGCTGTAATACATAGGCTTAACGAATCAATATTAAAACATACTATTTAGCAGAGAGTTTCAGACTACCATCACCAGCTGCCAGTGCCCAAACTACATCGCAAAGGTTGCTTTCCCTAGGGAAGCCTTCGAGCACATCTCCCGCTGTGGAGCTCTGTTCGCGATGCAGTTGGACCCCTGTATTTCTTGAGCAATGTCTATCCTCCATTCCAAAAATCGACGACCAGAACCCCTCCAACCTGCCGATTACGACCACGAGATCAGCCTCGTCGATTCATCGAATGCAGAACCCGAGGAGCAAACAGGAAGTCAGTCCGAGGGGGAGAACCGCGCTGAGTCGCCAGGCGTAGCTTCTGATTCCTCATCAAGACGGTATAGCGATGTGCCCCTACGAGGAGGCCCTCGTACGCATGGCAGCCTTCGAAAAAAATTAACGCAGAAGAAGTTTGCAAAGTATCAAGACAGCCATCTGGAGGATCCCGCATATAATGACGATGCAGACGGTGGAGACGCTCACCAGGGGGAGAGGACGTTTCCTTCTGATGAGGCCCAGGCATCTAGCTCCGATGGGTAAGCCAAGCTCTTCCACACTTGTTTGAATTACTGGAACTAAGTGTGTGACTTAGGGCCGATGAAGATCGCGGTCGCAAGAAGAAGCCAGAACCTGAATCAGCAATAGACATACTCTTCGAAAATCAACGAGGACTTTTTCTTTGCGGCATGCCATTGTTCTCCTCGAAAGCACTCGGAAACTTAGACCCAGCACCCTGGACAACCATCTACAAGAATAAATCCTTCACAGATATCCATACCCACCAGGTTCCCGATCCAAGCTGGGAATGGCAATGGAAGGAGTGGAGGGTCAACCATGACAGTTGTGGAGAGGAAGATGATGACGGATGGGAATACAGCTTTGCGTTTTCCGACAAGTTCAGTTGGCATCGTAAGACATGGTGGAATAGCTGTGTGCGGAGAAGGGCCTGGACAAGGAAGAGAGTTAAAAAATCAGAGTTCCATAACGTGCATGAGTCGCACATGCTCACCGAGGACTATTTCACAATCCACTCGGCGCTAGTTCGCAGCCATTCGCCAGGATCCTCATCTGCTGCCGGTAAAGGGAAATCAATTGCCCAACAAGAAATAGAGGTTGAGGCCGAAAGGGAGGATATTAGGGACATTGGGGCTCTTTTGAAGGTCCTACGATTTTCAAGGATCGATCGTGAGAAAATGGAAGCGGTGGAGAATTTTATCACGCATGGTGGCGACGAACTATACTACTTGAAAACGCACATGCACGAGATAATGAAGCTTTTTATTTTCCAGGCATCGCGACGGCTTCTATTAGCTCACCTCATCAAAATGCTCAACGAGGCTGCAACCAAGGCAGAAGATGGCATTGAGTCAGCTTCAGGAGAAGAAGAAAAGCAGAAAAAGGAGCGGAGATTGAAAGATCTGGAGCAAGCAGTCAAAGCCGCGGATGACGAAGTCAAGCGGCTGGAATTCTGGAGTGACATCAAGAGTATGGCTGAGAAAGGTCAGACGCAGGGTGCCATGGATGGCGAACAAGGCTGGGATGAAAGTTGGAGAGGAATTGATGCTAGTGGACCGAGAGATGTTGACAATGACCTGCCGGGAATCGACACTCGTGATGGTCCTCACGAGCGGGATGGAGATACCATCCCTCCTAATGGGAAAGGGAAGGAAAAGGCCACGGAGTAATATTTATACCATTGCGTATGGCGTTAGAATTTAGCGGCATTGGGGGCGTTTGTGGCAGAGAAAAAGTTTCAAACTCTGCTGCGGGTGTCATTGCTACCTTTACTTGAGTCTTAGCAAGAATAAAATGTTCATGATCACAACACGAGTCCTCCTGCTCTATTGACAACAATGGACAGCCACAACTTGCGTTATGAAATACTCAAAGCATGTCAGTTCCAATATTCAGCAGGTATTAAGTAAGGATCAAAGACAACCCCTTTTCTCATCGCTAGCAAATAAGCGAGGGCCAATCCCCTTCCACTAGAAGTGGCTCTAAAAAGTCCAAAAAAGGAGCCTCGACCAACATAGCTCCAAAAAAGAAAAGAAATTTAAACTCAAGAAAATAGAACCAAAAACAGCAAAACTTCAAAGTGGTTAGAGTAAGCATCTAACACAATCTCCGAAGAAACCACTCATCAACTTAGGCCGATGAGGATTTTTTAACAGTAAAGAACACTTCTATGCATGGGACACTTTATAACTTAACACAGGTCATACCATAGGTTAAAGTTTGAGTGTTGGGTTGAACTCGAGTGTGACTTACCACTCGACCATACTGGTGTTCTTTAGTGTTTGTGGATGGGAAGGTCTTGTTTGGATTCTTAAAGGGTTTTAGCGAGGGGTTGTAGGTGAGGTTTGGGGTTGTTTTATTTTTCTGGAAACTTTGGATTGGGGCTGTTTTTACTTGGATTTGGTCTTAGAGTTTTCTGATTATTTTATTTACTGTCTATCTTATGTATTTATAGCTCCCTGCTGTATGGAAAATCATGGAAGGGTGAAGCCTAGTCTATATGATTTTCTCTGGGTGTAAAGTATCGGGTTTACTATTTACTTACATGGGATCTTTATACATAAAAGTCGACTTTTTTTAGAGTACTTAGCCCAATCGCTTCAAACTAAACTCATCTAAATTTCAACTTCAATTCCCAAACCTCCGAACTTCCAACTTCACAATAACCTCACAACAACCTCAAAACAACAACTTCACCCTCACTCAAGGGCACTTCCAAAAAGCACTCACCCTTCGATCTCTGGGGCAGCTACCTTCTAATATTCCACTTCTGAAGATCGAATACCCTCACTTCTTTAACATCAGAAACATTCTCTCCCATCCCTCATCTCGGCATCGCTTATGACTCGATAAGAAACTCACCTTCAACCACCACGGCGGCCCTTCCTCCGAGAACATCACTACAAAAACAAACCCCTGCTGAAAGCTAAAACTTAAAGAAGCCTCCAAGGAAGGAAGTCAGGACTTGAATAAAAGATCGTAGGTTGCATTACTGAACAACTCTTGATCAACTATTGACTTTGTGTTATCCTCGCAGGAACTTTTTCCTACAAGCCAAAGTAAATCAAATACCCACACCTTTTCAACATCTGAAGGAATTCCCCCCCATATTCAATCTCCTTGCCACAAACGACTCGGTAACGCGTTCGCCTTCAACCACAACGCGGCCCTTCCAACAAGACGCATCAAGGATAAGCTGTTACAAAAACTCAAAGACATACAATCAACATCCAAAGCAAAAACCTATTCCCAAAGCAAAAACGTAAGATTACAAAATCCCCCAAGGAGAAAAGCCAGGACTTAAATAAAAAGAACGTAAGTTCTTTTCATAAGAAGTTCTTAAATCATGCACTAATTTTATAGTAGGTAACCGACAACAAACCTCATCAAACAAAGGTCAAGCAAAAGTCAAAATGGGTGCCGACGATCTTCTCACGCAATTCAAGAAGGAGATTCGGGAGGAGATTCGTCAAGAGTTTGAGCAGAGTACACAGAAGGAAAGAGAAAGATATCGACAGGTGATCAAAAATGAACTATCTGTCGAAGCCTCGCAACTACTTGAGAGTGAAAAACAGGCATTACGTCGCGAAAGGGAATTAACAATAGTCGAAAGAAAGTTATCAGAAAAATTTCGATTAGAGCTAGACAAGACCAGAATTTCGTTGGATCATAGAGCGGTTAATGAGAAGAAAAAGATGAAAGAGGTAGAAGAGAGCATGCTCTTTACAGCAAAACGCCTTGACGAAAACTGGCTTCAGAGAGCGGAACATTCCAAGAGGATGGGATTCAGAGTTGGAAATGATGGACAGGATGAGATGTATGAGCGTGCTGGTATCAGCTCAGTCACTCGTAATTACATCCCGATTGCGAAGGAAATTTTACGACGAGCGGATCCGGAGAACGATCAAATCAAAAAGTGCTTTGCTCCTCATCCATAACCCTACATGGAATTTCAAGGCCAAACTTACGGACAAAACGCAGCATATTCACTCCTTCTCAAGCAACTGTCTCATAGCCAAAGTTATTTAAGTGTAAGGTCCACGACGAACCAATACAAACGCAGTGATCTCGCTAACGAAACTACAGTTCGCGGATGCAGTTACACTCTGTCAAGACATGGACTTGCAAAGTAGAAGAGAGGTATTCCGCTGTATTGTACTCCACCCATTCTACATTGCCTCGGAAACAGCAGCTCGTGAAAAGGTCAAGAAAGAACTAGTCAAATTCTTCGACCGATTGTTCACAGACCATGTCGGAAGACTATTGGAGGAAATTGTATACTTCGAGCGAGGAGCTTTAAGTCTCGGTGGAGACCATCTGTTGGGAGCGAAACAAGGAGCCAAGTTCAAACACACGGACCGAAAGCTTCTTGGTCATAACTTAGACTGTTGGGAGCGGATTACAGGGGCCGATTAACTCCACTGAATTCTCCAACACACTGGTCTCTTCTTCGATCCAGAAGAAACCCTTAACACTGGAAGAAGACAAAAGGGAAACATCTAAGTGCATCAAATTCGGCGGAGAGGATAATACATACTACAGAGATAGACAATAAAGTCATCATACATACAAATTCGCTCTGCAAGCAAGCCGAAATCCCACAAAACACAGCTACACCAAATCCCAGTCTCAGTCCCAGTCCCTCCTGCACTAACATCTATTACAATCTCCAACATAAATTCAAACCCTTAAAATACAAAATCACAACATCACAACACCACCTATAATAAATATCACTGGCAGCGACAGTCACTCGTCACTTATGCTTCTATTATCCACAACACCAATGACACATATAACCACACAATATCTTCCTTTCTAAAATGCTGAAGTTAATTTTACAAGTGATTAAGAGGTCTGTATTGAATCTACTGTTTGCTGTCTACGTTGTCGGGGCGCTTATCCCCCATTATAGAAAATAAGCGAGGTTCAATGTCTTGGTGTTTTTGGTCCCAAAGTATAATAGAACTCGGACAAAAATTTATAGAAACCAAAATATCTTCCGTGAACTTAGAGCCAGGTACATGACTTACTTGACTTCAATATCTGACTTGACATAAGTAACTCTCTCGACTTAGGTAACTCTTGGACTTGAGTAACACAGCAGACATAGTTGACCTAAGCTATTCTTGCGTGACAGCACATTGCACTTGACTAAAGCTTATCCAATAAAAGTGCAATCAGGATAGTCAAATGATGATAAAGTAACATTGCTGGATTCCTCTAATATTAATACCGTCTTGTTCATCTCCCATTTCCTCTATGCTAGAGGCCAAGTTCCATCTCCCGTGCCAGTTGCCAATTTCAAAGCGGACCGACTAGCTCATCCTCTAATGTCAATCTTCCTAATTGTTGAACAGGGTTCATATCTCCAATAGCCAATGCTAAAAAAAAAGCTGCAATGCCTTTTGAAAAGCAACCTCCACGAAGAAATGTTCTCCCAACCACAAAGGTGCTGATAGTAACCATTCTGCAGGCCTCTCAAATCCCCAATTCAGCAAATATGTCCTCCCACTGGCTATACATACGAGTGATAGTTCCATCACGAACACACATAGCTTCGATCTCTTTCTTCTCTTCCTTGCTAGGTCTCTCGACCAGAACCGGAGCTGGACAGCTTTGTTTGATGCAGGGGTCCCAAAAATGACATCTGCCACCACCGCATGGCTCTGTAGCCTTTTGATTTTGTGGAAAGTCGATAAGAAATTCGTCCTCGTCACTATCCGAAAAGTGTACCCGCCGCGCGTTGCCCTTTCTGAATGAATTAGGCTGCACATCGTAACTAAAAGTACTTCCCTTCAAAGTGTTTGTGCCAGGAACGTTGAGTAATCCAACAGACTCCCAAAGCTTCGAGTTTCTACGAATCATCATGTAATTGAAGACTTCTCTTACCATCTCATGATGAACCAAGAGCTCCCGTGCACGACATCTCCGACAGGAGTCCCAATAGTATTCCATATCTTCTTTCCCAGCACGGAAAAAGATGCCCATTTTTCCATACAGGTCGACCTCGAGGGGAAAGGTGAAGTATGCAGTCTGTGGCTTGTATTTGAGGCAGCAATAGCAAAACTTGAGGCCTTTGAAGAGCGTCTTCTCGTCTGCAATAAGCTCACCAAGACTAGGTAACCACTCGATACTGTCATCGCTAAGCGAGCCATAGTCGTCCCACCACCAGTTGATCATGAATGTACCGCACGTGGAAACCCTCATGTTCAGGGCGAAAGGGTACTTTTTGATCTCGTAGACCCCTTTGCCATCTCTGTACTCGTCCATGACCATGTGGAAGTGCTCATAGAAGTGGCGAGACGTGAGGCCCAGACATACCTGTGAGACGGGATCAAGGTGGTGCATGATTTCCAGATGGAGCTCGCATGGGAGAAGGTGGAGGCCTGCCAGTGGTGTCCATGCCTCTTCGATGGCGGAGCTACAGTACCGAAAGATGTGGATTAGCAGGGTGTTCAGTGAGAGCCATGGAGTTCAGGATAGGGTGTACAGTGCACAGTGCACAGTCCATAGGGTACCACGGGAAAGGTTGGAGGCATGTCAGGGCGGACGTGACTCACTTGGTGGTGCCTGGAAAGTGTGGGGCGGTGGACGGGAGAGCCTTTGGAATTGCCGGGTGGTCGAGGCTGCAGGCGATGACGACGGGTGCCTTACCGAAGCCTGAAAAGATGCCATTGTTTGGTTGTTCTAGTGCTGCTATCTTCTGCGACTGCTGGCGGTTTGGATCGTTCTCATCTATTGGTTTGGAAGTCAGCGAATAAATGTATCTCCCACGGAAAGAATGAAGTGCATGTCCAGCGATGCGCTATTGTTGGCAGAGCCCTCTCATAGTTTATCTCCTGGTTAGAAAGCTTACCATTATATATAACTCCCGATGACTTTTTGACGTAGTCTGAGAATCCCATGTTTATTTTCTCAGCCTGAAGAGTGGTGGAGTACAGTAAACGTGCTAATGTTTTGATGTACGTCCGACGAGCGAGTGTATCGTTGGTAAGAATAGAGTAACACTGATGATATAGCGACTGTTGGCTAACCTGAAAGCGTGATGGTCGTTGGAAAGAGACAGTTCGAGGTCGAAACCCATTTAGACGTACACAGACCAAAGACTTGGGGCAGGAAGGACTTTAAATTAGGAAGGAACACTTCGACTTGGAGGCCGCAGCTGGAGGCCGAAGCGGGAGGAATTTTCACTTTGCGCTGGATTGACGAATTGATGCGCACAAGGCAAGCACGGCAAGGCAATCAAATGCCTCGTGAGTCAGTGAAGTATAGATTTTGCTGCTCACAGAAAAGATGTTCAAAAAAGATATGATAGCTCCACCAACCAGTCTGAAGATCATGTTCGCAATTGGGCCTCCTTACCACTGATATTAACACATAATCTACAGAGAATTGAGTTCTCTTATAACTGCACTTTGAAAACTTGTCGAGGCCTAGAAATGACTAGATGTTGAATGGTGCCCCACTAATACCTGAGAAAGGTCCTAGGTTACACAAGCCACTAATTCTCTCGTCATTACTAGTATTTTGGGTTCTCTACCCACCCTTTATTTTCACATATCCTCAGGAAGGAAATTGTTGACTTTCGTATTGTATTCTCTACTAATTGGGTTCTACTAACCTGTTGTATGTTGCAAGCAGACCAAAAAATTATGAGAAACTCTGTGTAAGCATGCATCTATACATTTCTTGCTTTACTTTTAATCCCAAAACTTTGAATCTCTTTCGTGATTTAATGAGATAGTAAATAAAAGCAAGTAAGTTTATGTAGTAGGCCTCCAGATGATGTAAGTGCTCCCGACATTCCTCCCCTTTTTAAGCGAGATAAGGCGACGCAGGTTACCTATCCGCTTGCTTTTCCTTCCAAATCTGTCCTTTTCGAAACAAAATGAATGCAACTCTACGATTCAAGAGATCTGGCATTGTGTTTTTCAGGGTTGGTAATTTTGAGGTGCATATCTTTGTTTCAAGCAAAACATTGTGAAGTGTTTTACGCCTGGTGGTTGCCTATTTGGTAGTTTAAACTGCAACTTCTTACCTCCTGCACCTTCAGTTGATTAACTTTAGAAAATGAAGGAGTATCTAGTTGAACAGTGAACAATAAAATTGCTGTCATCAAAACCACAGTTGGTACGATATGTGCTGTTGCCGAAGAGTTTTTAATTGCACGGCCAACAATAGTTTTGGTGTCTGTTAAGTCGTTGTTGCTATGACACATGCTATTGCTGAATTGCCAATGTACTTTGCAAATTATTATTTCACAGTCGTTCATTTCATTCAGGCAATTTTTGCAAATCAAAAACTGACTTACTGACTACTCTAGGTCTTTTACGGCGGAAAATAGGATTGGTGTCAGTTAATTCGTTGCTGCCACGACACGCGCTGTTGTCGAAGAGGTTTATAGATAATCAGTAACATTTACACATCAAAGAATTACTAGTTGTACAATAAATAGTAGTAATAGTAGTGTTGCCTAAGTTGTTATTGCAACGACACGAACTATTACCAAAGTAGTTTACAGATTATTCATTTCACAGCCGTTCATTTTATTTATGGAAGGTTGACAAACCAAAGACAGACTTACTACTCCAGGGCTTTTACAGCGGATTATAGTTCTGGTGTTAGTTAATTCGTTGCTGCCACGATACGCGCTGTTGTCGAAGAGATTTAAAAAGGATTTATTTCATTATCTTAGACAGAAGTCCCTCCGTAAACTTGGTGTAGCTTCTATCCACTGGTACGACGTTTCTCATGGTTTCCCCCCAAAAAGGTCTCTACTTGTGCTCGTTGACTCGGGCCTTGAGCGCCGCGTTCTCTGCTCGAAGACCGGCGACCTGCTGCCGAAGAGCAGCGATCTGTATCGCCTGATGTTCTGCAGAACGGATAGCCTGAGGGGTTCGATTGGGGGTCTGAGGAAGGGTTGGTTGCCGAGTAGCGTTCTCGCGCCAAGAGCGTGCTTTCAGGGATGCCTCCGCTGCAATGACCTTCTTACTCTTGGGTGCTGGTTTCTCCGCAGGTGCTGGTGCCTTCACAGGTGCTGGTGGTGATGCCTGCTTCTTCATCCTTGGCTTTGGTACCGTAACGGGTTGGAAGTTTCGAAAAGCCTGCGACTCCCGGAACTCCTTGCGGGTTGGTCGGACCATCCTATAAAGGTTTAGGTTAGCAATTGAAGTAATTGAAATGAGAGATAAAGACATACGGTGTGGCTTCCATGGCGAAAGGAGGTAGACTAGGTCTTTGTGACTTCGAGTCTCGTGGCATATTTAGTGCTGCTCGTACTTCAGGGCGAACTCGACTCTCTTCTAGAGAGACGACTTGCCGGCCAAGGACCTGGGGTACAGGAACCTGTGACATGTTCTGCGATGCAGCTCCATGACGATTTTGACTCCTCTCCATTCTCTCTTGTAGACCGGCATTGTCCGTCTCAAAAGCTGGTGTTGGTGCCCTTGGGGTACTTGGCTGTCGCGGCTCCTCTTGGGGTGGTGGATTGCCCATAACATTTCCATCCTGATCAATCGGGTAGAAACACCCGTTGATCTCTTTGACCTCAAACTTCTTCTTACGATTCATGCGTTCTTCAAAAGTCAAATCTTCATCCTCCTCGCTTTGGTTTCTGCGGTGATAAGACATTGTGATTATGAAGATCACGGTCGATGGAAGAACTGGATGCTTTTGCGGATTGACTCGAGGAGATAGAAGGCGTTGGTGTTTAAGAGTGTGGTTTGAAGTTTGTGGTGTGCTTCTGTGAGATGTTGTGAAGAAGAGAAGTAAATACCGCGGTCGATGGAAGTCTAAGCGACTTTGATAGTTTCCTCGAGGGCTTTGTAGGTGTTACTGTTTGAGAGTTGAGAAGTAAACACCACGGTTGATGGGAAGTCTAAGTTATTGCGATGATACCCGTAGAAAGCTGGGGAACGTTGATGTTCGAGAGTTGACAAGTGAATGCCGCAGTTGATCGCGGTCAATGTCAGGTCTGAGTGACTGCGATGATTTCCTCGAAAACCTTGGAAGTGTTGTCAGAGAGTGTGGTTAAAGTCCACAACGTGTTGGAGAAGTAGAAGCCGAGGTTGATATCTGCAAAAGTCTTACAGGTGTTGATGTTCAGGACTGTAGTTGAAAGTCCGCAAGGAGTTGTTGTAGATGTTATGAAAAGGAGAAGTTAACGCCGCGGCTGATGGGAAGTCTAAGCGACTATATTCCCACAAAAGGCTCAGAAGCGTTGATATTCAAGACTATGGTTTGAAGTCCGTAACGCGTTGTGGATTTTGCGAAGAAAATTGAACACTGCGATTGATATCGGGCTTGAACGATGCGAAGATACCCGCACAAGGCTTGGAGTGTTGAGCTACAAGATTGTGGTCTGGAAGTCCACAACGCGTTGTTGTAGATGTCATGAAGAAAATCGGACACCACGGTTGATGGGAAGTCTTAGTGAATATGATGATACCCGCAGGAGGCTTCGAGGCGTTGACCTACAAGGCTGTAGTTGGAAGCCCGCAACACTCTGTTGTAGATATTATGAAGAAAAGTGAACACCGCGGTTGATGAAAAGATTGTATGACCGCAATGCACTGATGATATTCTCGAAAGGCTTGAAAGTGTTCGAGAGTGTATGTTGCGGAAGTCCTAAGTTTTATGAAGAGAAGTGAACAGCGCAGTTGATGGTGGGCTTGAATGACTGATGATACCCGCGGAGGGCTTGGAAGCGCGGGTTTCGACGATATGATTGGAATTCCGTAAACTTTGTGAAGAATGTAAGTGAACACCGCGGTTAATGGTAACCTTGAAGGACTGCGATTCACTGATAATGCTCTCGAAAGGCTCGGAAGTTTTGGTGTTTGAGAGAGTGTGTGGTGAGAAACGCGTTCTTGTAGAGGTTATGAAGAAGGGAGTGAGGACCGCGGTTGATAAAAAGATTGAAAAACTGCGATGCGCTGATAACCCTCTCAAAAGGCTCGGAAGTTTTGGTGTTTGAGAGAGAGTGTTGGGGAGTTTGTGGCGTGTTGTTGTAAATGTTACGAGGAAGAAAGTGAGGACCGCGGTTTATGGCGGACTTGAAGAAATGTCAGGCTTGACTTGGAAAAAGTCGAATGTGTTTTCGTTGTAAGTGTTCGGTACGGTGTTTGGGGCGCGTTGTTGTAGGATTTTGTGTGGAAGAGAGGTGAATGCCGCTGTCTATATCCGGTTCGAACGACTATGAGGTTTGACTCGGAAAGAGTTGAATGTGCTTTTGTTAAGCGCTTGGTAGGGAGTTCGTGAGAGGTAAATAGCGCTGTTGATAGCGGGCTTGAAGAGCTTCTGGATCTCGGCTTAGAAAGAGTGGAATGTGTTCTTTTTTACTAAGTCTTTGGTGGGAAGTTCGTGGTGTTGTAAGGAGTTATAGGGAAGAGAGATGAACACCGCGGTTGATAGCGGGCTCCAAGAACTGTGAAGCTTGACTCAGTAAGAGTGAAATGTGTTTTGTTTAAATGCGTAGTGGGAATTTTGTTGTGTTGTTGTATGGTTTCATTGGGGTGGGGGTGAATTATAAAGGCGATGATGGTTGCGGTTTATGTTTCTGTTAGAAAGTTTTGCGCTTGATATTGTTATTTATGTCGTACCTTATAATGTTGCGTTTTATGGTGAATATTGCTTTGAAAGTGGTATAATTATTAATTTGAGCAACTGACTTGATTTGAGTAATTCACTTATATCTCGAATCTTGAGTACTCGCAAACAATAGGTATATATAAGATCTAAGATACCCCCCCTGGCCTTTGTCGATGTGCTCGCTAAGCCACCCCTTTTATCTTTCTCGGTAGGAACCGCATCCGAGTATGTGCAAGGCAAGGGCTTTTGTTATATATGATTATAGTCAATCATTTGTGTCACTTATTTAAATTCAGTAACCCAGTTGATTTGAATAACCAACTTCTTTTTAATAACTCACTTGAATTCAGTATCTAACTTAAACCGTAAAAACATCGCAAACCCCATTGAATGATAAATCATCGCGAATCCATCCCATCATAAAACATCATCCATCATCCGCTCTCACCCACTACCAAATCCACCCTCACAGTAACTTTGCCATCAACTCAGCCACTTCCAATCTCATAGCATTCTTCTCCTTCTCAAGTTCCTTGATTCGTTCTTGAAGTCTAGTATGATCCCGCGCCAGAACTCGGTTAAAGGCTCGGCTTGATCGTAGGTGAAGTTTTAGCTGAGCTTGTTGCTGAGAATTATATGGAGAAGGAGAGGTGGAGGTGGAGGTAGAGATAGTGTTTCTTTGACGCCAGGATCAAGATTTCAAGCGCTTTTGTAAGCGAGCATGTCGGTTTTCATAAATGGAGTACTGGTACTCTTTGGAGCTGCCGAAGTTTTTTCGGCTTTTTGAGTGTAAGTAGGAGAAAGAGTCGAAGTGACAGTAGCGCCTGATGCGTAAGACTCCATCTTTGAAACTGCCGTTTCTTTTTGTTGTGGTTGTAGAGGGTGTGGGAGTTGCTGGATAGTACTCGTGGTATGTCGCCTCTGCCATAGCAAATCTTACTTTCTTTTTTGGCATCTAGATATGTAAGTCATAGTCTTCCAAAAACCATTCTCGGCAAACCCATTCTCGGCATGTAATCAAACGTGAGAACTTACTTAGTTTCTTTAATAACACTACCCTTTCGACTAAGGAATCTACTACTTTGTCTTATCATTCCTCCATTCTGAACACCTGCTTTCTTTCTAGGTCTCTATTGAACTGCGACTTAGTGGAAATTGTATATGCATATGATGAGTGAATTGTGAGTACTTGCCCTCTGAATACGAGGTCAAGTAGCAGGCTATATATATTGAATGAGAGGCATCGAATTCATCTCGAATACTATACAAAATGGGTGATTTGTAATGTATAAGACTTGCGTGGCCTTAGTTACAGAACAGGGCGAATTAATTTAGATCTTACAAATCAGAAAGGATCGAATATAAACCTAATATGAAAATATACCCCATGCGATAGCACGTGATTTATGTGCAACAGTCTCTTTGCATAATTTGTATTATCTGGGAAATTGACCATTGCATTTCCGTCTGGTCCTTCAGGATAGAAGTTGCCGCCTATCTCTACGACTTTGAACTTTGGTTGACTAGTTTTGCCGTTCATGGTTAGGGATGAGGTTGATGCACCACATTTGAATTTGAGTAGGATATTGTCAGCTATTGTGTTAAGGTGTTTAATACCGAGTAATTATCTCTTATCGCGCCGACGTTGTAGTCCCTTTAGAGGTGTGTTGATTAGAAGTGAAACAAGAGTTGGGAGGCGTCTATAGTATCGCAGGAGTTATAGACTTTATTAAACACAGCAATGAGAAGGACTCTACTTTCGAAGTTGCCGAGGATGTTCTTAAAGTCGATAATGGGAACGATTAGATTTGGGTGTCTTTATTAATGTTGGCGTAGACTAAGGATTGAATTGTCTATTAAAAAGCATTGATGGGATATAATGTATTATAATTCGGGATATTACACGTATTGTTTAAGACAAACTCGTCGCGCAGGTGGCATTTAACGTGGAAGACAAGATAGGAGGTAGTGTTAGTAATAGAACAGAAGATGAAATTACCGAGCAATCGTGCCCTGTCAACAAAATGAAGCTTATTACAATATAGAAGTCTTTTTATTATTGTTATTTTAGATATAGAGTTAAAGCGGATTATATTGTTTAAGTAAGAGTAGAAGTAGGACAGAAGATAGGAGGTAGTATTAAAACAAAGCTTATTATAACGTTCTATCTAGTCTCTTTAGATGTTGTATTTATAGAGCAAGAGAGAAAGTAAGATAGAAGTCTTTAGATAGACTCGCTGAAGAAATAAAGCTTATAATAACATCATAGTTCTACTTAATATAGAGTAAGATGTCTGCTATATTGTCTAAGATATCAAGCAATAAAGTAGAACAGGAGAGACTACCTTATAAGATTCTAACATTATATAAGGCTTGTTAGTTAGGCTAGATAGAACTTTCTAAATTTAAGTAATATACTTGACTTGAGTAATTAACTTAAGTAACATACTTGATTTGAGTTACTTGAGTTACTTTGTTTAGGTGGCTCGCTTTATTTGAACTCACTTAGTATATAGGCTCTATCAAAATAATCTCACAAAACAATTTGTACGGTAGACCTCAAGTAAATCATCGAATTCATTGACAGTCTCTCTTATCTATGTCTAGTACAGTCTTTGCTTGCTTATCCTTTCTGCTGTCCGCTCTACGCCTGCATTAAGAATACTATTTCATGAAGCTTTGGATATAAAAGTACGAGAAAAAACTCCTTCAATAATGCCAATGCCAATGCCAATGCCAGAAAAGCAACAAAACGCAGAGAAAAAGAATACAAGAGCTCCTAATCCGGGAATGCCGCTACTTAACGCTTCAGTAGTCCCTCCTATTTGTAATGCTATGCCAAGCAAGCCTCAATTCTTCTATCAAACGCCTATTTGTCATAACTTCGTATCATCGGCTTCGGTCCGTACTCAGAGCATCAACGGGTGTCTACCGCAACGTCCAGGTTTTGAAGGTACACCCCTGTAGCACGACTCTCGTGCTCCCTCAGCAGCCTTCGCACCGAATTTTCCTTTAATAGCACAATACTCCAAACCTTGGGGGATCCAGTCGGCAAGATGGGCATGCAGCTCGCAGCGATAGATACCGCAGTGCGAGCATTGAACGCAGCTCTTCCACGCTGACTCAAGCGAGTTGGGACCAACTCGCCTCTGGTCGAGAGGGACGTTCTTGCTGTGCATATCTTTGTAGATACCGTACGAGTCTCGAGATGTTACTCCGAGACAAGTAGCGTCAATTTTATCGAGGTACGAGAATATCTCCATGTGGAGTTCTGTGGGGAGTGACCGGAAGGTGGTGTGTGCACCAGCACCGGAAACTCTCACCCTTCGCGACCTCCTCGTCGTCTCGATTAATTCCGGCGTGAAGCGTCGTACCCGTTTGGTACTTGATCCCGTGATTGGCTGCGCCCCTGCGTTCACGATGGTCTGCTGACCCTGTGAACGATAGTGGCACCATTTGGCTGATATGGCGGCTAGACTTGAGGCGTCTGTTGGGGACAGATATTCCACAATCCTGTCGCCTGCCCTCCGTGATATCGTCGCCATCTCAATCAAGTCGGGCTTGAACTTGCGCTTCATTTTGGAGGTTGAGGCCATTGCTGGCGATGGCAATGATATAAGTGTGGCCATGTTGTTGGATTTTAAGTTATGAAATTTTCTGTTGTATGCCTTGTGTTGTGTGTGTCTTTATGTTTCAAATGGTGCTGAAACTACCAAGACCTAGACCGTGTTAGTTGCGGTTATCGCAATGGCGAGAGTAATAGTAGGTAGTCGTACTATTGAAGACTTTTTCGGAAAGGCAACTTGACTTTGAGTGAATAATAATAATAACAACAATAAGAATGAAGCAGAATGGAGTAGGTAACGGGAAGACAAGTATCAATATATATATAAAATTGGGTGGAGAGATACGGATGGGTGGCGGTGAAAATCTGTTACAGCCAGCGACTATATACTTGACTAGGAAGTTCCGATTGTCGCCCTCCACCGGGCCGAAGATTAAAAAAAAAAGGGTCCATCACGCTACTCGTGTAGTCGTGTTCAGTGTCGGGGACCCCAGTCAGGTCGATCCCCCCCCATTCACCCCATTGATCGTTTGGAGAGAGTCATCACCAAATCTTGGAGTTGTGGTTGGGAGACGACCATGTTTTGTCCCCATCGTGACATGTGTTGTACTCGCTTGTACAGCTGCCCTGCTGCTATTCTTGAATAGCGTCGTGTAAAGTGACTAAAGAGTCGCTTGGTACCTGGGCGGTGTAAACATATAGACTTCCGAAAAGCATTGCCGACTATCCAGGGCGCATCAGCGCATGTTTCGCCAATCATCTTGCTGCAGGAATTGGCATAAACATCCACCTTCGTGCACCCTGCCCTACACTTGTGGCTGGATAACTGCAACGGTGGGGAGAGATGTGGAGAGACAAGCCATCTTTGTCTTGAATCGCAAGGTCCTAACTTTTCAAAAACTGACTCTTAAAAGCCAATAGACATGAGGAGAAACAAACAACCACCGGAGCTCTCCGGGTTGGCACCAAAAGCTTCGGCGTAGTACGTACTCGGTGAACTGTCACACAATTTGGAACTGAGGAAATGTTCGCATCGTTCCATTCATCCACCTGACCTCAATAATATTAACAGTAACTCCAGGACCCCGGTGCCCAAAAACCGCAATGCTCCCCACAATGCATATACTCGTGATTACTCCGTACCCTAGATGGAGATCCAAATGACGCTAATGACCACATCAAGGCCCTTGCTCTCTCCTCCATCGTACTTGAAGCTCCACATTCCGTCTGTCTTCTCATTCCAGAACGCACCGGTTGCGCCTGGATTATGTTAGTCGACGGGCCTCAAATACCTAGAGTCAAGAGCGCTTACTGTGTATTCCTCTCCGTCCTACATGTGGTTTTCCATCTGTTCCCGTCGCTTCTGTCTTGACATTGCTTGAGCCAGTTTCTGAGGACTCTGTGGGAGAAGGAATAGCTCTGGGCTTATTGAGGGCTGAGGTAGGTACGAGATGCTGGATGATAGTACTGTTGATGGCGTATTTGTATTGAGGGGTTCCACCGGGAGGGGAAGATTCGGAGATGATGTGCTTGAGCATGGTGTTCTGCATTGATGGCAGTGTCAGAAGAGAGGTCTCGACCATAGTGGCGAAGCGGGTGTGTACATACAATGATTGCTGTGTTCCATTGCTCCGTCTTGGTGTGCTCATAGAAGTCAGCGCTTCCTAGGGCACTTGCGCAAGCCTATAGAAAATTTCAGCAGAGTCCGAGATATGAGAATAGCTGAGAAATTTACATCGGTTGCTATTTGCTTCAGGCGAAGTTCAGTGATCGGCTGTTCGGTGATAGTCAGCATTGATTCCAATTCGAATTGAAAGCGCGTGTCATACAGGTGTAGCAGATGAGGTAGCCATTATGTCTGGTGAATGGTGAGATGTATGGAATATGGAGATTGAAGGGGATGTAAATAGAGCTAGACCTGAGCTTCAAGATTCGTTGCTTTGTTGATCCAGTCGGCCGCTTGGTACCTTATGGGAGCTTATGTCAGCGGTTGGCGTGGGAAACCTCTTGTTTTTCCGATCCGTGCGTCAAAGGTGCCTCTGTAGTAATTTTGAGTTTGTGGTTTATTTGATTTTGAGTGGATTGGCCGTCATAGCCCAATGAGATTAGCCAGTCATGGCACGTTTTCCAGCTTTATTTCTCATGAGCGAAGAGCGTGACTGGTTCCCCAGCAGCATCTCCACCTCCTGCCGGGTCACAGTTAGGAAAGTATTATTCCCTTCGCAGTCTTGACCTGGAGACACAAACAAACATCGGACAATTTCTTTTTCGGAAGCTTTTCAGTTATCTTTGACAGCTCATTTACCCCTCCACCGTGTAACCGGAATATCAATTGAAGCAGAACTCAAGCCACAATCCCTTTCTATATTCTTCCATTTCACTTCTTTTACGCCAAATATGTCGAGCCAACCCCTCCTCCAAACTGCGCCAGGTACGTCAGATTTTCTGCTTTAAAAAACATACTTGATGCAAGGTACCACAAACTCTCGTAGCATATACTGACTTCTTCCACAAGGCAAGCGCATTGCCCTTCCAACCCGCGTCGAGCCCAAAGTCTTCTTTGCGAACGAGCGTACCTTCCTCTCATGGCTCAACTTCACCGTCATCCTCGGAGCTCTCGCCATTGGCATGTTGAACTTCGGTGACCGGCCAGCCTTCATATCCGCCTTCCTTTTCACGGTCGTTGCCATGGCTACCATGGTATATGCGTTATTCACATATCACTGGAGAGCAAAGTCGATTCGATTGAGAGGGCAGGCTGGATTCGATGACCGCTTTGGTCCTACATTTCTGGCAATCATCCTTCTGCTTGCTGTCGTTGTCAATTTTGTGCTCCGAATTACGTACAACTCCAAGGAGAATAAACATGGCCATTGAGGTGGGGGTGGAAGAGACGAATAAAAGAGGAGTGGATACAAGTGGGGATGGAGAGAAGAGGAGGACAAAAATATTGCTTGTATAATTCAGATTGTATATTGGAGGACTTCCGCTGGGACTTCCGCGGAGGAGGGTCCTGTGTAGGCGTATAGGCACATGGCATGCATGCATGAGCATAATGGTGTTTTAAAACACAATCATAGTCGAGGGCGGCGTTCTCTGGGATCAACTAGCTGTTGCAAATATCCATGTCAAAGACAATAACACGCAAATGAGGCTTATGGATTTGAAAATGAGCGCAGGCCGTAAACCATGAAATTAGCTCAAGAAACTCCGCCCGTATCCCGCAATTGCAAATCGTTGCATCGTTGGTATCTCTTAGTATGCACTCAAATGAGAAAAGAAGACCCATTCCCCATTGTAACACCAGAACACCGTGCAATCCATTTTCCGTTTCTTCATTTTCAAGCCCAGCAAAATCACACATTGCTCTGCTCCCCAAAAGACCTTTTGAGGCTCTCAATGCTGACGCGCGAAAGATAGATACTCATGATAGGAACTGCCCTGACCTTTTCTTTCCCTTCAATTGCCCTCTCAAACGGCGTCTTCATAGTCTCAAATGCTTCGTCCATATCCTCATCTTCATCCACGCTGCCCGTTGCCTCCGCATCCGCAACCTCCTTACCCTTCTTGCCCTTTTTCTTGAGCTTCTTATCGTCCTGGATCTCTAATGTGCTTTCGACCTGTGTGTACTGAAACCACCTTCCTCCGTCTTGCGCCATCTCCCTCTTCGCAATCTCAGCAATACTGACTGCCTTGGAAGCAGCCTCAGCCTTGGTGTAGAGTAAAGCGACGCGGGGCTTCTCAAGTGGCGTGGTTGAAGTGGCGGAGAGAAGCTCTAGAACACGGGCGACTTTCTTTCGGATCTTGGAGGCCGTGATGATTCTAACAGGCGAGACTTGGTGCGTACTCTGGAGATCAATTGGAATTTCAGGCGTACTCGAGAGATTGGACGGCGGTGCTGCTGCTGCTGTTTCTGCAGACTGGTCTTGGGAAGGATCGTGGGATGGATTTGGTTTTGTTTTCTTTGCTGGCGGGAGTGATGACTCTGCCTCGTCCTTTCCTTGCGCTGGACCTTCTCTTTGTCTCTTTACCTGCCTCTCCGCCTCCTTTTTCTCTCGATTACCATGGCCCGCCGGCCCTCTCCTACTTTTGGCCTTCGTTCTAGGCATTATATTCGTGAATGGTTGAGCGATTGATAGAGGTGAAGCTCGAGGCTGGAATAAGGTAGAGAAATTTCATAATCGAGCTGCGGCCTTACCCTACCTACCCTAGTTCGGCTATGCTAAAATCCGATAAGGGAAACGATAACCTGCGCCCATAATTGGGAACTTCAGGATAGACTTTACCTATGAACCAACAAATAAACCAAGTTGCATATCGGTAGATACTACGCGTATCACCATATCAAGTCTTATGGCAGTGGTCACTCTGGTAACCTCTAGTAATGACTCAGGATCGTCCTTAATGGATCGCTCTCATTGCCAGCTCATTCAGCCTCTCCTAGGTTCCCCTGCGTCTTCACATGCCGATCATCGAGGGACCCCCAGCGCTTTAACGGGTGCGTATCTGCAAGGCTGGCGGGCGACTGAGGTTTTGGGGTTTCTGATTTATCCACGACGCCTCATCTTAGGGAAGGCACACTGCAAACGGTCGTGTATGATTTTCCGCTGGAAACTGCAAGTATGACAGCATGGGATCCTTATCCTGCAAGAAATTCCCCTCATTTCATGCTATGGTGGGGTTGCGACCTTCGTGGCATTGTCTCATGGTTCGAATGGTTTCAAGTCTCAGATGTCAAAAACCGAGGCAAATGTAGCAAGAAGACACAATAGTGTTTCTTTGCTGAGAACCATCTTTTATTACCTGGGGACTGGCCTTATTGTCATGCCATGGCCTAGAGTCTTTAAGCCCAAACCTTGTGCCCCCCCCCAGCACGAGGCTGCATGCAGGAGTCTGTCTGTATTTTGGTGTGGTAGTATGAGTAGGAGGTGATAATAAATTCCCTCATGGCTTGCCTTTCACTCCCAATTGCACGCAGTAACCCGAGGAGTGTCCTGATATGTCTAGTCACCCAAACAAGCATAGAAGGATAGCCATCAAGGATGGTCGCATGCTAGGCCGATCTGATTGGATACACAAAGGGAGAATATGGTCGTTTGCCGACGCAAGCAAGAGGCCGCTCATTTGGCAACGACTATTCAGATAGCAAGGTCGACAGATATTGGTATTATTGTTTCTAAGTCCCGTCCGAAGTACGATGGTCTAGGTTTTAAGTATGATACCGGTACATGTGTACGCCAACGAGGCATATTGTCGACTGAAATAGGCTACCAGTAGGTGATATACCCACTCGACCGAGTAGACAACGACTGCCTTTTGAAGGTCATATGAGAGGATGGGGCTCGCAAGACCTACTCGGCAGCTCATCGAGGTTGGCACTACTCTCAAGGTGTGTGTCCCCTCAAGGCTCCAGTGAGTGAGATTTCCTTAGGACACAAGGCTGCATCCATCTGTGCGCCGAGTGCAATGCCTTCTCCCAAGACAGGCTCTGTCAACGTAACTGTCACAGAGAATTCCTGCGGCTTGCACCATGGCCAGTACCTATGGTGAGATCATATCGAACATGATGGGATGAGAGGTGTCCCGAGTGGCCATGTTAATATTGACACATTGCGCTAGGACATTTCTGATAGCAGCCGTGATATATGCACACCTTGTCGCTGTCGTTGGCCCTTTTCTCGCTTTTACACCCCCTCCAATCGCCTCGCCGCGGAGACGGGATCCTTGCGACCGCGCACTACAATCCCTGTGTAGTCCCCTGTAGCTCTCCAATCAATGCTGCACACCAACTTCTGCTGGGAATCTCCCATGTCTGATTTGCGTTAGCCTGCCATCTATGATCCTGGGCAATTCCTGAGCTAAACTTACCTGCGCTGATGAAGGCCTGAAGCCTGCCCGGCAGCACACACCCCCCCCAGAATCGCATTTTGCGACTGCGCTTTCCTCCAGTTTACAACCAACGACCACCAAACTCTGCACGACTGTACTACTTCATGACAACTTTGCAAACAACGACCATATTCCTCTTTTAATTATCAAGTCACGACCTCTTTTTGTAATAAGACAATCCTTTCTCTCTTTGTTTGCGCTTCTTACGACCCAGCGACGCCCCCCTTATCTCCTCATCTCGTACCGTCTCGTGCCATCCCTTGGTCGCCAGCTTGCCATCCCTTGGTCGCCAGCTTGCCATCCCTTGGTCGCCAGCTTGCCATCGGAGGCAAGGTGCACTACTACACCACCCCAACCGCAACCTCGCCCTCGCGACCGCGCGGCAACAACTTCATTCTTCCACTCCCTTTCACGGCCACTCCTTATTGATGCGACTTGTAATTTATTAATTCACGACTTCTTGTACACTTTTTTCTGGCGCGGCTGTAAGATTCAGTGAATAGGGGCTTGAATTTCGACCGACGTCAGCGGAACCTTCGGGAAAGCTTTGTCGCTAGTCAGTATTCCAGAGTTGGATCAACAACACCATAGAGGTCTATGAACAACGTCATACAGGGCTATTGACGCGCGCAAACCTTGCGACAAGAGTAAAGAGTAGAACGCGACGCTGTTTTGCCCAGAAGGACTCGGTAGACATCCGTCGCGAATGTTTCGACTCCCATCTTGGATTTCGGATGCTAGGGGAGCAGATAAGGCTGTAAATGGGGAAGCTCATGTGGGAAATATTCTTCTACCAAGCATGGCAAAGAGGAAACGCGATATTAGTGATGAGCCGCTAGAAGTAGTATCAGAGATCGAGCAGGAAACGAAGCGGAGGAAACTCGACGCCATCCAAAGCCAAAACCAAAGACAAAGACACGTTGACGCTGGCAATATGACTCAAGAGCAGAGTGGAGCTTCTTCACACACAGAGCGCCAAACAAGCAGGCTGCGCGAGGCTATTGAAGCGCAGTTCAATCTCGAGATTCTGTTAAAACACAACGAGCTACGTTTAATAAACCAAGAGCTAGGGAAGTGCCAAATAGCCTTGGAGCAACTACGCCGTTGTCATTTAATCCCGTATCCCACTTCTCAAAGTACTGCTTCTTCTATGTTGGCTATTAGCAATGGCAGTGTTCCTGCCATTCAGCAACGAGAAGGAACCGATGTGCCACAGTGGGCTCCTTCATATGGTGTTGCTGATGGCCCTTATTCGAGACATTATGCAAAATGGCTGATACCAGACGCCAGCTTCGATGGAGAGCAGGTCAATGGATTTCAGGGTCCTGAAGCATCACGTGTTGGCGGCAAAACTGTACCTGAAGGCCGGACTACGAGACATAGCTTCGCTGATGGAAGTACGCCTACAAGCAAAGCTCGAATGCAACGAGGCTCTGCCAGTCAGAAACTTCAAGCTTTGTCAAGTGGCTATCCTCAACCCAAAGAGAAGGCCGGTCCATGCACTCTGAAACGAATGTCAGATCGCCAGTGGGTCAAGCTTGTTTGTGTTGACTGTCAGCGAGAGAACTTCTCGAGTACTCAGGGTTTCATCAACCATTGCCGTATTGCGCATCATCGTGAGTTTAAGAGCCACGAAGAAGCCGCTATACACAGTGGAGTTCCTATCGAGGTTGATGAAGTCACGGGAGGGATTGTGGGCGAGGAGAAGGCTCCTCCAGTACTGGCAACTGGTCTGGTGCATCCGCTCGTCAGAAATACTTCGGCAGATCCGGCGGTATACCGATCGATTCTGTCTCGTATTGAAGACTCCATGGCTGCTTACAAGAAGGGGGAACTTCCAGGTGTGACCTCAATACCTGGCAAAACAACCACTCCTCATCGCGCGCCTATACCAACGGTAACTCCTAGCAAGAACTTCGTGCCTTCATCAGATACGCCGCATCTCTCGGCTCTGATGCGCAGTCGTGGCTTCGGCGGCAACCTAAGCGAAATTGTAGGTGAAGTCAAGAAGCCGGTCGACTTTGATGAATTCTCGCAAGGTGAGGAGTCTGAAGATAGTGAAAGATCAAAGGATCAGCCTCAGTTCTCTCGTAGTACTGGTCTCGATGGTTCATTTGACTCGCCGCCAACTATGCGTGTCCCAGCGAGAGCAACAATGTCACCCGCTCCATTCAATAGACCAGGCAGCGCGAAAGGCCCTGACGGCTTCAGAAAGACAGGAATCTCACCTCGCCCATCATATGCAACACCCATTATCAACACAGCGGCTGCCTCGTATAACAAAATGTCAGAAGGTCAACATGATCTTCATACCATTCACGATGTTTCTGATCATGACATGATGGACATTGACGGCCATTCGATGATTGACTTGAGCCCAAATACTGTAGCAAGTAACAACGCTCCTAGTCTTGTCAGCGACGATGGTGAATATGACGAGGGTGATGACGCGGATAGTGCAAGCGAAGACGAAGGTGATGATGATAGCGTCGCTGAGATCTCTATTGAGGATGGAGAAGCCGCGGATAAGATGGTTGCAAGGACAGTGGGGAACGGAAAGAAAGAGGAACGGCATGTATCATTTGTCGGCCCAGTTAAGGAAAAGGGGGCCGCCAGGAAATGATCATTGCCCGGTTTTCAGGGATACAGCACAGCACTTCTGCCATTGCAAGGGCAGCCTTTAGCTAGGCCAGTTGCCTCTGGTGTTTTGCATTCTGGAGGCTTGGTTTACCACAATTTTTGGATCGCCTATACAATATATTGTTTGGCTCATGAAATAGATACTCTTCACTTCACAGGACTACTAGAATTACTGTAGGATAGATTACCAAAACATTATATCGTTTTAATTGGAATAATAACTGGTCTGTGATGACTAAGTAAAAATCAACTCAATACAAACTAATGCTGTGTCATTCTTACGCTGCATCCAACGGCCTCTAGAGATAGCATCCAAAATTTGGTCCAACGTCCCTAGCTCTCTTCTCCTTCAGTCTCACCCTTGAACTTCTTCAGCTCTTTCTTCAGGCCCTCATTTTCCATTTGCAACTGCTCAATTTTCAACTCCAGACCATCCATCTGCTCTTCAGCACCCACACTAAACAATATCAGCATCTGATCATACCAAGAAAAATAGGTTGAAAGTATGATAGTTGCAAGAAAGAAATCAGAAGGAACAATTGGATTTAATGTCTTAATCCTCATAGTCATAATAGACGTAAGAGTTTTAACGATAACAAAATCATCATAACATCTCATAGGAAGACAGGGGAGTGGGGGTTTCAAACGTACCTGAACTCCTCAATAATTTTGAAGAACCTCCAAAGACGCAAGATTATAACCAAGGACGCAACCTCTTCCAAAATACCGTGCAGCAGCACATCAACTACAAAGCCAGCTAGAATAACCGTACCATCAAAACAGTGGAAGTACGAGTTGAAATATTGCCATCCGAATGCCCATACTGACAATATCAGTTCGACCATGAACATACAGCTGAATACCAAACCTGCGATCCCCAGACCGTTTCTAACATCGTTCCAATTATCTCCAGAGATGTCGCCTTCGCAGAGCGAGAGGCTTATTATTATGTCGGTGAAGATCCCTAAAAGGTCGAACGTTACGAGACCCAGAACTGTGTAGTGTTGGGCTCGTGAAGAGAGGAAATCCTGAATTCGTTGACGACAGATGCTGTAGCTTTTCTTGAAGCGTGAACTCCTTGGATTGCGATCTTCGTGTGCACGAGAGACAGTATTGGAGGATGAAGCTTGTTGGTCATCCTGGAGGAGTGGTTGGGTTGCCGCTTCTTCGTCGGAAGGCATCGTGCTCAGATTTTTCTTGCGGTAAGATGTGGACTTGAAATTTGAATGCTGGTGTGGAGCAAATATGTTATGAGATAGATTCTACTTGCTGCGAATATAAAGAGATCAGGTGCAAATTGTATGTTTGGTCAGTGATGGTTGTGATCGTGGCGCACACCTTATCGCGGAAGATGAGGAGCCCACGAGGCCACGAGGGGAAGACATCGAGGGAGATGCTGGCTTTTAAACCTGGCCATCCCGTCGGCACTGCAAAAACAGGATGTGGTCTGTGGGAGTTGGGGTTAGCCGCATCAGCGTATGAAGTTGTCGCTGAGGGGTTAGTAGTAGGGATAGCAATAATGCACCACAGTGTGAAGATGTATAATTTTGAAGAATTTCTAGAAAATTGCATATGGGATATGTCTCGCGGCTTGGCTCTTGGCATCATTGTTCACCATGACGCGCTAACGAGTAAATGAGTGCAAGGGGGGCATGTGTTAGCGACTGGCAGCCTTGTCTTCTTGCTCAGGGCGTGGTTGGAAGGTTCGTACAAAACATCTTCATCCCCGACACAAAGGACATTTAGGGGCACTCGTTTTGGTAAGTCTGCTACTATTTCTGCCCAATCTTTATTCGGCTGCGCTGGGTTCAGTCCATTTTACTCGGCGCTGGTGGGAGAGTCTTTGTTCGCGGTCTTGTCGCTGCGCGTTCGCAGCCTAACTTGTTTCTTTCAGCCCATTCACTCATCTTTACCTATTACCATTAAATACAATAGTGCCCCATTCTTTTGATTCATCTTTTACTAATTTATCTTGCAGACACTTGTTGTGTTCTTAGTACTTCTTGCGCGAGCTGGCTCCGATCTCAACTGCATATCTACAATATGGCGGACAAGGACCAGCTGAAGATCCAAGACGAGGTCATGAGACACGATGAGGAGGAGGAAGAAGGAAATGATGAGGTACGATAATCTACGGGAATGCTCGGAAGCAAGCTGATGTTTTTTTGTAGGAGGAGATCTCAGCAATGAAACGCAGAGTCGCCGAGATGGAAGAGGAGGCAGCAAAGCTTCGTGAGATGCAGGCAACCTTGGACAAGGAAACTAATGATCTTCGGGAGGACAAGGAGGATATTGATTCGAGAAGCATCTTCGTCGGAAACGTTGATTACTCTGCGTCACCCGAGGAGATCCAGGCTCACTTCCAAAGCTGTGGCTCTATCAATCGGGTCACCATTCTGCTGGACAAATTTACCGGTCATCCAAAGGGGTTCGTTCCACGATTTCCAGCCGCGCGCGATGATTTGAAGGGTTTTAAAGAATCTATATGATCAACGCTACCTGGCAAGAGAAGGATGCTAATCTAGGCTATGCAGGTATGCGTACGTGGAATTTTCAGAGCCAAGTCTCGTTGCCCAAGCTCTTGTTCTAAACGAAAGTGTTTTCAAGGGCCGGAATTTGAAGGTCAGTATAGTCAAGCATCATTGCAACATCCGAGCTCATTATTTCAATAGGTTGTCCCAAAGCGCACAAATCTTCCTGGTATGACCCGTGGTCGAGGAGGCAGAGGTGGCGGCTTAAGAGGTGGCGGTCGTGGTTTCCCTGGTCGTGGACGTGGAGGGTACGAACCGCGTGGTGGTTATAGGGGAGGATACAGAGGAGCAAGAGGACGAGGTTTCACGCCATACTGATGAGATTGAGGCTGAGAATCTGCAACAAAAAATTGGACGTGTAGGATAGCTTTGCTCCATACGGGGGACAATATTTGAAACCTGGATTTGGTTTCTACTCAATTGAGGCAATATCATTGAATGATGATTCACTAGGTAGATTTTCTTCTTCATGGAGCACGTGCCTGATAGACAACTGACTTGAAAGCTTTCTCAGCAACGTGCGGTGATATTGTGTTTTTGCTGGAAGGAAAATAATAAGGTGATAGGCCAAACAGACGTCGGCGAGCTCGGGGATAAATGTGAAGTGTTCTGAGGCTTTGCAGACTGCAAACTAAGTTTCCTTCAGAAACTATTTTAGGACATCGTCATGGGCGTTCAACCTTAGGCCGCTGCTTTAAGCGTGGGTCAGTGGGGTTTGAACTTGCGTTCGAGCCACTTTGAATCCTACCTACACTTTGTATGCTCGTGTTGATGATCGAGTGCGACGGGCAAGGACAACCAACATTGATGGAGACGCCTCTAATAGACAAATCCAGTAACAAGCGTATCTAAGAGGTTTTGTGTGTCGGCAAGGCCACTTGCGGTGCACAGCCACGGCGTGACGACGAACGTCCTTCTACGCCGCGAACTACCCAATCTTGACACCCCAGATTTCTTGATCAGCAGTCGTGCTGCGATCAAGCTGCAGAGCTTCGACTCCTCCTTCATTACCTCTGCCATCTTTGGCGCAGCGTCACGATGGTTGCCCCAAGAGTGGACTCGAGTTTGCCTGCGTGAGTGGAACTGAAACAGATATCTTTCTACGAGAGTTACTGACGCACGCATTATCTAGGCAACCTAACCTGCGATTAACCAGTACAGAGCCACTTTGATGTTCACGTTTCGATATACCATACTAATTGTTATATAGTAATTGCTGCAGATGGCTTATACAAGCGCGATGTTTTCAGTACGTTCACTATTCATGCGAGCGACTCTTGCTAACAGAGACTCCAGGATTTCCCGATCCCTTCGCTGTGGCCACCATAAACGGCGAGCAGACCAAGACGACGACCGTTATCAAAAGGACTTTGAACCCGTATTGGAATGAGAGCTTTGATATGTGAATATATTCCTCCACGGTGAGAGGGGCAAGGCTGATGTTGTTAGGCGCGCATCCGAGGAGAGCATATTAGCGGTACAAATATTTGACCAGAAGAAGTTCAAGAAGAAGGACCAAGGATTTCTTGGAGTTATCAATGTTCGAGTTGGAGATATAGTAGATTTTTCTTCCGGTCAAGATCGTAAGTGACCTTCGATATCAAATTAGTGAATGCTGCTGACATCAGATTCACCAGAAATGCTTACCAGAGACCTGAAGAAATCGACTGATAATTTGGTCGTTCATGGAAAACTTATCATAAACTTATCTACAAACCTAGAAGCCCCACCCCGAGGCCAACTTACTGCAGGTAACAATGCTAGTGCAAACCGGCCATCTATGAGTACACCTACAGGATCCAGTGCTTCAGGTTTTCCTGGAGCCCCAACACCGGTACATACTCCAGGACCCACAGGAGCACCAGGAGTCCAGCTTGCAAATGGTGCGATGTCGACTGGACCCACGCCAGGTCATGCACCCGCTGCTGGCAGCGCTGGTCCGTCTGCTGGTGGCGCTCAAGCCAACGGTGGCCCCCCAAGACAAAATGGAACTTTCAGCTCTTTTGAGGATGCCCAGGGCAGGCTGCCTGCTGGATGGGAGAGAAGAGAGGATAACCTGGGAAGAACATATTATGTGGATCATAACACGAGATCTACGAGCTGGAACAGACCTTCTGCTACTGGTGCTGGAGAGACTCAGCGTATCAATGAGCGTGCTGCAAACACTCAAGTAGAACGTCAAAGACATCAGGACAGAACTCTTCCAGAGGACCGAACTGGTGCAAGTTCACCCAGCCGAGAACAGACTGCAGCAGCTCCGAATGCGGGTGGAAATAATGCAGCTACAATGATGGCAACGGGGGCGACTACCGCCGGAACTGGAGAACTTCCGCCTCTATGGGAGCAGAGACATACGCCAGAAGGTCGTCCATATTTTGTTGACCATAACACTCGCACAACAACCTGGGTTGATCCTCGACGACAACAATACATCCGCATGTATGGTGGGCAAAATGCAAACAACACCATTCAACAGCAACCTGTCTCACAATTGGGTCCTCTTCCAAGTGGATGGGAAATGCGTCTTACAAACACTGCCAGAGTGTATTTCGTCGACCACAACACCAAAACGACTACCTGGGACGATCCAAGACTGCCATCCTCGTTGGACCAAAACGTTCCTCAATACAAGCGTGATTTCAGGCGCAAGCTTATTTACTTCAGATCACAGCCTGCTCTTCGTATTTTGTCAGGGCAATGCCACGTTAAAATCAGAAGATCTCATATTTTTGAAGACTCTTATGCAGAGATTATGCGCCAGTCTGCAACAGACCTTAAGAAACGACTCATGATCAAGTTCGATGGCGAAGACGGTCTAGATTATGGTGGTCTTTCCCGAGAGTTCTTTTTCCTCCTGTCTCACGAAATGTTCAACCCCTTCTATTGTCTTTTTGAATACTCCGCTCACGACAACTACACTCTTCAAATCAACCCTCACTCTGGAATCAACCCAGAGCATCTCAACTATTTCAAATTCATTGGCCGTGTTGTTGGTCTTGCTATTTTCCACCGTCGTTTCCTAGATGCATTCTTTATCGGGGCATTATACAAGATGATGCTTAATAAACCAGTCTCACTGTCAGATATGGAGGGTGTGGACGCTGACTTCCACCGAAGTTTGCAATGGATGTTGGATAATCCTATTGAAGGTGTCCTTGATCAGACTTTCTCTACTGAAGATGAGAGGTTTGGACAAACACAGGTCGAGGATCTCAAGCCTGGTGGACGGGACATTGAAGTCACAGACGAGAACAAAAAGGAGTATGTCGATCTCATGGTCAAGTGGAGAATCCAGAAGCGAATCGATGAACAGTTCCAGGCTTTCATCACTGGATTCCACGAGTTGATCCCAGCAGAATTGGTCAACGTTTTCGATGAGCGTGAACTGGAGTTGCTGATTGGTGGTATCGCCGAGATTGACGTCGAGGACTGGAAGAAGCACACTGACTACAGAGGATACACCGAGTCGGATGAAGTTATCAAGTTCTTCTGGCAAACGATTCGCAGCTGGGATGGAGAACAAAAATCACGTCTTCTACAGTTTGCTACGGGCACCTCTCGTATTCCAGTCAACGGATTCAAGGATCTTCAGGGTAGTGATGGACCGAGACGATTCACAATTGAGAAGCAAGGAGAAGTCAACAACCTACCGAAATCCCATACATGGTATGTTCATCTGCTCTAACTTGGTAGATATGTGTATAAACTAACGCCATGCAGCTTCAACCGTCTTGATCTACCAGCGTACAAATCTCTGGAGGCGTTGCAAACGAAATTGACCATGGCAGTAGAGGAAACAATGGGCTTCGGGCAGGAGTGAAGTGGTTACGGGCGGCATTTTCCTTTCTTCCTACAACGGTGTTTTCATACAGATATTGGGCGGGTGGCCTCTCGATGGCTTCTCACGAGTTCAGGGGCCAAGTGTGTTTCGGGAATTGTTTTGCAGGCCATTGTAGCGCTATTTGAATACTAAGGCACGATGACCAACATTTGAGTGCAACAGCAACAGCGTAACTTGTACTTAAGCCATGGTCGTTGTTGAGAATGGTAATACGCGAATTCGATTTCTTTGTGCAGTAGGACGGGGAGTATTTGTTTTGATGTCGCGTTTTTATATACCTACAGTATAAGAAAGAAGAAGAATTTATTTGCGCCCCCCTGGTGGTAATGAATGGTGCATGCGAAGTGCCATAATCCAAAGATAGAATGTGCATCCACCATCCATAGGAAGTGTGAACACCACCACCAACACCAACACCAGCACCACTGAACACGAGCCAAAATATTTGCCGCAGGGGGGTGGTTGGGCGGCTGGAGGGCAATTTAAGCAAATAAGCATATCCCCTTTACCCTATACGGCCTAGTCAAATACCCCAGAATCATCCGAAATGAGGTACAGAAGCTGGACCATATGAATCTGAAGAGCACCTACCTACCAACAATGCACAAGAATACATTGTACACTGTACCACGGCAAATCAAAGCATGAATTCGAGAAGATATATCATTTCCTTGGCCTCCTTCCTTTCTTTCTTCCTTTCTTCCTTTTGTTGCATTGTCACTGAGAGCGCGCGTTGACCTGTTGATAGACAGTGATCCGAATTTGGTTGCTCGGCAACTAAAATAATAGTGGCTTCTGCAAGAACTCACCCCATCCCTCTCTTCCCCCCCCCCTTGGATGCTCCCGCACCCAATCAGGAAGTCCAATTGAGGAGGCTGCCCATGCACTCTGGCCTGCCGGTGCACAGGGCGCAAGATCTCACGATGTGGAGGTCAAGGATTTCAACCATTTATTTCCAGGGTCCGGCCCCAAGGCCTTACTTAAACTTCCATAAAGTGAAGAGGTCGGCCCAGTGTCTGTTGACTTTTCTTCTTTCTCTTTAATTCCACAATTGCCTCTACAAAGTTCACATACCAAGCCAAACTCTCGAGTACACTACACCCCATTCACCCTATCAATACTCTGAACCTTTACTCCTGTCGACTACAAGACCTTGCTTGCTCAGTCTCATCAGTCCTTCAGCACCTCCTGTAGAAAGACCCAAGTCACCATGTTCTACTCAACTCTCCTCCCAATCTCCATCCTCCTCTCCCTCTCGGCTGCGCAAACCACCACCACCAGTTACACCTCGGGCTCCACCTCAGTATGCGGTGCTCAACCAGTGCTCGAAGCCTGTCTCGCCAGTACTCAAGCAATTGCAGCTGCTTGCGCAACCACCGACTACCAATGTCTCTGCCAGAAATACACTGACATCTTAACGTAAGTCTCGCACCCGTCCCTTCATCCATCTCAACAGCCCACTAACATTTTCACCACAGCTGCTTCCTTCAATGCCCCAACGACATCCGTTACACGGGCGTCTATAACACTCAAGTGACATACTGCAATGATGCCTCGGTGTACTCAAGCTCAACAACAGCTATCTCCCGTCCTGTCTCAACAGGTTACTCCTGGGTATCCACCGCAACCACCAGTTCTACATCAGGTTCATCAGGTGCTACCACAACCAAGAATTCCGTGGCTAGCAGCACCAGTACTGGAACTAGTTCCGCTACAGCCAGCGCGACCGGTAATTCAGGCGTCAAGAATGGTGCGCAGATGGCTGGTGGATTGGTGATTGCTGCTGCCATGGCTCTGTTGTAAGAGGTTGATTGGTGACTTTTTCCCATATGGGGTATTCTGGCTGGGCGCGTATGCATTTTAGCGTTTGCTGTGATGGAGCGATTTAAGGCTCTTACTTGATTGATTTTATGAGATTGATGGAAGGGATGAGGAATGGGAAATTTGGAAGGAAGGGATGGAGGGAAAGGTTATGAAAATGAGGTGACGAGCGGGTATAATTCTAGTAGTATATTAAATAGTATAGTAATTCGAAACACTTTTATGATCAGCATCCTTGTTCATAATGAATGATTGTTAAGTGTCGAAACTACCGTGGACATCTCGAGGTTCTTATAAGATATTGATTGGGGTTTGAATTTTAGTCTTCGGTTGACTGGGTTACATAATCCATTCCAAGCACGAAGGTATTGAAGGCATCTCCAGAAACGTCACAGCACAAAGACAGTAACACCAACAGCAACAGACACGGCAGCAGGATTTTGCACTTACAACAGTCCCTACCTACTCTAGCTCTCTAGCAACAGAAAACCCTACACTCTACTAAAGACAATAGCATACATACAGACAAAAATATTTATAAAGTCGATTTTCAACTCTCCAACCCTTAAATACGAACAAACCCATGAATAAAAACCATTAACACGGGATCAAAGTATAGATAGAGTAAGTCCTTCAAGTAGAGATGAACTCGTGCGCGAGGAGATTTATAAATGATAGTTTTCAATTTCTTACTCCTTTAGCTTTCCATACCAGTGAGTTCCACTTAGTGAGAAGAGGAAGGGGAATTGAGAAGTCGAGAGAGGAAAGGGAAGTACGTTGACTTGGATTACTTAGGTTAAAGCTATATAGATAATTCTTAATAGACTGAGTCGGTCAAGGACTCTCTGAGTCTCGTGCCTCTACTTTGTATACTCTAGCTCGGTTAAGCCTCCCTTGCACAGACAGATACATATACAATAGCCTCCCTACCCAAGGAAAAGAAAGTTATTCAATCACAAACTAGAAGAATATATCGAGTCCACCAAAATTCAATAGAACAATCCCCCTTCACCTCCGAAATCCATCGTGACTAGACTCCCGTTTCGGGAGTAAAACAGAAAAGTAAAGAAACCTAGTGATCATAATATCCTAGTGACTCCTGCACAGAGCAAATCTACACAGAGCAAATCACTAAACTCTAACTTAACATCTTCGGAGGAAATTCTTAATAGTAAACCAACTTAAATGTGCTTGTTACATCATTGAACTGGATTTGAAGTTGATCTTCCTATGATATAAGCTTAATATATTGCATTATCAAGTCATGCGGAGCCAAGCACTCGGTCTATACATACTCGAGTGAAATGTATAACTCTCAACACATCTTCCTCCTTGAAACAAATAGGGCTTGTAAATATTTGTTATCAAACTAGATAAAGAATATATTACAATAGACATGTCATAGCACAAACAGATACCAGAACTTGTATGTAGTAACTTCCATATTGTGAGATACCCAGCGATTTGCAACCCATACTTTCAAAAGCCCACCGCCTAGTCACAGTAAATAACTCGAAGAGTTCCATTAACAAGGAGGTGCTTCGATGACTGTAATATTGCCAAAACGTGCTTGACTGATTACAAATCTGTAAGCAGAGAGCTTGAAAGCCAAAGCATAGAGATGAAGAAGTGCCGGAGATCAGTCTCCCCAGAATAGATAGCGACATGAACAACCTCAGTGTCAAGAGCTAATAAGATTAGGTTGCTTGAGCCAGCTGAAACCACTCTCAGAAGCACTGCATTACGAATCCTCCGGATCATCATTACCGTCCTGAGAACCATCCTGAGTCTCGTCATCATCATCTGAGAAATCCTCTTCTCCCTGAGAATCTTCAATTCCGTTTGATCGTAATTCATCCCCGTACCTCATAGCCCGCCATTGATCATAGTATACAAGCTCGACCGAAGGGACTAGACTCTCATGGTCATCACGGATGCCCGCTGCAAAATAATTTGTGATTTCGCTCCTGAATTCTTGCTTTTCTTCTTTAGTCAGAGTCCTTCGGGGCATCAGGAGCAAGCTGTCATCGTAGCACCACTCAACAAAACATATTTCCTGTAGACGACGAAAATATTGCAAGGCTCCGACACGCTTTCTTCTTAGATTCTCGCCCAACAATTCATGTTCAGAAAAAAAGATCCTGAAGTTGTCCACCATAATCTCCAATTTCTTGAAAGTATGAAAGGAGTTAGGAGATTCAAGGAAGGCTTCTCTCGCCCAGTCCACAAAGCGGCCGGATTCACTCAAGCTCTGGTGGCACCAAAGCAAAACTGTGTCTTTAAGAGGGTCAATGCAGAAGGGAGAATAAATGGCACGGCGCTTTTCATGATTCTCTTCGTCACTTTTTACGGTATCAGCGTTGCCACACTCTTCATAGAGCTAGTAGAAATAGTGCGGTCCTAACCTTCTCGGAAAGATATTGTAGTGCTTAAGAGTTTCGGCTCTGCTCTCTTTGTTGACATAAAGGCCGGTTGGTATTTTTGCTTCTAGACTTTCGATAGACGTTCCACATTGATCACAAAATTCAAGCCAGAATTTGGATGTCGGTTCATCGTTGTAAGAGCCGAAGTTGATGTACCGACCAGGTGGAAAGGTATCTCTCCAGATCTTAAGCCGAAGTTCAATAGGTAGTTGGGGAAAGAAGCAGAATTTAGCCTCATTACTTTGAACTGCGATTGGCGAAGCTTCCTCTTGCAGATGGGGGTTTGCGAGGACGACTGAAGGGGTTGAGGTGTCTGAGGACTGGCAGGATGATGCGGTAGCTGACATGGTGATTGGGATTCAAAGATCAAAACTGGGGAGAAGGTTAGAACGGTAAGAGAATGAAGATTGAGGTGACTATGAAAGTTTGACTCACCAGAAACTGAGCTTTTTCATGTGCTACACTCTCCTACTGTGGTGTGCTGTTGACCTCGATATGTTGACCTTCAGGTTGTTGCAAAATTGAAGGTGAGAAGGAGAACAACAGCTTTGTGACGGATGTTGTGGCTCTTCATCTCTGTGGATGCTTGAGATATAAAGGGAAGGAAGAGAAGGTAAAGCTTCTGTTGTTGAAATTAAGGTGTGGTGACTAGCGTGGTCGCCTCGCTTAATCTGAAAAGGCAAGAGCGAGCGAGGACATTTCGCAGGAGCCACTAGGTAGTTAAGGTTGGAACCTGGCACACACAGCCAAAAAAAAATTGGTAGGTGGAAGGCTTAAATTCCAAAGAGCTCTCTCCTCAAATGAGTACTGGGATGAAACCTTACGAGGTTCCTGTACCTCCTGTGACTCCCGATCTCTCAACCCATTGACAATTGAGCTGTCTCAAAGACAAATTTCTCCGATCGAACTAGACCGTAACTATCAACTACTAGTCGATCTCAGTTGATCTATAAGGCCTTACGATCATATAGGCTATCTATCATTTACAGGCCCCAATACGAGGAGGAAGGTAAAAGTTATGAACATGCTGGAACTGTATCCACTATGACAGGCGAAACAACCTGGCAGCAACCAGAACCGGTTGACAGTTACTTCTGAAGCTGTAACTCCATGAAGTCCATCCATCTCTGTTCTCGGTCCTATGCTCTACACTTTTCATGTGCCTGGCTATAAATCAAGTTTGGCATGTTCTTATCTAGTTGAAAGGGTTCGCAGAAGCTACTATTCTTCATTATCAAGGGATAATTTATTTGAATTCATCCCCTCCATGACCCTATGATATAATGGCAGAGATTGGGTAAGAAGAGATGATGTAATACACAGCTGAGGAAATAAGAATAAGGGGAGAGATTTTGGTCGCAGTATCAAAGTTTAGTCGAATGGCTGCAGGAGGTACTACAGAGCAGCTTTGTTTTGGCCTAAGAGTAGTCATTTAAACTTCAAAGAAACGGTCCGGCTCTCAGATTCTGAAATCCCAAACTCACCTTCAACTTCAACCTCCCATCAACCTCTCATCCTCGCTAGGATCCTAGCAAGGTAGCCAAAAAAAAATACCCCCTCAAAAAGACTAAGAAACTCCCATAATCAAGGTACAATACCTCTTCCCTCCCCCCAAAAATTCAACAAAAAAGCAAAACTTGATCACAGATAACTCGCGGTCAAGTTATCTCACAAGAAACCCCTCTGATATGGGATTTTTCCCCGTATGTCTATTCACATTCGTAAGCGGGATTGGCGAACCATTAGTTACTATTCCTCCTCTTCAAACAGAATTTGTCCTGAACCACTAACCCTTAAGTGCATACGCCTTTTCTGTTTGTTGAAGGAAAAGTGCTTGTTTTGGTATTTGAAGGGGTTAGTTGGTTGGTGGGTTGGTATTTTACGTTGTTTACTTGCATAAGGTAGGTAGGTTATCTCTCAATGTTCACCATCCTATTCATTCTCACAGTGCCCATGTACTCAAAATTAAAACCCACAATAACAACACACCTACCTACCTACCTATGCATCGTCGTTGTAATCCTCCTTACCTACCTAGCCACGCATCTCCTCCACAAAAGCCAGTCAAGAAGTTCAAGGTTGGTTAGTCAAGCAAACCTCGTTAGCAGTATTGGAGTGGCTTGATTTGATTCTTGGGAAGTACACTTCATTACAGGTGTTAGAGTCATCGCACTAGGGGAAAGGGCTCCAGAAGTAAAGGCACCCTAATAGAGCGAACACTCACACTACAGCTCTGTAGATTAAGCATTCTTCCTGCAATCATCCAAATTTTCATGTTTTAGCAACACTGCAATTAGGAAAGTATTTGAGGTGAGACCAGGTACCCACATTCTTTTTAAATGGCATCGGTACGTTGTAATTTGGAAAGTCATTGCAAACTTGGGCCGACTTACATTTCTAACCAAAATTCTGAATGTGGGAAGCAAATGAACAGATAAAGTAGCGGATTGACCCACCCAAAAAAAGGCTCAACATAATGAATTCCTAAGCCGAAGATGGAAAGAAAAATTTCTAGTCTTCAACGGAGATCAAGCCCCTCGGGTCCTTTGGAGTAAATTCTTAATTTCTCGCAAGCAATGGACGCAGCGAATCCCACGGGTGCTGCAAAACTTTCTATCATTTCGCGCAAGCAAAAAAACTCCAGTTGCCTGACTATGTGCAGTCTTAATACTCTGTACAAAAAAAAAAGAGGGAAGCCGCCCGTTCTCTTCTAACACTGTTTACTTTCTGTACCACATTCTATTAAGAGCCCAAAGTCAGCAATGTTGACTCAAAACACAAGCCAATTGGATAGGAATTCAACTTGCCTTGTAATCTTTGTGTTTCTCATTTTCTTTTGAAGCTGGAAGATACCGTACATAAGAGCCTCAGAGGTAGGTGGACATCCAGGGACATATATATCGACCGGCACAATTCTATCACAACCTCTAGTAACACTATAGCTATAGTGATAATAACCACCTCCATTTGCACAACTGCCCATAGAAACCACCCATCTTGGATCAGGCATCTGATCGTAAACCTGTCTCAATGCAGGAGCCATCTTGTTGGTGAGTGTACCAGCTACAATCATAACATCGGATTGACGAGGAGACGCTCTGAAAATTATACCAAGTCGATCTTGATCATAACGAGGGGTCGAGAGATGCATCATTTCAACAGCGCAGCAGGCAAGTCCGAAGGTCATGGGCCAAAGGGAGCCTTGTCGTGCCCAATTGGCTACTTGATCGAGGGTTGTTCTGTGGACGAGAATTAGCTATGCTGTGCCTGAATCTCTCCCACAAGCCGATGATGCTCGAATGGCAGGCGCGCATCGAATTTCCAGCTATAACTGATCTGGAGACATACAACGCATATTGCATAACACCCTTCTTTCCTTCCTGGCTGGGCAATGGCACCTCGCGCCTGACCTTGCCTGTCACACTCATCGGTGGTGGCGTACCCGGGTTACCGGGCACATTATGTGGTGTTAGGCCTGGATTCGCAGATTTTGAAGTCGAAGACGAGATAGCAGCAGCGGCGCGGATAGGGAGGAAAGAGGCTGTTGGCTTGGCTGTAAATGTTTCCAAGGATTAGCTTGTGTGGTAGCAAGGGAGCTTGGGAGCTGGCGTGGGCATACCTCGCAGCGCCAGCGCAGTTGCTGATCTTGTAGAAGACAACATCCTGCCAATTGATGGTTGACAAGAGAGAAAGGAAAAGGGCGTTGGAGTGGAGAGGGTTCCGTGGGGTTCGAGTCAAGACGTCGTTGATGTTCGCGCACCAGGCGGATAGGTAAGGTCCTTAAGGTATTTGGGCAACCCGAATTTAGAGCCCCACTTCTATTCCCCTAAACCAATCAGCGCAAAGGCTTTGGCAACCTGTTCGCCACGAAGGGCACATAGAGTATCATAGTAAATGGAGATTCATTATTTAATAGCATTATATTTTGTATTCGTATTTGATAGCAAGCATTAAAGCAATACTGCATGTATTTACGGAAGTTATGTACTCGAACAGAATCAGGAAGTCTATCACAAGAACGCTTTTTAACGCCGAAAAGCAAACAGAGCCCCATTACCAGCTTCCCCATCCAGTCTAGAAGGCCACCTCAATCCCACATCGTAAACTCATAATGCCGTCGCATTACATTGAACCAAAAGGATGGCATCTACATTTCAAACTCTCAAACACCCGACTTCTTCGAGTTCTCATCAATCATGGCGTTGATCTGCTCTTCCACATCATGCTCAACCTTCTTGGGGTCTGCCTCCTCGTCCTTAGAGTCTAAGGTTTTGCCACTTCTACCTCGAGGAGGTGACCTCTCATCGCTATCTTCTTCACTACTATCGCTTCCTTGCAGGCTGTCCCGGTTGGTCTGGCGACTTCTAGTCATCTATACATCTCGTCAGTAATACTACATGAAAGGGGCACCTTTCGAACTCCTTACCCATGAACGAACACCCCCAATCAGACCCAAACTGTAACCAGTGGCAAAATCACTACCAGGACCAGGGCTATCTGCCCTCGGAATCTCAAGACGGCGACTGAGATGTGATAGAGCAGAGGGACTTGTCAAAGACCCGCCGGCTTTGTTAGTCTCATCGAAGCTGTTCATTCTAGCTGGGCTTCCCGGGCGACTGGCCTGCCAGAATTGTCGGAGCTCTTTGCCTAATTCCTGGCCAGTTGTGGTCCAGTTTGAGCGAATGGCTTCTCTCATCTCTGATACATGGCGCTTGAGGTCAAGCTCGTTCTTCTTGAGCCATGACACGTTTAACTCTTGGCGAGAAGTACCACGCTTGAATTGACGTGCGATGTATTTTTCGTAATCGCGGACAATCCTGAAATACTTATTAGCTATTTTTGGTAGGTCCTCTGGGGTGTATGGCATACTTAGTGATGATTCCAGTGGTACTAACACCTTCAGTTCTTTGGGTGACCAAGAACTTGCCGGCTTCCTTAATTGGCTTGTAGATATCATCGCCTTCATCAGCTCCATATGGAAGGTCATCGTGTGCAACATAGTCGATTTTATGCTCTGCAAGAAATTCAGGCGTGACAATCCAAGGGCAGTCTTCGAAGACCTCATCAACCCATTTACAATGTCGCACAGTCTCGGCTCGCTCTTGTCCAGACAATACCGTAAGTCCTTTCCGCTTGTGAGTCTCCTTGTCTCCTGTTACGCCGACCATTAAATATACGTCGGGGAATGCCTTTTTAGCTTGCTCGAGTTGGCGCATGTGGCTTTTGAGATTGTGTCAGCCAGAAGAGCTTCAAAATGAGCTGCAGATGAACTTACCCAAGATGGAACAGATCAAAGACTCCATCAGCATAGATTCGAACCGTCCTTCCAGTTGGGGGAGGGTTTGTCTTATAGCCAACAGGATCTGTCAACTTTCCAACGGGTGGAGGTGCCATAGCCTTGGTCTTCTCATCAATCTCGTCCTCCTTCGCAGAGCCCTTTCGTCCTTTGCGCCCGACGCGATTTGCTATATCTGTGCTTCCTTCTGTAGTATCAGATGGCTCTCCTGGATCCTGGCCGCCGCCATTAGGAATCTTCTCGTTATGTGTGGCCGACCGCAGACGTTTTGCTGGAGACCGGCCAGATTCAGCTGCTGTTGACTCTCCTTCTTCGCCGGAAGCGTCGCGAGATGAAGGTTGCAATTGATCGATAGATTGGGTCTTCTTCATAGATGTTGGAATTGTTGAGGTCCGTTTCCGCTTTCCTGCGCTCCCTGCTGATGATGGCGAGGACATTATGGTAGATATACGGAACGCGAGAGCTGTTTTGAGCGGCGAGATTCAATCAAACTAGATAGGGATTGTAGCAGCAAGCTTCAAGGGGACTTGGCTTCTGGTGATAATTAGGTAGGACAAGATAACAGATTCCACGTTTGGCCACTTATTCGAGCGCGTCACAAAGGGAGGATGATGACGGATTCTTGGTGAAAAGGCTATTGGAGGATCGATGATACCTCTTGAGAATATAATACGAGTGTTCTGAAGAGGAAAGAGAAGATGGCCAGAAGAAACGGGAAGGGCCTTGATTGAGTTTAATTGTAGGTCCTGCGTAGGTAGGTTCGTCGGTGTGATCCAGCAATTGACACGCTTAGAGGTGATGATCCCTAACAGGGTTCACACTGAACCGAAGGACCTTCGTCATCGAAGCGAGCGCGATCATGTGATGAGTGCCTCCCTGAAAGTCAGATCTGAATCCTGGCGAGGCTGAAGGGAAGAGGCGAGAGGCGAGAGGTGAGAGAGAGGCGAGACGCACAGCGCATCTGTCATCGAGCATGAGTGGCGATAGAGTTAAGAGTATTACTTGGTCCAGTACAGTCCAGCTCTCGAAGTAGTGTGGCAGAAGTGTTGCTAACTTGCTCTCATGACTTGCCCAGCAACCAATTACTTGCACTCGCTGATTTACTGTACAGTATTATGTACAGTATTACATTCCTTCAGATTGCAGTTTATGATTGGGTAGGCCAGGCTTTCTTCATTGGCAGTTCTCAGTACAATGCAATATCGGGCCTTATCTAGCAACCTTCCTCTCCCGTGCCGTCCTGTGTGAGATCTGTAATGCAAAAGGAAAAGAGATGTGAACTTGAACAAACACGCTGCATAGTGACCATCGCAACTGAGGAAAATGAGAAGAGACAAAGAACCGCCAGAAAAGAAGTGTTGGCTGTTGGCTAGGCCCGAACCGCCCTCCCACGCTCACAACAACGCCCGTCATTCTTTCAGTCTCGTGGAGCATCTCAGCCAAAAGCAATAGCTGAAAGATGCTCTTCAGGTCTTGCCATAAAAACAAACACCCTGCAACCTCTAATCCAGGCTTAGGTGCAAACAGACACCTGTCTAAAACGACGTGTCTCTGGTAAACGTCCATTCGTGAATATAATCCAGTACCCTGTACTTGTGCGAACACTTTCCAAGCATAGACCAAGATTTATCTCATATAAACATGTACTTAAGTGGTCTTTGTATCAGAGGTTGATTTCTCTGTTTTCTTGTCTGCCGATTCGTTTGGGTTGGAAGGCTCATTGCTCAACTTTTCAGGGAGGGTAACCGTTGGCTTTAGGCCCTTTCGAACTTGGCTATCAAGATCTTTATCTTCCTCGCTGTGGTCAAACATCTCCGTGTCGTCAGAATCTGTCAAGACTTCAGTACCATCTCCAAGAAGAATGATTCTGCCTCTTTGATTACTGCCAAAATTCTTTGATTTCTGATTAACATCAATGTCGTAGCCACTGTCGCTGTCATCAAAATTATGATGAACCCCCGGTCCACGGAATTCAGCTGTTACTCAGGTTAGTTATCAAGTCGTCGTGTGCGTATCTTCAATGGGTAACTTGCCATACTCTGGAGGGGCGCATGGCCCGTCACCGTTTGCGACACGCTTCGCAACCTCGTCATACCACTGCTCCTTGGTCTTTCCACGCAAGAGGCCAACTACAATCATAGTCATGTTATCACATCCGACTCCACCGGTCTCCGAGTTCGAGGCAAGACAGTTATCCATCATGTTCTCACAGATCTTCGAAAGTTCCTGTTTGGCAGCAATACCACGACGAACAAACTCGATCACAGCTTGAGAAGACTGGCAATCCCAGATACCTGTAGTACGTGTCAGTTGCTAGGCTTCGTCCCGGAATGTCCACCTTTCTTTACTTACCATCACAAGCCACAACTAGGAACTCATCATCATCAGTGATCTGGTGCACCGTCACGTCAGGGTAGGCCGTAACAATCTGCTGCTCGGGGGCAAGCTCAGCGCTCTTCTTAAACTCAAAATCACCAATGGCTCTTGACAATGCAAGGTTTCCGTTCACACGTCCAAAGTCGACAAACCCTCCTGCAGCGGTGATACGAGCTTTCTCCCCTGTCCCAAAGAATCAGTACCACATTCATTTTACACAAGTTCTACAACAAATTACCTTCGTTTTGTGGCTTGTGGTCAAATGAGAGAGGCTTGGCCCGACCCTTGACACCAAGAACACTTCGAGAATCACCAGCATTACCCTGAGGGAGTCAGTACGTCAGTACCAACACTCTTTACATCTGGAGACCTGACTTACGACAAAGATCTCCTTTGAGGAAATGATGGCCACGGAAGCGGTGCAACCAGAGACCTCCTCTTCGTACCGAGGATCTGTATTTCACAGGTCAGCGTACCAGCCCCCCAAACACAGAATTCAGCATGCTGACCACTGAGGATTGCCCGGTCCGTCGCCAAAAAGCCGTCCTTCAATGCTTGCTCGTTGTCACCCTTCTTGAAAGCCTCCTGCTTCGAAATGATCTGGTGTATATTCTCGCCAGCGAATATGGCAACCTTGTCTCCTCCATGTCCATCGTACACACCAAAGAACGACAATCTCTCATCAGGCCCCTTTGCCTTCGCTGGCTTGCCATCGTCGGTCTGTAGGTCAAGGATAGCCGCATGTGCATCTTCCATACTTATACGCCATCCTTGCATAGAGGATACACCAAAGATTAACCGCTCATCACCACCGCTGGCGGAAGTCTAACAAAGAAGGCTCGTCAGCAATCTCGAAGCGCCTATAACACCAGGATGGTGCATGGAGTATTATTCCTGTTCCATCTCAGTCCGAGCAGCATGCTATCAAGCAATGGACTGGTTTGGATATGGGCGCGCACACATCCTTCTCAACGTTTGAACAATGAAAATCCAGTGCGCCACTATTGCAAATCTCCTACGGCCGCAACTCAGCATCGACAGTTGGGAATTGCACACACCTTCTCGACAACCGGTTCTGACAGAGTCTGACCCATCTTGACAATCGATCTGGGCTACCTGTCAGTACACTGTACCGATCAGCCTTAGACCGGGATTTTTGATTTCGAAAGACTGCGCAATATCCTGAAGTGCGGGGTTGCGGTCGCGTATCGGAGGGTATGTAGGGTGAAGTAAAGACTATCTGCGCATCTGCATCAGGTATTTAGTGAATGAAAAAGAGAATTTAGGAGTGTTGGAGGGAGGAGAGTCGCGTGCTGAGCGTGGGTGGTGGGAGAATGACGAGGATTCAAGCAAGAGAGAGATGAGAAGGCGGCCTGGCGTTCAGCTGCTTGGGGTTTAGCGGTTGTCGGTTGTGGAGGGAACTTCTCAATTAAGGGCGGCGAGGGGCAGCAGATGAGCCGATAAGTAGGAGTATCTGAGGCCTCAACTACTGGTGAGGCAAAGGAGGTAGGGGTGGGTGTTCTGGACTGCCTACTACTACTCTACAGTACTACCCACGCTACAAGTACTGTACTTTTGTACAAGTAGTACCTTAATGATTCGACCTTAAGACCGGGTGAATAATATGCGAAATTTTCACTCGGTCAGGTAGCACGAAAAAGTACGTACCATAAAGGTCACTCAGCATCACGTTGAGCTGCACTGCACTGCGCCACGGCATTCCTGCGAAACAGACCCCGATATAGAGCTTTATCAGATTGTGCGGTCTGCTGAAAAGTGATACTGTACAGCCATGTGGACCCTGATTTTTGAGTCCTTGAAAGCCGCTCGCTTTCTGCCGTTGAAATTCTGACCTGGCTATACGAGTACGGAACTCTGCCCTTATTCACATCCTTACTTTAATTATTACTGTAAACGTTCCCTACCTTATGGCTTGATCGTGGCGCTGAGGCGTTGCAACTGGCGAGGGCAATGCGTCACTGAAGGTCAAGGCCATCCTTGCAGTCTATCAAAGCTCAGATACTTGAAGTATCCGGGGAAGCTGAGAACAGACATCATGCCAGCAGCTGCAAGATAGATGACGATAAAGTATGCTCTGTGATACACAACTGGCTACGAGTCGGTTGACCGCCCTCTGTTCTCCTGTCAATAGAAATTCTCAAAAAGCGACAAAACCAACCGTTGACATCTGCAATCCACGCCCAAGAGATTCTAGGTTATGCTGATACCTTCGTACATTAGTGACTGTTACACAATCGTCCTGTGCATTGTGATGTACGCTGTCTCCTGGTCAAGGATCCACCAACTCGGAGATTCCACGCATTGCATATGTATTCCTCATTACGGCGGTATTCATAAAAGTCCGAATCCCATGTGGTGGTATATTGGTGATCGTGGTGATCGTACGTACTCTATTGAACCAGTATTTTTTAAAACAATGGTTTGCCTCGAGCAGGACGTTGACTTTGGATTGTTGTATCAGAGACTAGATATACATAAATGATTTGGTGCTTGTTTGAAAAATGCCACGGGCTTAATTCATCCTCAATTTACTAAGACAATAATCACTCAAGCGCCATAGAAGACTTAGTTTGAAATTACTGCAATGTCTTCGTCTCTTATGCTCGACTTCAAACCTTTAGCTTTAAATCCCCAATTACTTCATAGAGATTAGATTGAATTATACTCGTTTCAATACCAGACTCTTGTTGTCTACTAATAGCAATACAAATTTATTAATCTAATATGTTTGCAATGCAACCACCATCTACTAATATCAAAAACTCCTTTAGCTATGCCTAATTACCAACCAAGTATTATCACTAATTTATAGACAGTATGCACCATCAAATATACGCCGCATAATCCTCCTGATCAATATTACCCATGGAATGAGAGGCATTATGAGAAGCACCCCTCTTGCCTTTTGTATCCACACTGATAGGCCTCCTTTCCTACATTCAGAAAGTCCAAGTTAGCTTACTTATTCTATATATATCGGGAGTAAATTAAATATGATTCGGGAGCAATGACTAATCGACTCGAAAGGGGTAATTTTGCTCCGCAAAATTGGGTACGTACAGGTCCTGGCATCAGTCGTGTGTTCGATACAATCTCTGACATCCTCCCCGAATCGCTACTCGGCTCTAGTAACTGTGCTTTGTCAGGTGCAGCTGCTGCCTCGGCTAGCTCGACATGTGGTGAATCGTCTGGGGCATATTCGATGATATTCCCTTTGCTGTCTCGACGTGGAGAAGGCTGACTTTCCCAGCCACTTCCATCAGAATAGTCCTCGGGTAGATAGTCCTCCCATTCAACACCATGTGTTTCAACGACTTGACCTTCTCCTTCCCTGCTTCCTGGATTGTCCTGATCTTCTGTATATGCTGACTCGAAACGGCTATCTTTTGATGTGCCTGACTGCATACTGTTCTGTGTTCTCGTTCGATCCATGTGGGTTTGGATAAATGATTTGAGTCTGTCGGTACCTTCTCGCGCGGAGCCATATGAAATTCCAAAAGAATCTCGCTGGGTACTCTGTCTTCTCAGACTATGCATAATAGACTGTTCCAGGTCTTTTTGACTAGCCATCGCAGATTCCTCGGGTACAGTTGGGGAATCGGCGTACAGAAACTCCTTCAAGGGCTTTGAAGACTTCCTAGAGGCTCGTCTAGAGCCTCTACCGCCAAAGAATGGAGAAGCTCCCACTGTTCGCCTACTAAGAGGCCGTGAAGTAACACTGCTTTCTGAATATATAACCGATGGTGGGATTTTGGGACTTTTTGGGACTGGTCGGATTCCCATGTATCGCGAGTCTCCCGTATATGGCGCATCTGTAGATTCGGTAAAGTTGCTTGCTATACTATATCGTCCTTGTTCTCTTTCCTCGATCGTATTTACTGTCTGCCAGCCTGTGGAATCTCTAGCAAACGCAGGGTCTGGGGCACTAGAAGATTCGGATATTGATGGCCGCTCTTGACCGTGGCCTACACTCCTCCTTTTTGCAAGACCTCCCAGGGCCGGTGGCATTGTGTCTCGTACTCCATGCCCAATGCCACACCTGCGTATATCCGAAGACGTAATTAATCTGGAATATCGTTTTGTCGGATCAACTTTAGGTACCTCACGCCTAGGCCCTGTAGGAATGTATGCAAATTCAGGAGTGTGTTGCATACTAGAATTATTGGAAAGCACTGAGAAATTGTCTAACGGTGTGGATGAGAAACTACTATCCGCCAAATTCAATATAGACGCTCCGGTTGATGGACGTAACGAAAGATTGCTGTCTTTCAAATGTCGGTCCGATGATCCTCCACGAGTTGGCCGTCTTGTATGGCCCTTCCTTGAGTAATTCGAATAGTTACGACTTAGGCTATAGTTATGACTTGAGCTGAGTCTATTGGAAGAACTTGTTCCGGAGCCTATCCTTGGATAGGCGCCATCTTGGTTTGCAGATCCTTGCGTAGATCTCCGAGAATCATCAGTCCTAGACAAAGCATTTTCCGAATATGGCCGAGTCCTGTTTTCTGAGCTCTGCGAGTCTCTTATTGTAGAAATGCGTGCTCCAGACATGGCTGATATCGTTTGCGATCGCTGTACGCTACCATCCGCGTTTCTTTTGACACCACCTATCGGCGAGTTCGTGTAACCCTTCGAATTTCTATCCACTAGGAATTTATTTGTATTTAGGTGTAACTTCGTAGGTTCTCTCATGCTAGAGGGCGCTGCAGCTATTGAATCACGAGCTTCAACGGGGCGCGAAATCTCCTTTGACGGACTGTCGGGGCACTGTTTTGCCTTTCGTCTCCGACAACAGAGGAAAATGCACACCAGCAATGTAATAAATACAAAGGCTGTTGGTACCACAATAGCGGCAATCTGTCCATTAGATAGACCTCTGTGGCCCGCTACATTCGTGGCGCTTCTGCTAGGTGTAGCTGATGCATTGCTTGGTGTGGACGACGTAGACGAGGGCAGTATGGCCCCAGCGATGATTGCCAGTTCAAACGATTGTGAAGCGGAGTTTCGAAATGTCTTTGAAATTGCGTTCAGGGTGATAGTGATATTCGAAGGCTCAATTGTTGACGGTACCTGGCCATGAAGGGTAAAATTTTGGGAATCAAATGCCAGCCAGGGTGTTTGGGGTGAGATCTGGGCTGTCATTTCTACATCCGAGCTGTTTTTTAAGTACAAGCCGAAACTGTACGAGAAGTCTTCGCCAATCGTCACATTAATTCCCCTTATTTCCTTGCTGAATATAGCCGTTTCAATATCAAGATATACCGTGGCGTTCGCAATATCTCCGTAGATGTCAGTTGCAATGACAGTGATGTTTTCGGGGACAGTATCAGCCGGTGGAGTTCCGGTGAGTTCCAGGGTTGAGTTGTTGAAAATCAGCCACGATGGCGTCTTAGCAGTGATGGAACTCAGACTGGAAGCATTAGCTGATGTACCATCTAATTGTAGGTTGTTCGCAAGTCCTGTGAAATTGAAAGCAACTCCTGCTGTGGCATTGGTCTGCATTTCTTGTTTGCTAAATGCAAATAGATGAACCCCCACCTCAATCTCGAAGGTTACAGATGTGCCAGAAAATCCCTGAACATCGGAGGCAATGAGTCTGAAGCCAAAAGTCTGTGGTGGTTGTATGAGAGACTGGTAGTCTGGGGTTCGCCCGGCGAAAGACAAGGATTCGCTGTCAAACGTCACCCATGAGGGTAGAGGGGTGTAGTTAAGTGATACAGCATAATAGCTGAGACTTGTCGAGTTGTCCATGAACGTCTCGGAACTGAACTTCAACGAAAATGAAGTGGACGGATGGTAGAGAAGCGTCGAAGGAGCTGAGAAGAGGCCAAAAGTCTGCAATTGAGTTGAGACTGGTATACTGTTTACTGGTGCCGGATTCTTGGACACAACAAGCGTCACGTTTTGCGTGACAGAGCCTGTCGCATCGGTCGCTATAAGTCCAAACGGAACTCCTGTGACTACATCCGCGCCAGCATCGCTGTTCGAAGGTGTGCCTGATAGAGTGCGAGTACTGCTTTCTAATGAAAGCCAAGAGGGCGCGTCCGACAACGTATATGTCATACTGGAAGTTGAAGTGAAGGTTGAGGATGAAAAGCTGTAGGAGAAGAGTTCAGAGACTCGTGCGACTGGAGGGACCTGAGCGTTGATGGGATAGCTGACAGTTGGAATCGCGTCAACAAGTGCTGTAAGAGCTGCCACGGCCGGGAGAAATGTCCACGGTGCCATGTCGTCAAATATTAGATGTGTAGGCTACTCCCTCAATGACTCCTGACCCCGTCGGATATCCTGGTCACCTTGCAACCGAACAGCAAAACAACAGCATGAAAAAGATATGTTTGAGAAGAGAATTGGACACGAAAGTACTCAGTGCCATGTTTTCCAAAACAAAACCTCCCGGAAACCTGGAGGCGCAGTGGAGGGGTCATGCCTATCGGTTCGTATCGCCTTGCATAAGAACTCAGCAGTAGAAAAAAGAGGAAGAATGGCTTTCAGTAAGGGATGTTGAACTTTGAGGCCCAACCTTTGTAAAGAATCATAAAAATAGATAGATTGGTGTAGAGGTCTGTAGGTGGCGGAGGGTGGTGTATAGATGGTTTAGAAACTTAGCTGGTGAGGGTGTTGTTGAATTCCAGTCTCCAACCACCGCCAACATTCAGACGAGATACCACGGCATCTTTCCATCACTTTGGATGGCAAGACTTGTGATCTCCCAAAGAGACATCAAAGGTATGATTTTCTCGAGACTGGGATTCCTCATTTGCTGTCAAGTATCCATGATTGGATGGACGCCGTGGAGAGGTCCCCGTACGGCCATGATGCTTTGCTTTGTGTAGAACCTCCAGCGGATATAGTTTGCTGGATTGATCATATGAAACATACAATATTGGATTCTTGGAGTTGGAACTTGCGAAGCCCTTTGAACGGTAGGAGTTATGGTGAAGGAGCGAGGAGGTCTTGTCGACAACGAGACGAGAAGGGCGAAGGCGAGAAGGGGTACGTTTTCTACGAGTGGCTCGCCTATCTCACCGCTTCCCCTTTCGGCGCTCTCGCTACCACAATTCACCCTCTCTCTCGCCAATCACTCGAGTCACTCGAGTCGCTCTTCATAAAAAGTCAACAACTGAGAGCCTCCACCTACCAAAATGCTATCGCGATCAGTATCTCCAGAGTTTTCACCTTTGGCAATAGGAGAAGATTTAACGCCTCTACCAGCCTACAAAGCGGCCTCAACGGCTGCAATAACCTTCTCGGAGCTCCTCAGCCCGCCTTTACTGCTCCATGAGGACTTGTCATCCGGCTGTGGAGGTCAGTTATGGCCCGCTGGGATGGTGTTAGCTCAGCAAATGCTGCGTTATCATAAGAATAGTCTCAAAGATACAAGAATGTAAACGAGACCCTCCTTTTCTGTGGCTTCAAAAGTTGAGAGCTGACCCTTTTAAGTCTTGAACTCGGCGCCGGAGGTGGTCTTGTCGGTCTTGGGGTAGCCATAGGCTGTGCTCTCAGTCACCCAGTGTATATCACCGATCAAGAAAACATGATGAGCCTCATGCAACAAAATGTCGCTTTGAATGCACTCGAATCACGTGTTATTCCGCTGGTTCTCAATTGGTATTGAGTCCAGACCCCTTACACAGTACTGGCCTAACGAATTACTTAGGGGTGATTCGTTGCCAGAGGAGATTGTGAAGCAAAAACCAAACATCATCTTGGCGGCTGACTGTGTATATTTTGAGGTAAATAAGGGCTCTTTGAATGCCTTGTCTGCGTGCTAATGATAGCCAAGCCTGCCTTTCCACTTCTCCTCGATACATTGGACAAGCTCTTAGCACTATGCCAGGAGGCCACAATCTACTTCTGTTTCAAGAAGCGGAGAAGGGCTGATATGCAATTCATGAAGAATGCAAGAAAGAAGTTTGTAATTGATGAGGTCGAGGACCAAGATCGACCCACGTTCTCGAGGGAGGGCCTCTTCCTATACACTTTCAAACGCAAATCATAAATAACGTGGAAGCAATGGCGATAAATTTTCAATCCAACGACATAGCGTCGTGTCTAATGGAACCCTTGCGCTATTAGACTGCATACACCTGATTTTCCTCCATAAAAATGAGCTTTGCCTGTCGAAGTTTTTACCATATAACGTCTCAACTGCCGCCCATATTGACGCCTAAAAGAAACGCGGGTTCATCCACCTTGTGGTGCTCGTAGGATAAGACTCCTACAGCACCGGGCTCCAACATCATCGGCAACCTCATTCCGAGCTCAAATCCAATCCACCGTTTTGCGAAAGCCCTGAGAATATGACCGTGGGCTATAATAACAACGTCCACATGCTTCTCTCCATGCATATATGGACCTTGGATCTCCTTGATTTTTGCTATGATTCTGTCCAGTCGCGTCGCCACTTCAGCAGCAGATTCGCCACCATCACACCCGTCAACCCAGATGTTCCATGGTCTCTCAGTATCCAAGCCCTTTCCCTTTCTAGCAGCTCTGATTTGTGCAGTTAGGAGGCCCTCGAATTCACCATATTCCCACTCCCGGATGTCCTCAGTAATCTCCGCATTGTCACCAAATTTCTCCCGATTAGACTCGTTAAAGAGGATCTCGTAGGTTCGTTTTGCACGAGTGCGCGGGCTTATGAATAGATGGGCGATCTTTGAAGGGTCTATGATCTTCCCAGGACCCACGATAACTTCCCTGCTTGAAGAGACTTGAAGCTCGCCATTTGCTGTCAAAGGAATATCGGAACGGCCTGTGTAGCGGCCAGAGATTGTCCACTCGGTTTCTCCTATTATTGTAAGTCAGATATCTTTTTCTTTCAAGCTCTCTCGAGGTCTGCAATGCGAAAATGGCAGAAGTATATATCTGCCAGTATTCATGCTCCATGCTTAAAAAAAAAACGAGGACATGAAAATTTCTGGCGGCCTAGGTGCGGCTTCTCTTCACACCTCACCCCCCACAATGTCTGGACAGAGACCAATCACCGGATTTAAATATTATGAAGCAGGAAATCACTTGTGCATGCTCCCTTATGTCTTCTTCGCATTTTGGAATCTTGACATCTGGGATGAAAAGCCTTTCAGGCTGGCGTTGTATGTAGACAAGGAGACTGGCACATACCATGACGAACAAGAAACACCCGTGGTGTTCCGGCATCCTTATCAGACATTCTAGCTTCGAAGTTTCAACAGCAGCAGGTTTGCGATATACCTATGTTCTCGGCTTCGAATAGGTATCGTCGTTGTCGTTAGAGGGGCATGCGTACCCCACTATGGTGGGGCGGACTTGTTCCAAAGGCTGAATATCAGCCTTGCCTTAAGTGCGTACTGTAGCTTGATGCCGTTCAAAAGTGTGTCGGACATTTTGAAAAAGACTGTTGTACTAGAGACAGCATGAAAAAGAAACATCTGCTGCTCTTAGGCTGAGTAGCCAAAAACATCTGGCCGCCGCCCTGTAACAAGGGCTAGGACCACGAGGCTTAGAAGATAGGTAGAAGAGGAGGAACCCATCTGGACCTTACCCTTTAAGCAGTACAAGTGTTTCTTCTTCCCTCTACAACTTTTTCCCTCGTATCGAGTTGTAAGAATACATAATTACTGTGGGGTAATCACCAAAGGATATTGAGCTTCCCCAAGAATCCTATCCAAATCATACCAACTCGACGGATGCTTAAAGACTAATAAATAGCAACCCACCTGGTGACTCCTGGACGATTTTTCAAGGTAATTGCCGTCTTTCACCGGGGAAAACATTGAGTGCTTACTGGATGGTTAATTCTATGCTTGTCTCCCCTTCTATACCTGTCAAATTTTGCCCTTCTCTGAATATAAGTATCTGTTTCTCAGGAGACTTTTCCGTGGTGAATCAGAAGTTACTTCTGAGTCTCTTGAAGTCGATAAGGACTGCTGTCTTTACACATGACAGAAGGAATTTTTGTCGAACTAACCCAAAGATTGAGATGCTGGAAGCCCAACCTAGTCTCTAGGAGGCCGACTCCTTTATAAATCGGGCCGTGACGTTGATTCCGTTATTGGAGTATGACGCCATTGATCAAGAATGAACAGGCTTGGTGGCAATCACAAGCTGAGTTGGAAGAAATTCAGGCGTTATGTGGATCCTCTGTCAACAAATACGGTATTGGTGACGAATAGTCTGCTTAATATTACTTCATAGAGAAAGCACCGAGAACAATCGAGCTGTGAACATTGATACAACTCCGTGGGCTCATGGCACTTACCAAGAACCAGCCCACGCAAACGACTTCTTACTCTCAATCTATTGATGGGCTAATAGACCCCACAACACTCTCATGTATAATCCTAACGGCCTTGATGATTACCCGTCAGAAACCGTGTTATTACTGAAGAACTACAAACCAGTTGCAGATAACGACCAAGGTATTGATTGACTTGTGAACCTCAATACTGCGGAATACACTGCGTGCCAATACTTTTTCATACTTCCTTTTGTGGGCAATTCTCAAGCATTTGTTATTGCTCGATTTTGTGATATTTCCGTAGAAGCCGGCCCTTGGCTTTTGTATGCCTGCTCTCGAAAATGGAATTGTCCAAGTCAATAGTCGAGGCATTTTCCATGTACGCCGGTAGATGAGTATACTTTCATGATGATTGGATCAACAAGGACTGTTTTTATTACCTGGTGTAGTGTTCGAAATGCATGCAGGATACAGTACTGGTTCGCTTGGAGTACGTAATAATAATGTGCCCGATCTTTACGAAGCTACTTCGAAGCGGGGAGCGAAATTCTGGCTTCGGCTGCTTCGCAAGCAAGTTTTTCATCGTACAGCAGTGCCTGCCAGCACCAGCGCAACACCAGCGCAACTAGAAAACATGTCAAACGTACCAAAGAAGTTGCAACGAATCAAAAATACCACCGAGACGCAGAGTCTTTCGGCACCAACACACAATTGCAGATGTAACACGCAAGCAGAGGAGTTTATTTAAACCGGCGCCTCAATTATTCTCGACTCTCTCCCGTCTTCCTCGTGCTTGGATTTTATTTGGCCGTTGTTTTCTCTTCCTTTCCCCTGGGCTCGGGGCTCAGGGCTCAGGGCTGGCAGAGGGGTGAAACAGCGTGCCTGGCGCCAGCCTCCAGCTCACAAGGGCGAATCTTAACTTCTTAAGGACTGAAAGTTGGAAAAGTCTCCGTCGTGCCGCGCCCGTGCTCCCCGCCCAAGAGTCCAAGTTTCCAACCGAACATTCCTAGTCAGAGATCGCTGTTCTTTTTTGGGGGAGGCTGAGCTTGGGAAATTTAAACTCATGTTCATCCCGTATTACAGTTATTTGGCAGCCACCGTTATTATTCATGCGAATGAGATTGCCTCACGAACGATAAGCAACAAACAAATAAATAAAATAATAATAATAATACAGTACTGAGGTTTGTTGAGCAGCCTACAGGTACAGTAATAGTACTATCCACCGTACCAAGGCAAAGAGATCCGGCGCTTGCACGGAGCCTCCCCTTAGGTGCCCCCTGACTGCAGTTTGGTGGTGGTAAGCAATTGGCCAGGTGGTACCTTAAATGTCCTGTAATTACTCAAGTATTCACAAAAGAGGAGAAGTGCGCACAAAGTTATGTCTAGATTTTAATCCCTGTGAGTGAGTGATTGGCTGGCGAGTGAGCTGTGCCTGTGCCTGGTGTTCCTGAATCCTCCCATTACTTTTAGCCTAAGCCTAAAAGTTTAGCTCGCTCGGCTGGATCCTCGATTTGCTCGTTCTGCAGGGGTAAACAAACGGCAGCCCGGGGGGGAAAGGCGCCCATGTCCCTTTCTGTGGATCTGGATTCACACCCTCTGCTCAGCCCAGACCAACTTTTTTTTCACTATCTCATCACACACATCACATCACGTCTTTCTCCGACCTCCACTCTTTTAAAGGTCCATTCCTCCCACTTCCCCTCCTGACAACCACCACAGACTCGACGTCAACAGGTTACGACTATTTACATTCATTCAATCAACCCCCTCACTTTGGAGATACCGCTTCTCAACTACTGTCTTTTTCAAAGCACACACACACACAATCATACTTGTCTATCTATCGCCAGTCGATTTTACGAACCACTCCCTTACTCGTCTTCGAACTGCACATCATACAATCTAAGAAAAGTCAAAAAAAACTATCCAGTTAATAGTCGCATACTCAGAAATCAATCTCAAGCCATCATCATGAAGTCTACAACTGTTGTCCTTGCCTCTCTCCTGGCCTCTGTTGCACTCGCGCAACCTCATCGTCAGCATGCGAGACACCACAAGAAGCGCGCCGTGGATGTTGTCTGGGTGACTGAGACCGAGTTTGTCACCGATGTTATTGGAGTCACTACAACCATCTGGGTCTCACCTGGCTTTGTCCCACCCACCACTGCTACAACCTCTTCCGAGACCTCAACCACCAGCGAGGCTGCATCCAGCGCCGTTGCTGCCCAATTCTTCCAAGGAGCCAGCAAGGCCACTCCGGCTTCATCCTTCATATCCCTGGCCCCAGCATCAACCCAAATCCCCACATCCAGCTCAGTCTACGTTGCGCCAGTTGTAGAGACTCCTACTCCTGCTACAAGCTCGTCCACCTCCGTCTACGTTGCTCCCACGGTTGAAACCTCCAGCACCACCTCTCCAGCTGAGGTTTACACCCCTGAGGCAGTTCCAACTACATCTACCACCGCCGCTGTGGTAGTCAGCACCTCTGCAGCTTCTTCCTCGGGAGGATCTACAACTGGATCTACTACTGGTACTTGCACTAGCAAGGACGATGCATGCGAAGGAGATATTACCTACTATACTGCAGGTCTCGGTGCATGCGGCACAACCACTGACGGAGACGCTGAGAATGTCGTTGCCCTGCCGTACGAATTCATGGGCACCCAATCCAATGGCAACCCATACTGCGGCAAGACAATTACGATCACTTGCACCGTAACTGGACAGAGCACCACAGCCATCGTCGTTGACAAGTGCATGGGCTGCACCGGTCGCTCCATCGATCTCTCCAACAAGGCCTTCTCAGAGCTTGACTCGAACTACCTAACTGTCGGTCGCACGACCGCAACCTGGTACTTCAACGAGTAAAAGCTCTCAGCCAATGGCGCCCTAGCTATGCTTCGTAGAGTAGATCTCTCAGCATACTACGAAATGACCAATGGTATCGCTAGCTCGATATCCAAAAACCTTTACGAATCTCATTATTTCACTTCGACTCCAAATCAAAAACACAAATGTAAATTTTCGGAACCCAAAACCTGGTTGGCAAATAAGGAGAGTAGAGAAGGGCATTACTTCCTGGGCGTCATTCAAGGGAGGCAAGGCAAATCCTTCCTGGCAATATGGGGCATTTTATGATGACATGAAAACCTTTTTATGTGTGCCTGGTCGCATCTTTCTTTTTCAAAAAATACAACCTTATATCTGGATTGGGAATTCAGGTTTTATATCTCGGTATATTGTTTGTTTCTTTTGACTATTCTTGTAAATACTTAGACCTTAGTGTGTCTTGACACAACCTGCAATGCAATGTCATTGCAACTTGATATCTTTGCTACCTCTATCTACGCTTCGTGACTTGGAATAAAACTGCCCATGTTGACATTATAAGCCTCAAAACTACCGATACGACTATGCAAAGCTAATATTGCCCCCAGGCTTACTTCTCTTGTGGCAAAGACATGGAATACGTGAGAGGTCACTTCCCTCATACACTGGTTGGACAGCCAACACAATTGACTACCACACATAACCTACGTGCTTGGAGACATGCAGAATGCAAAATCAGGTTGAAGTACAAACTTTATGTATATCATATATTTTATCCAGTGCACAATACACTAGTAAGTCTCCCAGCAAAATAAAGCATTTATTCTGGTTCCTCGTATTTAAACAACACTGCCAAACATAGTACCGGGCTGTGTATACACTAGCGATTCAGATTCAACAAAGCCTCAATATACCTCTTGGTATCAACACCAATACCCTGGACCAACTTTCCAGAGCCACCAGTCTCCGTCGCCGCACCCCCTGAAAATGGATGGGACCTGGCCGCAGCATGATCACTCGCTCTCCTAACCAAGAATATCTCCTTATTCCGCGGTATGAAGTCATTATGTGGGCTCGGAGAGTCAAGAAAAGGATGTGCAAATGATGCTGTACTTTGTGATCCAGCACTAGTACCGCGTGTTGAGAGATGGTTGGGAGGCGACCACTTTTTGGCTGGACCGGTAAGACTAGTTGGGACAGTTCCTGATTCTGCGCTATCTTCAACGATAAGTTGGGGAACGCTGACTTTGCCAGATGCTAGGGCTGCTGGGGGAGGTTCAAGATCAGGTATGAGTGTCCATACAACCCACCAGCCCCGGCTAGTCTTACAGGTCCGTTCTAACTGATCCCCTTCTGTTGTCGATGCAAGGTAGGTGTTGATGATCTGCACATGCGTGTTTAAGGCTTCTATGCGCGTCCAAGGAAGTGGCTGGGAAGACCTCAGGTATGACTGGTACGGGTCGGGTATATTGGGTATTGTAGAGTTGATCGTTAGAACTTTAGGGTCCCAAATGATATCGTATATCGGTGTGCTTGCATATGTTTCCTCGCTCGGACTGAGCTCAGGCCTTAAGGCTCGATACTTGGTCGATCGAAGCAAAGGCTTCAATAACGGTTCGATTTGGTGGTGGAGTGAGCGATAGAGGCTGGCCCATGCTAAAGCGTCCACTCTCAGCTCGAAGAGGAAGATAAATATGAATGGCTTGTTCGCATATACAACAACACGCAGTTTCTTGCTCTTATTCCGGTCTTGGCCACTGTCGTATGACCCAATCGAGGTGCCGGTATGCTCTGAGCCACCTGGTGCCGTGGGTGTTATTCGATCGCTATCGTGTCCCAGGTCGATACTAATGTCAGCTTCGGGACGAGCGTCTTCAGCGCGCTCCAGTTCAACCGTCAAAGTCCTCAGGACAATTCGTTCGTTGACATCGCCATGCTCATTAGGATATATATCGCTAGTGACATCATCGTCATCTTCCAAACTTCCCAGAAGTCCTATCAAGTAATGTCCTACGGAGTCGTCCAAAGGATACAGATCCAGAGGGGAATGTTCCTTGTCACTGCTTGGCGTAACAGATTCCTCAACAATCGACGCTACTGGTTTGCGTTCTTGACTCGTCTCATCAGTGTGTACATCGGGATTCGAATTTGAAGATGTGCCAATGGACCAGTGTGTTCCGTAACCTAACTTCAAATACTGCATAAATTTAATGTTTTTGCTTGAATCACTATCAGAACCTGCAAGGCTGATATTTCTCTTTGCAGAGGGTCGGCGTTTTGGTTTGGGAGAGTCTTCGTTGGATAACGTGGGGTCGTCTATCGAATGGCGTCCCTCAGGGCTGCTGTTCGCTTTCGTTCCCGTAGAATTGAGCCCATAAGCCTGCCGTGACTTCTGACGCGCTGCCGGAGAAAGCTCTCTCTGAGGATATTGTTTCTTGACTTTTGGTTTAGCACGACGATTGGAGGAAGGATTATCGATCACCCCGTAGGTATAAGGTCCCCATCTATAAAGGTCCTCAACCCAATGGGAAACATCACGGAGTGATTTTCTAGAAAGTGCGCCAGTCCCTAGGAAAATGGTGCCATCTTCAGCAGCTGGCTCTTCTCCAGACCCAAGCCATGGAGCACTATGTTTTTTGGGCTGGCCTTTCACGGGTCTTGGTGGTTCAACAGTGACATTCGACTCGCTGTCGCCAAATTTGGAGACTAAAACGTCAACAAGGCCTTCTATGCGTCTCACAAAGCCTTCAAGAACCTCCCTCTCCCCGCTGCCTCGTTCTTCTTCGCCCACACCCACCCCTAATTCTCCACAAGCAGCAACTTTGATTCCACCGTACAAACTCGTGGCTGGATTACCATGCAAGAGAACATTCCACGTTGACAAATATGTATCCCAATAGCGTCCCAATATTCCGATAAACTTAGACCGTCTGTTTCGCACGAACAGGGCGCTCATTGAGGATGCATGGTGGAGTAGGAAAGTCGCGTGGGCACGAAGCAGATCTCCAAGTAGGAGGATCGCAGGCTTGACTTCGCGCGAAGAGTATTCAATTAGGTCTTGTTTACTTGTAGTCTTTCCTTTGCCGTTTGCCGCCGAGGTGCTAGGGAGCCGTGTCAGGTCGACCGACTTATGTGAATGATTAGCATTGCCTGGACCGAGGACGGATAATACTATACTCACAGCCAAAATCCACCAGCCAGTCTCCAATTCATGCAAGACAATCCTGGACTTCTCGGTTTCGATCGTGTCGACACTTCTGCCATCTGAGAAACTTCTGCCAAACTCCACCATGCCTTGCGCAAGGCCTATCTGCCTTAACTGTTCATTGTTCTCTTCTCGAGTCAACTCCTCCTTCAATTTGCTGTCAGATTGGCCCCGCGCACGCTGTGCCCGTGAGGATGCAGAAGAGTAGTAGACAATCTGCTCGCTGAGGGTCTCATCGGTCGTGCCCAGCGACGGATTGTAGATGGCCAAGAATCCTAGCTGCGCAGGGACAACCTTCCGGGTGTCCTCATCCGCTTGCGACATTGCATTTTCAGACGTGATGACCTGGAGAAGAGAAGAAGTATAAGGGGGCAGCCATGTGAGTGTAGGGCGACGGTACTGTACAGTAGTTAGGTAGCTACAAGGCCCACGGGGTAATGGCCATGCGACTCATGCGTATCTGAGGGAAACCTGAGGTACTTCGTCGGCGGTCGTGGCGGTGTTGTTGACTGACGCCATGCCTAAGTCTCGCGACCCAGTAACCAGTCACTTGGCCTGTGGAGAGCATAAACAATGCCTGTGCCGATCGCCCATCCACTCCGTACACCTTATTATTACAGTACTGTATTACCCCTTTCATCACGTGGAGTCTTCCTCGCATTTCATACAACTAGATACAGTACTAACCTAACGCCTTGTAGACCAGTTTTGATTCTATCAGGCCATATGGTGTCAGTGACGACGCCTTGTACGTTTCTTAGTGTTGAGTGTCCGTCTCCATGTCCTTTTACATCCTCAGAAAGAATCTCGCCCAAACAGTGAGGGCTCCAAGCATTGGCCTTTATCGTGTCAGATTCTACAGCTCCAAGACATCCAATCCGCTCAGAATTCTATTCTGTGGTTCCGATGACTTCAGCATTGGGTCTCTTAGAGCTCTGCATGCAGAGCAGCAACGAGATCCCAAGACGATTGCGTCCATCGATGTATTATGTCGTCCAGGAAAGAAATCAGGCAGGGGTATGAAAAAAATCCGCGAAGGTATGTACTTTTCCTACCAAGTATCAGATTACAGGAAACTAATCCCCTTCACCAGTACCTATCAAGAGAGCTGCACAGGATCTAGGCCTCCCCATCCATGAGCGGGACACTTTTAGGGGTTGGGATGTAAGAGCCCATTCTTTCCATAGCATATTCGTATCACTGATGCAATCACAAGCTACCAAAGCCAAATGGGGAGTCGATCAATCTAATCATCGCTGTCTCGTTTGGACTTTTCGTGCCCTCGCGGATCCTCGACAGTGCTGAGTATGGTGGTTTGAATGTTCACCCTTCGTACCTACCAGAGTATGAAACCCTTTCATCTCTGCTAATAATTCGCTGAAAACTGATACTTTTGCCAGTTTGCGAGGTCCATCGCCTCTTCAGTTCATGATACTTTCCGAGCAATTGAATGAGAGAATTGGTGTCACGCTGCAGACCCTTGATCCAGAGTCATTTGACCACGGGATTATCCTAGCGCAAGAACGATATACTGTCCCAAATCCTGAGACATGCACTTTCAAGAAACTCCTCTCATTTATAACTCCAAAAGCAGCCGATATCTTAGTAAGGGGGGTCAGAGACCGGCTCTTTGTACCCCCTCTAGTAGACGTTGGATCACCTACTGTTAAGGATAACCAAATCGAACACGACCGAGCTCCCAAAATCAACGCAGATATGAAATGCATCAACTGGAAGACCTGGGACAGCATGGAATTAAGCCGTCGCTTTCGCGCTTTAGGACCCCTCTGGACGAAAGTGGAATATCCCTACCAAGACACTAAACGATGGGTACTGTCAGATATCGAAATGTTTACAGCAGATGAAGGGGGGTTCAGTAAGTGGCTCACACAGAAGGAAATGCTGACATATCCAATATCGGGTGTACCGTATTATAAATGTACATTCAACCATCCTAGCCGTGTCGTCAAAAGGTATTACGAGGATGATGACAGGATTGTGATGGAGATGCCTGACGGGCAGACTGTACGGATTGGCTGTATTACAGTTGAAGGCAGAGATAAAAGATCAGCAAAGGTTGTGATGGCGGAGTTAAGGGAGCAATGGGAGAATGTTGAGGAAGAGTTTGACGAAGATACTGAACAGTGAGATTAAATATGGGCTTATGCCATGATAAAAGTGTACAGTAGTTAGCAAGGGGTTCTTGCTATTAATTCTTGTACCACGCAACTCAACTATACAAATGCACAAGATTTCTACACTCTACCTTTAGTTTGATGTGCATAGAGGAAGTAGTAACATTGGCATAGAGACGTAGTTTTGGGATAAACAAATAGCGACCATTTTAGATATCATAACTTAAAACTGCTCTCTTAGTTTAACTTATACAATCATAGCAGCAGCGTACTCTATCAAAGTCATAATCCTGGAATGCATAGGCGGCGAGTCTCGCTTGAATCTCGCTTAATCATTCCCTAGTGCCAAGAAATAAAGGGGGGATTGATTGAAGCAGCAAAACAGTTAAAAAGAATTACGACGAGGGCGAAGGGGACAAATCGAGGTCTACAAATTCAACAAAAGAAAAAGAAGATCTACATGCAATGCAGAAGGTGGGTTCCAAAGATTGGTAGTGGAGGATTTTGGAACAAAGCCATAGTCGTCTCTGGTAAAAGGCAAGAAACAAATTTTGAGCTAGCTTATCCCACTCCGAAAGCCAAAACTTCTTATTTCGCTTTATAAAGTGCTCCCGAGTCCTAGGCACCCAAAACTTAAGTGAATTTGTGGTGTTGGCCTCGCTTATGGTGTACTGAAAACATAAGTTGGTTAGGGGTGCATTCACTGTCAAAAATTGTGTTGCGTTTTTTGATATTGTCACCGATGCAAGGAACTAGCAAAAGATTCGGATGGATGTAAAATACATACAATAGCAGGAATTCGCAGATAGTAACCCACTCAACTACTAGTTTGCCGATCTGTGGGTTGAGCATGGCAGAGGGGACAGGATGCCCTATTTTCTACAGTCTATAGTCATATGTGACAGCTTGAGGCTTCAAGTGCTCCTTATTAAGACTAGTTTGAATTCTCGAAGTATGCACTTATTTTCGTAAGCTTTCAAAGAAATACCCAAATCATGTAAGTTACCCAAAAAGTGAGTTACCCATATCGATAGTTACTCAAGTCAAGTAAATTATATAAGTCAAGAAAGTCACTCAAGTGAATCAAGATATCTAAGTGAACAAGCCAAAACTCAACCTTGAAAACTATCTTACTCTTTTCAGAAGCGGGATTATAGGTCATATTAATGTTTATAAGTATAGTGTACAATATACCCTTCAATATCTAATAACAAAATTTCTAGCACTCTGCATATCTGCCTCCCTCGGCAATACACCCTAAAAACCCTCTTCCTCATTCCTCTGTCTCTCCATAACAACGGCACTTTTATCACCTTCGACAACATCAAAGCCCTCCCCTTCAATAACCGCGATTTCGTCAGTAGACTCGGGCATATACTCCTTGATACCAGTTCCGGATACAGAAGAAATAGCAGATAGTCCAGTATCCGAAGAATCCAAGAGGTGCCCCGACAAAATAATTGATTTGAAAGATCTGGACAGCCGGTGAGTCAAGATCTTTGCTGACTAATACCATGAAGAAACCTGGTAGGGGTGGAAGCATCCCAATAGCTAAAGCAACCATGCAGCGAAGGTTCCAGCCACCTGTGTACCAATAGATCCCATCCTCTCTATAAAGATCCGGGACCTTCCACATATTTTTACGTATTAGCCAGTAGTCTGCGATGAGTATTGATGTTGACATTGAGATACAGACTGTATTTGGTTAGTTTTGAAGTACTTCGATAATCAAAAGGCTTTCAACATAGAAACTTGCCTGTGAACGCTGAAAGAATGGTGATGAAAATAGACGCCTGCGACAAGAATCTCCAGGGCTGTGCAATAACCGTCATGGTAACCAAGATTGCAGAGGCTCTTTTCATTGAGAGATATCTTGGAAATATTCCTGCTAAATCCATCCCATATGGGATAGTGTTCTGGCTGTGAACTTCAGTTAGCGATGCTTCATTTAGAAGGTTATAGGAGAACTAAGACTTAATTTATGAGTAGCTAGGCATGTCTCGGGAGGGTGGATATGTCGAGAGACTTTAACAGCACCAAAGACAATTAACAAAAGATCAAAAATGAACCGGATTTACGGACCTTAAATTGACGAATATCTCTGATGAGAGGAGACCGACACCAGCGAACAATGTACCTATAAATCAGAAACTCGAAGTTAGTTTACTTGTTCTGGATATTTTCGGGAGTAATTCAAATATTATTCAGGAGCAAAGAGTAAATTTAACCTAGAAGAGGTAAATTTACTCCGAAAACTTGAGACTTACCTGCTCGGCATGCTGGTGTGTAGGCATCATTTTGCACTGCTTGGAGTAGAATAAGCGGATTCCACTGAATAGTACCGTACATCTTTGAGGTGACCGTGGTGATAAGAACCCCAAACAGTGCAGAAAGTGTGACAGTGGTAGGTAGGGCCAGGACCATACCAGGCGTAGCGTAATGCCTCTTCTTTTCAAAACGAGTCCAATCTGAAAACCGTTCAGCAGCACCACCCCAGGTACCGCCAACACTACTCATACATTGCACAATATGAAAAGCCTTCTGGGTTTTGTTGAGAACAATGGTCGAGGAAACTGGATCACCAGCTCCACCATTCGATCCCAGAGCCCACGCAAGCATGCCCGCAAAGGTTGCACAGATTATGATGAAAGATGGATAGAGATCTTTGTGAATTTGATGTGGTGGGACAAACCAGAGAATAGGCAAGTATATAATGGCAAAGAGCATAAAGCTGATTAGGTTTTGTGTAGTGATGGCGGCGCTGGCTGGCAGGGTATTTGGCATGTGGTGGAAGGAAGGAAATATTGCTCCAAATATCAGGGTAAAGGCTTGGCCTCCGTAGTATGCTTGAATACCAGACTTTTTGGTAGAAGTTAGCTAAAAAATTTCCAACACATTTGTACTTCACAAATAGTATACTCACAAAGACAATCCCACCCAGGAACATAATCGTAATTGGAATAGATGTACCCCAAAGACCGAATGTAGCTCTGTTCACCAAGGTCTAGAGAAATATGTCACTTTGTTTAGATTTAGAAGGGAGATTTTGGACAAGCTTACATATCCTAAACTATAGTTCCTGCATAGTAAAAGACTCCGAGTTAGTTTACTTATTCTAGATATCCCGCGAGTAGCTCAAGCATGATTTAAGAGCAATAAGTAACCGACTCGAGAGAGGAAATTCTGCTCGAAGGAAATGAGTACGCATATGCCTGGTCTGCCACAGAAGATACCTAGGATACTAGCAATGATGCAACCACCAAGAATTGCACCAAGTGTCTCGCCAGCATTCAAACCAACAGCAATATACGAACTGCCTAGGGTATAAGTTCCAACAGAAACTCCTGTTGTAATCCAGTATGCAAAATAACCCAACAGCCCGAAAGTACGTTCCTTCTTTGGGATCGGATAGATATGGATTTAAATTAAGCGAGCACTGACTCATGGTGATGAACACAGGGAGGGGCTTTGATAGCAAAATTAAAATTTAAAAAAGAAGCCGATAGTAGAGATCGTTGCAAATTGAAACTTTGCTGACAACCATTGGGATTGAATGCGAGCGAAGAACAGGCAGAGGCTTAGAAGATGCACCGTTTCCCATCCCCCGCGATGACTTTTTCGTAAAAAAGGGGCACGGCAGCTACAAGCAATACACCGGGTGCGAAGTTAGAACGCCAGCGAAATAGAGTCTTGAAGCGGCTAACTCAAAATGGCGAGATTTTAATAACTGTACCTTATACTCTCTGCGAAACTTCACGACAAGTGAACTCTAAACTGTTGGCGCAATGGAAGTCCCCCCTTTTCGAGCGACGCTAAGCGAGCGCTCCTTCCTCTGGAGTGACGTTCACCAAACTGCGCGCAAGGACGGCGTCGCATGAACTTTGGCCTCCGGTTGTGTGCTCAAGAACAAAACTTGATGACACTGACTCAGTTGCCCTCTTTGTCAATCTGTTAGTCAAGTTCGAAGAATGCTGTTTTTTTGCTCGCTTGTGAAGAACTTTCTGTTGTCAATAAAGAAAAAGGAACAAAGCATGGCACATTCTACTTCAAACAATAATATTGTTTAGAGAAACAATGTACCTGTAAATAATACAAGTATATATACGACAATCCATCTAACTTGACGCCCTTTCTAGCGAAATTCAAACTTACGAAACACAGCAAGAAATTAACACCCAACTCAGTACTCACGGAAGAAATGCCAACGTCCAATGTCCGAAGTCCCTGCTTGGTTAGTAGAATTCTCTACGACTGTGGACACTATATGGAATACATCGTACACGGAGAGGGGTGTAACCCTGACGCCGAAACCTGCGAATTTCTCGAGGTGCATTACAATATGCACAGCTCTGAATGTCCACGCTGTCACTACGCTTACGAGCACCAAACCAACTTCCATGAAATCACAGTTGCAGATCTAGGAATGGATGAGGATGCCACGTTATTCCATCCTAACGATACAGCTCTCTATCTCCCACACACAATGATCGAAGAACGAAGAGCGCTGTTCAGGGTTTTGATGGCAGCTGAAAAGGAAGCACAGGAAGCGGAGCAGCAAGCACTAGAATCAGAACAGCAAGCACTGGAAGCGGACCAACAAGCAAGGAGATTAAGAGCACAGCTACGAAATGCGTATCTCTTGAATCGTCTTGCGACTGCCTTGGCGTATGTCGTCGGGCAGAGACGAGAACAACAGTGCAATATCTGCTTTAGTGAATATCGGCATGGAGATGAGCCCTGTAGGTTGATTTGCGGTCACGAGTTTGGCTTCGGCTGCATCGTTAAGTGGCTCATTGAACGGGGAACTTGTCCACAGTGTAGACGAGCTTATTTGTAAGCGATCATGCCAAGCCCATTTCTCGTCCTATTTCTTGCTAGCTAGTTTCCCCATGTTATCTTTCGTGTTGTCTGTTTTGGAGTTTGAATGAGTATTTCTGCTTTGAGATTTAAGTAAGAAAAGATTTATAGACAAGCAGTGGAATCTATGTTTTATTACTAAAGTTTCTCGCCACTCACTTTTTAACTTGAATAGGTGACTTCATTTAGGCAACTCACTTTATTTGAACTTGGTAACTTACTTGATCTGAGCAACCCACTTAGTTTTCAAATCGAGTAACTTCTTTGACTTCGACCTCGAGTAACTAACTTCGAAGAGACGATTTCGTCTGTGGCCGGATAATCTCCTCTATGTAGAACATTAAAAATCTCCAAGAATTGACGAAAGGAAAAGTCATGCAAGAACAGTGATTAGAAAGGAAACTAAGTGCAGTAGTAAATTCAATGGCGAAGAAAGTAGATGTAAGATCGAAAGGCGTTTATGACTGGGTCAAGATGAATACAAGAATGCAGGCTTATAGCTGTTCTAGAATAATTATAGCAAAGAGTACTTCACATTCTGTGCCATTTTGTACCAAGACCAAAAATTGGCGCCTGCATTGAATTGTGGAATAGCTATAATCAGGCCCATTTCCACACACTCAATTCCTCACAGAATACAACCTGAACACCACTTTGTCTACCCACGTGATGTTGCTCCCAAGTAACCATTCAGCCCAACAGCATATTAGTTTGGCAATTGTATAGTATGTGGGGGACATTCTAAAATCAATCTGATTCCCAAGCCCACAAAGCATACATAAATTTAGCATTTTCAATCGCAAGCATTTCCTCCTGTCGTGTCTTGACCTTTCGGTGTAGAAGCAGCTCCAGATGTTTGAGCACCACGCCATAAGCGCTAAATATATGCACCTCTCCGGAAGTATCAAGACCTGGGTAGATAGTATCAAAGGTAATTTTGATCTCACTGAGGTTCTGGAGCCATTCAGATGTTTTTTTACAAGAGAATCCGTCTATGAGTCGGTCCTTGTCGAACCAAGACCTCGAGGACTTTAGCGACAAGCCATACGAGAAGGAAGCGAAGCACTTACGTTAATCTGGCCTCGACCTTTTTAATGCGGTTCAAAGCGTTCTGACTCAATTCACCGAAGCTGAAGTTGTTCTCCTCGTGTAGGATGAAGTGGTTTTGACGGTAGAAGAGCTCAAGCGCTTCGTGATAGAGCTCGCTATTAGGTCGTAAAGCAACGAGCAGAACAGGTGTCTCGCCATTCCAATCAGCAACTGCTGGAGCAAAGATCATCTCGCGCAGTTCGGGGGGAAGACATCGGAGGCTAGGCATTTTGAAGCTTGCCCCTTAGGTTGTGTTGTTCACTAGATGAAGCTGTATTAGTTATTATTTTTGCAAGCTAGTATCTAGTAGGTCGCTTACGAGTATGATGTACGTTCTTGTTTTCGAAGTTCAAGAATGGATTGTTTGTTGAATGGATTGTGCGTTATTTTGTTTTGAGAAGGCGGAGAAATTTTTGGAAGTGGTTCAGAATTAAGCGACGTCTCTGGGACAGTGAATATAGGGGTTTCGATTACCCCACACCGCTACGTTCTCTGCAGGGTTAGAAACAAAAATTATTCTAAAGATGAAAGGTCCTAGAGAACTCACTACATTCTTAACTTCTTTAGCTTCCTTCTGCCTTCTTGAAACAAGACACCTTCGACCCTCGACTTCCAAACTTGAAAAGACGTATAACATATTTCTAAGCATTTAATGGAATCCTATAGAAACTGGCGGTTTCTGCCTGCTATATGATTGTACCTAAAATTCTAAAAGCATATTCTACTTAATGAACTTACCTACTTTGAGTACCTACCTAACTTATCAAGCTTTAAATTGCCGAGCGACTTTTACCCTACACCATACACCCTCCACCCCGCCCACAAGAGCTAAGTGCTTTGTCAATATCTCTGTATATTCGGCGATAATTCGTTGTAAAGACTTCTTCGTTGTACTTCAAGAAAGGTACAATGTCTTTAAAGACAATTACTGGCATGGATTTCTTTATTCCACCACAAGAACATTACACCAACTTTTATAGTCATTAAAGCCCACAAACCAAAGATTGTTATATTTCTCCCTACAGCAACAGACTTCTAGCAGATACAAATACAACGGTCCCCCAAACTCAAAACCATCTATCTATCATTATAAAACATCTACAGCTCTCCCTAAACTCATCAACTCCCACATCAAAACAAAAACACCACTCAACTTACAACTCAACAACCAAAATCAACAATGTCACTATCTCCACCACAAACCCATCTAAAGTGTTTCACAGCTCAACTCCTACACCCATCCTGCGGCCACATAATGACATACACGGGTCTAGATCCCGAATCCCACAACAACTCAGAGCAACAACAAGACAGCAGCCTATGCAGGCACAGCAAAACACTCTACGAAGTAAAATACAACATACCAAAATGTGACAGATGCTGGCTTGTTGAAGAATTCAATCTAACCTGGGAAGCAGCAGTTAAAGAAGCAAATGAAGGGCTTACCTTAGACGTTTTAGGTGAGCCTTTGTTTCGGGGTCACTTTGAGGACACGGAGCAAATTCTGGAACCACAGGTTATTGCAGAACGTATTTTAAAATTCCAAGACTATCAGGACGAGCAAGAGAGGTGCTTAGGATGAGAAAGATGGAGGTGATTCAACAGAGTATTATTAAACCTATCATTGGAACCCCCCGGGAGGATAAGTGTAATATCTGTTTTGGGGACTGGGAGTGTGGGACTGCTGAAGGAGAGAAGACTGTTACGCTTCCCTGCAGACATGAGTTTGGAGATAAGTGTATCTTGCAGTGGCTTCTAGAACACAAGTCTTGTCCCGAGTGTCGTAGAGAGTTCTATGCCGTGGGAGAAGCTCGGTTCAGATTCAGGTGAGTACTCTCTATTCTTTTCTTGCTAGCAGGCAAAAACTAAAGGCAGGTTTTCTGGGGGGTTTTTTTGTCAGGTCATGTTTGCGCGTTTCCCTTTATAGTAAAGGTAGGCAACAAATAAAATCACAGAGTCAAAATTAAAACAAAGTGTAGTTGTTGAACATTGAAGTGAGTAGGGAATAGTTATGTGACTGTCTTCTTTGGAAGGCTCTAGTCATAGCTGCTACGATGACAGTTCTATTCTGCCTTTAATTATTTATGATCATTGCTTGTCTCTGAAGCTCTACACATTAAAGTTTAATTCTCCTCTCTTCCCTTCATAGGCGAGCGAGTGGGAAATGGTAGTGATGGAATAGAGATAGGAAAAGAAATGAGGTGAATTGATAATCCAGTAAACAGCTAGATGATGAGAAGATGGTTGATATAGAATTGATGCTAATGCTCGCTATGCTGTTTCGAAAAACTTCAAATTATGCGACGTTCGAAAGTCCCGAATCTGGTTAAGTCGTATCAGTTAGTAACCTTCCAGTGCATTTATCAGACAGAAAATCCTTCACTTACCAATTTGGATCTTCTGACCGGTCATCGACGTGTTTCTCACGATGTCAAGGTATGCCTGTGCACAATCCTCTATATCTGTCTGTATTCATAAACACGTCAGCTTTTGTGTGCAAGCAAGATCATGTACCATATGCGAGACGTACCACTTTCTTCAACCATGATCTGTCACGCATATCCTGGATTTTCTCCTCACCGTACTTGTTACCCCACTCCGTCAATAAAATTCCGGGCAACACAGCTGCTTCAGGTCAGCAAAAATGACACCCGTATCTTACACAACCATTCTTACCATTAACCCTAATCTTGGGCCCTTGCGTAGCAGCAAGACAACGCATGAGGTGCAACTGAGCAGCTTTGGTCACACTATACGGCATTGAGCTCCCAGCAGGAATCTCTCCTGCAATACTCGAAGAGATGACCATAACTCCGCCCTCTGGATTCGCATTAAAGGTAGCTAGTGCGGCCTTCATCAGATGTGTCTGCGCTTTGACGTTGACAGCAAAGCATCTATCCCAGTCTTCTGTTGAAGGGGCTGACAGGTCTTTAAATTCAGAGAAGTTGGTGTAGCCTGCATTGGAGATGATAATGTCAAGTCCACCAAGTTGACTAGTTGCCTCTTGCACTGTACGGATGCAGTCTGCTTCTAGCCCCATGTCCTGTGGCCATTGTCAGACATTTTTACATGTAGATTTCGGGGAATTTGCCAAAGGCCTCCGGAAGGAGCTGAACTTACGCCTTGGACTAGCACAGCTTTCGTGCCATATCCTTTCTTAACCTTATCAGCCACTGCGGTCGCTCTATCTACACTCGATAGGTAGTTGATGGCAACATTACATCCCTCCTGGGCGAACTTCAAGCTGATCACCTCGCCTAGCCCTCTTTCATAAGAATTAGCATGTTAACTCTATCTTTCTTCATAAGTTACTACATGCGAGTGGTATATTACTCGAAAGGTGCGTCTTGAGACGGCGAGACTTGACCAATGGCCACGTATTTATTGGGAGGAGAACCCTCTCACCTAGCGCCGCCCGTTATGAGCACATTCCTCCCCTTTAGAGCGTACGGCATGATGATGGCGCTGATTTTCGACTCGGATCAATCGTGTGATGCCCCTGACTCGATGCTAAGTTAGCTAGGTCTTGCTAGGTCTAGTTTTCACATGCAGAAGAGAAGGGGAAAAGAGAAGGTACAGGTAAGGCCAGGTAAGGCAAGGGAAGGTAAGTTAACAGTGGGGTAGCGGGGTAGACTGATGTCTCTCGCTTAAACTGTCATACGGAGTGTGCCCCGTTTAGTAAGGGTCGCCGACCACCAGGTACCAGATTGTACAAGTACGATAACGACGACAACAGTGGAAATTTCGTAAAGAGATGCTTTCTTTACAACCTGTTGACCGTCATCCAAGGGCTCAATGTACCTCAATCAATGACAATCATACACCTTGGCCATGCATCGAGCTTACGCGATATGCTGACATGCATCATCGCAGCACCAGAAGGTTACAATACCGTACGAATCAGTGAGATCATCTTAGTAGGGACAAGTGGGCTACTCAAATCACGTAGGTTCCTCAGATCACGTAGGTTCCTCAGATCAAGTGCATTACTGAAGTCCATATACATCACTAACAAATATAGGAGAACAAAGGCGTACTGGGCAATCCTTCTATGCCTTTAGAATCGTAGAGAGCTTGATAATACACCTGGGCTTATGCCTGCCAGTTCATCGACACCGCGATGCCAATACCCATATGAAAAGAAGCCAAGCCCTGCACCCACCAACAGGATGATATACATATGGCAATACTCCATATACGCCGACTCATTTAGTGCTTAGCCTTATCCTCCTCATCAACACTACCTTCAGAGCTTTCACTGGTATTAACGCGTCGAGCAGTGAGGTCCTCCTCGGAACCAGCACCGTGAATTTCCTCCTCAAAGACGGGTTCGGTCTCGATGTGCTCGAACTTGGTCTTGAAGTCCTTCAAGCCAGCCGAGTATGAGCTGCTGTTGGAACGGCGACGGGCATTGCTCAAATTGAAGCCAGCATCTTGGACTTCATCACCATCGACACCCCTTGAGAAAGTTAGCATCCGTTTGCATAACATAAGAACAAGACAGGATGAAGGGAGTTAGTTTACTTACCATCCACCCTTGCCAGCACCATTCTTCTTAGCCTTCTTGGGGTCGGTACCTTCGTAACCTGACTTGGCGAAGTAACGTGGAAGATGTTCCTCCGGAAGAGCCGTACCATCAGCGAGGCCAGCGTGGTCGCGGTCATTGAACTTGTGAGACTTGCCCACTGTGCAAAGTAAAGGTCAGTTGAAGGTCAATGGGCCATGAAAAGGGATAAAATGATTGTTTGCAATATGGTTTGGGCCATATTGGACACCGTTATGATGATCGCGAGCTCTGGAGCTTGGGGAATGGTCGTGTGAGGGGTAACGACCACGTAAATATAGAAAGGGAGCTTGAATCTTGATAAACTTACTGATTGCGGTTGGAAGGTTGATTTGGAGGCTTTGAGGATTGGGAGATTGAAGGATCTGATTGAATTTGATAGATAGAGGGAGGTTGTGATTGTATGATGGAGGAAGAGAAGAGCAGGGAGAAGGAGCAGCTGTTTTAAGAAGACCTGCGGAGGTCACGCGATAGCGAGGGGTATGAGCACGAATCGCGCGGTAGTCGTAAGGTACAAATAGGTACCTCCCCAGGAACATCCCATTTCGCCATGCGGTGTGGCAATTGGCTCAACGGTTCCAGATCAGACGATAATTCACAATACACGTATCCATTTATGCAATTGGTTATGTCTTCATGCGAGGCCTGAGATATTATATCTTCATGTTTGTTTGGAGAAGTGTGATGAGATACTTGTACGAAAGTAGGTTACGAGCTCTCCTTTCAATAATCGCCCCCGCTGTTCAGGTTACAGTATCGGGGTCTGGAAAACGAAACGTGGGGAAATATGACGGCGGTACGACAGGGGGTTATCGCCCAGAAAAGCGGCGACCATTCTTCTAGCGTTTTCTATGGTGCGTAACCTCCATTGGAGAATGGGAGACAGTTTGACGCCCCACGCCCCTTCCAACCTCTCGAGGACATATGTATATATATACATATACATATATCCCAAAAGGTGAACAGGAGTAATTGAGAGTATTTCGAAAGTGATACATACCTGTGTTCTTTCTGCTCAAATTTAAGTTGCCCCTTGCATGGTTACACAATATCAATGACTGGAGGACAAAATAACCAGGGTTAGACTGGAGGAGTGCCGCCTTTTCCAGGAAGATAGCGGCTCCTAACTCGGCGCCCATCCAAAAATTACACATTGATTTCAAACCAGCCAAGTGCTCAGTCCGAGGAGAATAATAATCACAACAACCTGTCTCCCCAAACTTTTCTTTGAAATCTTTTTCTCGTCCCCAGAATACATTATCTCCAGCAACACCAGAGACTTGAGCCTTTATACTTGTTCTTCTCAACTTATCTTGCCTCTGGCGCAGCAGGTTGTGGCCTGCACGACCCCGCTATTGTTGCCCCATTGAAAGACAATTACAGAAAGCGGAAAATGGCGCCCTCACTCACACTCGACAACGAGTCTGATTTCAACCCGACATTCATGTTCACAAAGGCAGTCAAGCCAGCTTCTTACAATGCGCGAACTCTTCTCCTCGCACCACCTTCAATCGCGAGCCACGAGGAAAAACTTCGAAATGTCCTCGCATCCCACGATAGAGCTGTTACGGACCTGCAGATGCTCGACCGGCTCACTGCTGGTCTTGTTACTCTTCCTGATACAACTTACGATTTGATACTTGTGCTTGTGGATGCGGATGGCACAAGAACAGAGTCTGCGCAACTGCTTGGACGACATGTCTTTACCAGGATTGTTCAGGCCCTGAAGCCGGGGGGCAAGTTGCAGGCACAGGATGGCCCACTTGGACAAACGATTGGAAGTGACGAGCTTCGAGAGGCCATATTAGCAGGACTGGTTGCACAAGGAGATGGAATGGTCAAGCCAGAGTACAGCGCTAGTGAGGCAGTACCTTTGCGATTTGGGAGGAGGAAAGACAAGGGGGCACCTGTCTCAAATGCTGGACCTCCAGTTGTACCTGTCTCCCCTCCTGTGAAGAGAAAGAGTGTGGATATGACACAAAATAAGCCAGTCGGAGTTGGATTCGTGGACTTTAGCGACGATTTCGACGATCCGATGATTACTGGGGAGGACGACGATGACGATGAGCTCATTGATGAAGACACGCTACTTACGGAGGAGGACCTTAGAAGACCTGTAAATATTCGTGAGTTGGAACCCAGCCCTTTCGTTATGCCTTTCTAATAATTCCAAATAGCTGCCGAGTGTGCACCCAGAGCTGGAAAGCGTCGGCGGGCTTGCAAGGACTGCACCTGTGGACTCGCTGAAAAGATTGCTGCTGAAGATGCCGCTAAACGAGACGATGCGGACGCGAAGTTGCGGACTTTGAAGCTTGATGCCGACGACCTTGCGGAGGTGGACTTCACTGTACAAGGAAAGGTTGGATCGTGTGGCAATTGTAGCCTGGGAGATGCTTTCCGCTGCGACGGATGCCCATACATTGGAATGCCTGCTTTTAAGCCAGGCGAGGAGGTGAGGCTTTTGAACAACGATGTCCAATTGTAGGGAAATGGGAATCAAGGGAACGGATGGCGTTGGATGGTACTTGGGCCCTGAGCCAACACACATAGATATGGGACTGGGTGGATGATATAGGCATTTGCAGAAGCTCTAGGGTGCATCTTTCGCGGAAATAATTGATGAATAAAGTATGACTTGGAATCAAGAAACTCTTAGTTTTCTACTATTTTTGACAGCCTTCAGTCAGACGAAAATGTCTACTCATGTAAGAGTAAGGTGAGATACCCTATTTCAAGTAGGGAAAATTGAATTACTGAAATCCAAGTCTAAGTGCACTAGTAAGTTAAGTCAAATCAAGCCAACTGAATTTCTATGCCTCTATGCTCCTAGGTGGCTATTATCCTCTTATGTATGATCACGTTGCAGGGACTATATTAAACGTCTCTTATTAGTTCTTATGAAGCACCAAGAGATTAAGATATTAGCTCAGCGTGGCTCAGATGTGGCTTACGGGGGAGGCTCAAGTTACTGGGAAATGCTTGCTCCCACACAACGGGACGACGATTAATATTATCAGAACGATCTTCGTTTTGTCTTGCCTTCCCACGGTTTCCCCTTCATCCCCAACTTTAACTTGACGACCACCCAGTCCTCAAACTACTGGGAAGTTGGAACCTGCGACTGGGAAGCCAGACATAGGAAATTCCCCTCCATACGGACCACACCAAGAATCCGTTGACATGGACTTGATACACAGCTGTTGCAGTCCAGAGTCCTGCAGCCTACTTTAAATACGCGCCGAGACTAAGTATGGAGACTACAGTACTTACAAAGCACGACCAAAAATATTCCCGGTTGCTGCACGGTCCAAGGCATAGGGACGGAGTACCGTAGGGTTCTCCATTATTTTGCTGTTAACATCGCCAGAGACCGAAGATTCTCCAAAAGTCTGGAGAAATTTCCTCTCTCCTCTCTTTTGATGACCATGTGTTCCTGTTGAGTCTTGAGAACTTGAGCGCAATTTCTAAAATTCTGCAGCGTGGTGCCCTATTTACAGTAAGGTACATAAGGTATGGCCTCTGGCTGAGCAGATTGGACAAGGTTCATGGCACAGTACGGAGTATGGTAAGTAGTTCGATCGACATGCGAGAGATGTGCCGATGCGGCACAGCAATAGATATGGTGCGTCTTTCATGTCTGTCACTGGCACGACTGGTACGAAGGCCCCCCTAAAAGCTCAGCTAGCCAGCATTCAGGGCCCTCAGCCTTAATTGCGAGACTAGAAGACGACTGGGAATACCACAAGGGGCCAGTGCTTTGACTGCGAGGTGGAGTACATCATACAGCCAGCCCATCCTACACCTTCTGCACCTTCCTTTTTCTTTCCTTTCGAAATGCTCTGACCTGTGTTTGTACATTATCCCTCGTTGACGCGTTGATATGTCTCCCTTTTGGAAGCAATTGCTTCGGCTGCAGATTATGATATCGTTGTTATGTGCAAGCGTTGATGCAAAGGCGAAGTTTGTCAATCCGGGTGGGGCTGATGGGGCCTTGACTTTAACCATTGGGGAACAATTCTTGATCGCATGGCAGGATGCAGGTTCCAATTATTCAATGTTGTCCCTGGGGGTTTTGGCACAGGCAGATGATAACATCTTCTGGCTAATATGTGTGTTCTCCGTCCTCTCTCCTGGTCCAAGTACTGATTATATCCGCAGCAAACGACCTAGAATACACATCTTCGAACTATCTATATACAGTCGCATTGGGGAATGGGATTACGTTGCAGCAAGGAAACATATTCTCTTTCATTCTGGTCAATGGCACAAGTTTCGGCGAACAAGTATTATCACCTCTCTTCACCATCAAAGCAGCCTCCTCTTCCTCATCATCGACAACCTCCTCTACCTCTTCAACTGCCTCTGCCTCGAGCACATCTACCGGCGCATCTTCCACCACATCTGCTACGACTTCCTTAACTTCCTCTCCAACCGCGAGCGCGACCTCGACACCATCCACAGGACTCTCAACTGGCGCGAAAATAGGTGTAGGAGTCGCTGTCCCACTAGCAGCACTCGCAGTTATCGGGTCAGCCCTCATGTTCTTTATGAAGAGGAGAAAAAGCAAGGTTACTGATAACCATTATTTAATATCCCCAAGTGGACCTGGACCGGATCAGAAATACACATATGCGGGCATGGCAGAGGCTCCGACACATAACCCTCCTTATCCGCGACAGCAACTACATGAAGCACCGAGCGGAAGGAATGACGGTATTTACGAGGCACCCTAGATGGAAGTTCTGGGTACGCAAGGGATAGACTTGAGTAACCCACTTGGTTTGAGTACTTCGTAACTCAAATCAGATCAATCTCTTACAAAGCAATTTGTATGGTAGAACGAAGGGACGGAGATGGAGAAATGATTTATGAGTGTCCCGGACATATCAACGAACATACCAACGTACATATCAAGCGAACGACGGCCTATATTTTTGGGGGATATAAAGATATTCCACCTATATTTTTTTCTTCATACGTATTTTTGGAGGGATTTTCTGTCTCAAGCGTAGGGACGATTGCGGAACGAGCCTACTATAGATACCAGGAGTTTAATAGAATTCATTTCACACCAAACATGTTCTCCACACTAGCTAATTCGGTTTATCCTCTGGATCCTCAACCACAAATGCGCCTGGACGAATCAAATTCATCCACCTCTTCACTGCCCGCATGTCCCTTTTCGCTACCGCCCATACCTCATTCAGCTTAATTTGCTCAGTAAGTACCTGAGCTAGCTTCATCTCCAAGTCTGCATGCTTCTTCAGCATTTCTTCATACTCTTTCATCAGTTGAGCGACTTCCCTATCTATGCTCTCTTCCTTTTTCAACACCTTATCCTTCATCTCCTTTTGCTATCCCTCGACTCCTACCTCTTTCTTCAATACTTCCGCAACTCCATCGCCAAACTTCGCTTCCTCTTCCACCTCCTTCCCAAATACTCCCTCTTTCTTCAATAACTCCATAAACTCCCTTTCAAACTTCGCATCCTCATCTTCCATTGTCTGCTTCTCCTTCATTTCCTCCTTCCTCTGCTCCTCTATTGTAAACAGAGTACCCGCACTTTCATACCCAATTTCTTGGGTTCCTTCACTACGACCGATATCATACCAGGGGTGATCTTGACAAAGGTCGTCTGACATATGATGAAACTCTTTCATTTCGGCTATCCACGATTCGATATCCGTACCTGCGTTCTGTGGAATAGCGTTTCGTTCGGGCGCAGAGTGGCGTTTGGGTCCAGAAGTTTTTGCCGTTTCTTCTCTAGTTTTAGTGGCTGTGTTTTTCTGTTGTGGGCTCCTGGTGGGTTGGTTCATAGCTTCTGGTCTTTTGTCTAGGCCGTGAAATATATTGCTGACCATGATTTCTCGAGGTATTGATATGTTTTGGGTTCCTAGTTTTGTTAAGAGGGCATCTTATGTACGTACTATTGCAAGTATTCTAGAGTGTTCAATGACTTTCAGCATTTCAGAATGTTTCTTTGGGCTTAGAGAAGTCTGGAATTGATTCGTGGAAGCTTGCGTCTATGGAAACTGCAGTTTACTCGCTTAGTTCTGGGATTCTATAAATTCCTGAAGTGTTTCCTTATTTATCATGTAAAATACTGTTTCATAGTAATATAGAATAAATAGATGAAAGTAACATACTTACTAGAATCAACTCGGCGACAGACGCGCGTCGTGCAACGAATTTGGTAAATACCTACCTAGGTAGGAGAAGCATTAATTCAAATGACTATAACTAGGTAGCTAAGCGACAGCGCGCGTTATGCAACAAAATCTAAAGTGAAGTACACATAAGCGAGGAACTACGAAAATGAAGCGAGTGATGGTTTATGTGACTAGGTAAGGTGAATAAAGCACATTATACAAAGAATTCTTAGGCTAAAGGACTGTCAGCTTCGCAGGTAAAGATCGTACCTTCCTCGCTTAGCAGAAACAATAAAAACCTTAACGGGTAACCAAAACAAAAAACAAAACAAAAAAAAGGGGATCAAGCCAAGCACTCTGATGCCCCCAACCCAACCACAAAAAATATATATATATATAAATCACCCTTAAAAGAGATGCAACCCAACCACCAAAACTGTCGAAACAGAAACCAGGCGAACTGATTTTTTGTATTTGGCGGCAACCTTAAGAGGAAATTCTCAGATCAGAGAACTTTTGCTTCTACAACCATGGCAACCAACTTCTTCAAAGTTGTTAGTTGAGTGCAGCTGTGTGGGTTCGATTATCCTTACAGGTGCTAACTCTCGGTTTGGCGTGGAAGGAATTTGCTTATTGGGGTTTATGTAGAGGGTGGTGAGAGTGAGAGTGTTGATCATGTGATTTTTTGTTTTGGAGGTTCCGGTTTGTTTATATGGAGGTGGTGAATGACTTGCTGCGCATGGAAGAGACAAATTCTCTTCGAGCATAAGCTATCAATTAACAAATGCCTGGTTTCTACATCTGCACTTTCATCTCTATCAAAAGCAAGAGTCGATTTTCCTATTCATCAACTTTTGGTGATATTTCAAGTCTTCAAAGGGTCTAGGGCCCTGAAGTAAAAACAGATAAAAATGACAAAACAAAAGCCATTACACTAGCGCCTAATCCTAAAGCCCTTTCACCGATAGCAGGAGAACCAGCTCACAAATTGCGAATCCCTTTTTCTTAGGCCTCCTATTCACTAAGCAGAAACAAGTTGCATAACCTCCTTTATAATCCGAATATTATGATCCACTCTCTCCTGCCTTGATACAAGTCCAACCTTCTCTTTCTCAAAAGCTTCAAGCTTCTCTTTCATCCGGCTCCAATAGTCTCCAACCTCCATCTCTCCAACCTGAACTCCATCACACTGCTCCAAGCCTTCCACAGAAGCAGGCGATTGTGAGTCGCCTATTGCTGAAATCGCTTCTAGTTGACGATCGTCATTTGGTTGAGATGTATGCCGAGTCTAGATGTGTGAATCTAGATGCTTCTGTCTTGAGAAGCCTTTGCTGTTTCTTGGATAGCTTTTCACATGGCAAAACAACTTGACAGATCCATGCTTCTCGAGTCCGAGCAACCTTGCCAGATACATTTGAGCGGAGCGTTGTCCTGACTGATTTTAGGCTGCTTAGATTCTGTAGCATAGGAAGTTAGTGCTTCCATCGTTTTCGGAGTCCTGGAACAGTCAGAGATCATTCCAGAAGTAAATACAACACTCGCTTTCACCTACATTGCTATTGATTGTGTAGTTTGTGTTAGTGAAAAGAAGCTACCAATGCCATCCGCTTCGAGTGTTGTTAAATCATGGTCCATGGCCCACTCAAATGAGTAGTCTTGATTGTGAACTTTCTGTGACGTCCTGGCCGCAAGGTAGATTGGTCCTTAGATTGCCATTCTTACGTATGCATTCTTGCTGTCAAATAAATAAGCTGAGGATACGAGTATGTGGGAAGGAAATAAATAACCTTTAGTCCTTTACAATCCATGACTACTGAAGAAATGTATGAAAGGCTGTATAGAGAATTAGTTTTTTGGAACTTTGAGTGTCCGTACGCTTGATTTGTGGTTGGCACCAAGACCATTATTTTATGTAGGTTTGTGAAATCGGCCAGGCTCCAAAATAAGGAAATGGATTATGTACCTGCTGGGTGGTTCAAGTTGCGGCTCTAAATATGGAATGAGGGGCTTGTTGGAAGACTTGATTTTGGTATACGAGACCACGGTGGATAGACGTTCTCTAAGCAGGGATGAGATCGATAGGACAAGTTCCCGAGATGCTGAAAGGATTTCTGAATCGGCGGGCGAATTCCAATAGATTGAGGATATTCTCGTTGGCAGGTCAGTCTCAGAAAAGCAGACGGCGTCGCAACTACGGCTACAGGACAACGATTGGTACAAATGGGATGAAGGCCTTGATCGTCGTAACGTCGCAGACTGCGAAGTAACACACTTTTTATAACAAATCTTCGAGTGATAAAAACTTTTATATAGCTCAGATTTCGGGCATTTCGAGTTTCTGGGCTGAAAACTGACTGTTCGCCCATTTTTGCCCATTTTCGCTTGAAATCGTCCCGGGGTGACAGAAGTCTTCCCATTTGCCTCGTGCATGCCCTGATAGCCCACCAGTATTCTAAAGCCAGGTTGCTAGACCAAATTTGATACCAACATTGATCTCTCGTAATAGCAGTAAGTCGAAACCAAACTCAAAAATGTGTACATCGGAGAGGGGGAGAGAGAGATTACGAAAGTACTAACCCGAATGTATCTTTGATGGATCGAAACGATGAAAGAGAACAAAGATATGAAAAAGATCTGTACACTGAAATAATTCTACAGGCTGTGCCAGAATCAACCTCTCAAATGACACATCAAGAGTCTTGCATTATTCATATAAACCCTCTAAGTCCATCTGCAAACCATGGAGTAGGGACAGATTTTTTACGCCGAGGAACATCCCTCTTATTGATACACTCGAACCCAACTTCGGCCCACTACTCCTTGGGAGCCTCACCCTCAGCAGGCACAAGGACCTTCTTCTCATCTAGCAACTTAGCCAGCTCTCCATTCTGGTGCATAGCAACCACGATATCGCATCCTCCAACGAACTCCTTATCGACATAAAGTTGGGGTATCGTAGGCCACTCGGAGTACTCCTTTATACCTGTAGCAATCAATCAGTACAACCGCTCACTCAACAAAAATATCCATCATCAGAAAAAGACATGCATACCTTGTCTAAGAGCCTCATCCTCTAGAACATTGAACGCAGTAAACTTCGCCGGGTCAACACCTTGTAGACCAAGAATCTGTATGCTCGCTCTCGAGAATCCACATTGAGGCGTCTCTGGCGTTCCCTTCATAAACAGGACAACAGGTGCAGAAGCAACAGCCTTATCGATTGCTTGCCTCGTTTCTGTTGATAGGAATCTAGCAGCTATGGGAGAGATTCGAGGATATACGAATTTGGAGGCGATGACTTTTGGAGCTGGTCGGGCAGCTTGTCGGAATGCCTGTATTGTCCATTTGTTAGCAAATTTGGAGGCTCTGATCTGCATGGAATATGCTCTCACCGACGATAGAATAGGTCTTGCAAACATCTTAGATTGTGTATGTTCTTGTGGTTGAGTTGAGAACTTCGAGCTTCGAGCTTCCGATGATGTCGCCGGCTTTGAAATATTTGGCCAGGCTGACCAATCAACTGTAGGAGTTCAGTAATCCAACGTGACAAGGCTGTGAACCACCACTCTTAACAATTTAGCTTTATTTCTAATATAACCTCTCACGAATTCAACTACCTATGACATTAACGTATTTTTCTCAACTCTCTAATACTTACTACAGATCGTCAATATGACCCTTAGCCAAGATTCACTCCCCTTCAAAGCAGCCGACTACGAAAATGACGGCAAACATCATCTCCTCCTGGCTGCCAGCGGTTCAGTCGCAACGATAAAACTCCCCAACATCGTCGACGCACTTGCAACCCATCCTAATCTCTCCATATGCCTCGTGTTGACGAAATCTGCAACCAATTTTCTGTCGGGCCAGAGTCCAGAAACACCTGCTCTCCAGACACTACGAAACTTTAACAACGTGCAAGGGATTTTTCTCGATGAGGATGAGTGGGTGCAACCTTGGAAACGGGGAGCAGCAATACTTCATATTGAGCTGAGGAAGTGGGCACATATGATGGTTATCGCACCTTTATCAGCAAATACTCTTGCGAAGATTGTGGGTGGTTTGTGTGATAATCTACTTACGAGTGTTGTGAGAGCTTGGGAGACTACTTCACTGGTTGAAGCTTCAACACAGCCGGCTATCACTGGACAGAGCCTCATGGTTGGAAAGAAGAGGATATTAGTAGCACCAGCTATGAATACTTTTATGTGGAGACATCAGATTACATCTCATCAGATAGCCGTACTAGAAGATGAATGGGGTGTTGGTAATGATAACGGAAAGGAAGAGAATAACGAAGGCTGGTTCCAGGTACTTAAGCCAAAAGAAAAGGAATTGGCCTGTGGAGATGTCGGAGATGGTGCGATGAAGGAATGGTCAGAGATTGTGGAGGTTATTGAAGAGCAATTTAGGCTCCGCAGGTGAGACGCGAGAATTAAGTCTTGCACGCAGACTTTGGGGCAATCCAGATGACCGTGTTGATCCTGAAATGAAAACGACTCAGCTCAAGGAGCTGAGACTTCATGCAGGTGATAATGTCGATAATTTTCCGACTTTCATTTCCTTGCCCACGTTTATGCCTCCTGAACTGCACAACGACGATATCAATCCTGCTAGCTGCAAACTTTGATTAAGGCTTCTATACCGCATTGATCCTGAAAGGCAATGGCAAACAAATATCTTCAGCAATTACTAAGGGTGTTGTGAAAGGTCAAGCCACCACTCGGCAAGAGCCCTGGGAAGATGTAAATATCTCCAAATACTGTACAAATTGGTTTACAAGATATCATTTTGCTTGGGGGAAGTGAGTTACCCAAGTCAAGTGAGCTAGTTACTCACGGTACTCAAACCCAGTCAGTAGCTTGTAGAAGCAGTTCACCTTGCGACTTGGCCAAAATCACGTTCACGTTCACAAGAGCAAACCTGGAAGATATATGAGCACAAGCTGAAATTGCCTACGCCTTGATCATCGTGGGAGTAACCATGTATTATCAGCATCAAGAACCATCCGTCAGCCCATCATAATTCCTTGCGTTCCATCATGTTGTCCATCCCCATATCCGTCCATGATGTATGCGAGGTGCTAACTTAGCAGCATGCTGACTTGGGTTCGCAACCAGACTTGGAGTCGCAAGACTTGCAGGCTTCTGTGGTGAAGATTGTCAGCAAATTCAAGGGTAAGGTCAACCCCAAGCCTGAAATTCTACCACCATAGAAGGGAAAAGAAAGAAATGCATACCCTTGTTGGCACCTGCCTCGGTAGCGATGGCATCATCTGTCTTCTCGACGGCGTCCTTGTCTTTGTCATTGCAAGAGGTGGTGCTCTTGCATGGCTCTGTGAGATTGTCAGTGAATAAAGCCATGGTGAAGCTGAGGAGGCTGTTGCTCACCCTTTGAAGACTCGGTAGCCTCGGAAGTCTTGCCAGAGATGGTGTCGACGATTTGTTGGGAGTATTGCTGTTCCCAATCATCAAGTCAGTTTGGGAGACTCGCAGACACTTGATTACCCAAAACAAGTGGAATATTCAGAGCAACTGCTTGTAACGGATGTGTTATGGAAAGAGAGATGCGTACCTTGATGGAATCCATTGTGATGGTGTTGGTAGATTGTTTGGTGATTGTTTGGTATTGAGGTGAGGTAATTGTAAGAGCAAAGTTGATTTGATCGAGGTGTGTTTGTTGATGTACAAGAGATGAAGAAGAGATGAGGAGAGGATGAGAAAGAGAAGAATTTATAGGCAGCTGCTGGGCTGTTGGGAGGCTAGTGCGCGGCTACCAAAAACAGCAGGAAGTATTCACTTGAGGTGGTTCCAGCTTTGAGCAACACCGAGGGCCTTACCAGTTTCCCACACCACATACGAACCTACCTTAAGGTAGCCACGACACACCTCACTCCCTTTCAGCCACGTCCACCACATCACAGCATCTCGCCCAACATCAAGATAACTTCTATATTTCGAAAGCACACATCACATAATGGCGCGCGAAATGGAACAGAGACGATCCCGCATACGATTCGCCAATTCACCTGCTGCCTTGAAAACCAAAGACGTATCAAAGCCGAAGAAAGCAACAGTATCAGCTTCGGGTCTCTTCAGGAAGAAGCCAACAAAGGATGAATGTAAGATTATCAGCAAACGACATCAACGTAGAGAGCAGACACCAGAGCTGCCGGAACATGGGGCACTTGCGATCGAGCTTCAAGGTCACCTTACAGGTACGTGTGACTCGTTTCCAATTTTCTATCCTTCCCCCAATGCGGAATTGTGGTTCAGGTTTCCCTCAATTTTGCTTTAGGAGCACGAATAAAACACATACTTGAGAGGGCTTGACCATTTTGAGCCTCATAACACGCCCATGCTAACCTAATATTACTTTACAGATGGTGTAGAAGATGGAGCTGATGTTATAAGTACGAAAGTTGCCAATGCCTACAACGACATTTACCGTACTTTCTCCAAGAGACTTGTCAACGCAAATTTGGACGGTAGCTTGTTCAAAGAAAGGGTCCTACAAGCCACAGCCCAGCTTTCTGAACCCCTCGCAGAAGAAGAGATCCATACTATCTTCATTCGACCGGATGGCACTCGAACAACCAAAGTTGACAAAATCGGAAGCCGCATTGCTTTGTTCAAGGAGGTTATTGAGCAAGAGGGTGGAAAGCTTGATGAATATTGGAAAGAGTGGGAAGAGACGCAACGTGCCATTGAAGAACTTGGCATAGATGTCTTTAGAGGCAGAGCATTTGGCGAGGAGGATCTGCAGGAGTTTGAGGATGGCAAAAGAAGCTTTAAGAGAGAGATGGAGCTGATCAATCTGGAAAATGAAACAAAGACTGACGAATTTCTTGAAGAGAGTGAGCAGATATCAGCCAACGCGTTAGAGAAGAGTAAGGTATCCGAGAAGGTATGTCGGCGCTTGTAGAAATACTCGAAAAGTATGACAGCTAGCTAACGCATATCTACATAGGAGCTTAATGATCTTGCTCATCAAGAGCAGACACGAATGTTTATGACCATCTTGGGAGATGCAGAGGTTTGATTGCGCGCATGGCAAGAACAGCATATTTCTCCGCCAATCTCACGAACAATACAGGAAAGAGAAGCATGCAGGAGCAAGTGCGTGAAGGCCTAGGGGGGAAATATATCTAGCTTTTTGCTACAGGCTTGCAATCGAATAGCTAGTTCAAATGGACTCAGATGAAGCAAACTATCCACAAAGTGAATCAGTTAAAAAAGTGAGTTACCCGAATCAAGTGAGTTACTCAAATCAGGTAGATAAGTTAATCAAGTAAAATATACTTCTGTGCAATTGTTGTTTTAGTAGGTACATAGTAGATTTTCACAAACACAGCGAAGTTATCAATGTCAAACGCAATTCAAATTTTCGAAGAGCAAAGGATTCAATTGTAGCAGTATGGTAGCTTTATATAAAAAAGTCCTCCCTGTTCCATTCCAACCATTTCGATTCGTTCATTCTCATTTCCGTACACTAATTGTTACTTTTTTTTTTGTTGTTTTCTTTTTCGTGCAGGTACAGTATGTATAGCAAATGGTGATGTCGTTTGATTGATCTTAAGTTCCGGCATCGATGAAGCCATGCACATGTTCTACTATGTTAGTATCATTTCTTAAGTCATCATCTGTTGTGAACAGCGATCTTATGCCACCGTGTACTAATGCGCTGAACATTACCCTTCAATGTGTACCAAATCTTCTCTCAGGACTCCTCTATGTGAAAAATATTAGGTGGACGATTCACCCACGTAATTCTTATCGTCATCGTATCGTTGTTGTTTTGTTTGTTTTCCTTCTCATTCTCCTTCACTCGCTAAGCTGTTAGGATCAGGAGGAAGCAGTCGTGAACCCATCTGCCAACAATGAAACATCCACCATCACCACACTTCAACAAGAGCCAAACTTAACCTAAGATAAGGCTCTCCATATCCCTCCCAATTCCATTTAAGATCAATTCCCAAACTCAAATCAAGAAAGAAATAACAAGTATTCAGATCCCAATCGTTGTACTTCAACCTAAGAAAACTTATGATAGAATAGATCTCCCGACATTGAAAAGTCGAGCCAATTTTAAACATATCCCTAACAGAAATACAACCAGAGAATGGTATTGTGCTTGGATCACTGGAATAGAGCCAGTTTTTCTCGAGGAAAAGTCCTAGATGGTACAGGTATTCTGCTGGATTTTGTGTGATATTGTTCCGATAGTTAATGTTCATTATCGCTTGGATTATGTACCATGTTACGTTTCTGGGATTGTTGCCGTAGTGGTCCTGTGTAAACCGGTGGGTTGTTGGATACTCATAGCTTTGTTTGAGCGGGCTTAACACTGTCTTGTTTTTGAGTTGACATGAGTAGTTGTATGCCCGAACTAGGTCGATTGGAGCCAGGGTCGAATAGGCTTCACTTTGAGTAGATGGATTCCAGGTGTCTTGTACTTGTGCCTGGGCCTGGACTTGAGCTTGGGCTTGGGCGTTAAAGACTGCCTGTTGTCGTAGTGTGTTTCCTGGTGGATTTCGAGGCTTAGGGTGGTAGCTTTGCGGTACAAAGTCTTTTACTTTGGGATCCAATGATTTTCCACTTGACTTTTGATTATTGGTTGTTCCTGGAACCGGGCTTGAAAACTGTTGAGTGGGAGTTGGTCCTGGTGTAATAAGTGCCATGCAATTTAGTGACATTTCAATTTGTTGTAGACTGTAGTTGTTTTCGTTGTTATTTTTATTGGTAAGCTGGGGGACTTGGTTCGAAAACTGTTGCGTGGGTGTTGGCTCAGATGTAACAAGAGCCGTGGCATTCATTGTTGTTCCATTTTCCTGCAGACCGTTGGCAGATTTGGCGATCTGAGGTATGTGATTCAAAAGATTTAAATGATTCTGAGTGGGACTTGGTGCCCGTGTACCAGATACACTGTCAGAGTTAACATTTCCATCCTGCACATCCGATATACTGCTTAACTGATTTTGCCGAAGTAGTCGAGGATTATTATAAGTCCACTCTTCATTGTTGTGATCTAGGTAAATCATACCACCCCCCTCCGACGAAGTGCCCTTCTTCCATCCAGTGGATAGAAGAACGAGCATGTCCACCATCCGAGAACTAGCCGACCGTTCAGATAGATCAGGTGCATTGCATCGCATGCATTCACCCTGACACTTGGGATTGCATGGCTCAGGCCTGATATTGGAACTTGGTGCTGAGTGGCTGGTAGGTCTTAAATTTCGTGATCGTGGTGTTCTTCTCGAGAAATTGAGGTCACTCAAATCAAGTCCGTTATTCATAGTGAGTGAGTTACTCTACGTGGCAGAGACCTCTGACGAATAAGTGATATTCCAGCCAATATGCTGAATAGTAAAGGCCTCCCTCCGACAGGAGTCCGGGTTTGACGGTTTAGCTTGGAAAGGACTTCGGTAGAGAAGAGTTCTGTCGTGATGATTTGGTTATGGGGAGGTTAAGATTACACTTGATAAGTCACCAACGGTTCCGTGTCGTAAACTTGTGGACTGCAGAGAAGCAGGTAGAGTTGTCTCTCTGTGAAAAGAAGACTTATACGTTACGTTCACTTCGTAATTCGTATCTAAACACAGCCATCGTTAACCACCCGAAAATCATCCAAAAACAAAACGAACCTCAAAATTAATGTATAGAAACAAAAATTAAATACTTACTTGCTTAACATGTAACGATCAACGAAACCAGATACAGCGTAGAAGGACTTTAGAACATTGGCAAGCGACACAAGGTCTAGAACTGCGTGGCCAGACTGGGTAATTGTTTTGTGTTGTAAGAGGAAGGAGGAATGAGATGGTGAAATTTTCGAATTTAAAGGGATTTTTGGGTGTGTGTGAGTTTGCTAATTGCGCTAATTGTGTTAGAGAGAGTTTGATTGATACTAAGGTAGACGGAGGAAGTTTGGATTTGGGGTTATGAAGTCATTTTGGGGATTTGGGGTTGGAGATTGTGATTAGGAATTGTGGAAAGGTGTTGGGAGGCTTATAGGGATATTTGAAGATTGTTGAATTAAGGTGTTTATCTTTTGCCTTCGAAATTTTTGGGCTTGGAGAGATGAGGCGCTGTTAGAAGAATAGAGGTAGGTCCTTTTTAGAGGTATTATTGGGTGAGCTGGAAATTGCAGGAAGTTGAATTTGTTAATTCGGATTAGGAATCTAGTTAGTCCGATTTATTTATCAGTGGTAAAACCAATAAGTAAATTATTCCTAAGTTGAATTTTCTTTCCCTCGGGCCGAATGATTGGAGTTGATCAAGGTGGAAGTTTTGAAGTATTGCTCTTTTTTCTGTTTAGCCATTGAAACACAAAGCATAGGAGAACTTAGTTGAAATGTATCTGTGAGGCAAGGTCCCGGCATCTTCCTTTAGCGGAGACCATTCTAACATATTGGATGAAGCTACTATGGAGCGAATAACAAGTCATTTTTTCTATTATTCTGATCATATCACTATATACAAATGCGTTATGTCAGAAATGAAAACTTTCTAGTGCCTGCAACCCATTTTAGATGTAAAAGCTACCTCCCAGAAACGCCATGCAGGTAAGCAAATATCCCACTTATGTAGAAATCAAATACTCTCCTTCTCCTCGATGATAACACCGAACTCGTGGTCCTCCTTGCCGTACATGATGTTAACCAACCAGCTTTTGATGAGAGAAGCATAGTCGCCACTCTCACCGGCAGCCATTGGGATGGTCAGTTCTCTGTTTCGGTAGTTAATTTCTGAGACGGGACAGACGAAGTACTGTGAGAGTTAGTAATTGTACATCTATGTGGAGCTGAATTTGGAGGGTGGAACTTACAGCAGTACCGGCTGCGAATGCTTCGACCATACGTCCTTCTTGGATAGCCTCAACGATATCATCCATAACGAACTTGCGCTCAACAACCTCAAGAGCCTCAAGTCCACTCTTGCCATCAGTAAGTCTCTCGCGCGCCAATTGGAGGATCGACCGTCTCGTAACACCATCGAGGATAATCTTTCCCTCGAGTGGTGCTGTTACAAGTTGGAGTTTTCCCTCCTTGCTTCTCCAGGCAACAAAGAAGTTAGAAGCACCGGCTTCGGTGACCATTCCCTCCTCACCAAATAACCAAAGCACTTGATCGTAACCGCGAGACCGGGCCTCGCTGTTAGCCATCAGGGAAGGTCCGTAGTTGGCTCCGACCTTAGCGAAACCGTGTCCACCAGGCCAAGCTCGTACTTGATCGTTTTGAGAAGCCAACAGCTTCATTCCCTCGGGTTTCGAACCGATCACGGGCATGAAAACGAGGATGACAAAAAGAGTTGCCTCTAGTGGTGCGCCGACACCAAGACCGGCTGCTGAACCGATCATCGTGGGTCGGAGATACAAGAATTGTCCTGGGCGGGACTTTGGTAGCCATTTCTCTCCGTCGATGGAAACTAGGGCCTTGATTAATTTCTCGAGTTCTGTTGGCTCAAAAGCTGGGAGAGCGATTCTTGTTGCTGAGATGAGCTGCGCTATTTGTTAGACGTCTTTTCAAAGATTAGTTGGTATTTCATTGTAGATCACCCACCATACGTCTGCAGTTGGCATCCGGTCTGAATAGTCTCAATTTTCCATCATAACCACGGTATAATTTCATACCCTCAAAGCACTCAGTAGCGTAATGCAAACAACTAGCAGTGGGTGCAAGGGCAAGGTTTCCATAAGGCCTCAGTTCCGGTGCTGCCCACCCTGTTCCATTTTTCCAGACAGCGGTAATCATATGATCTGTTGCTTGAGATGAGGTACCAATGATTGGGTCATCTAATTCTGGTACTGTCATTGGAGTTGTGGTCTTTGTGAATTTTAGCTTGGAGGCATCCAATGGTGCAAGTGTTGGTTGGAAGCCATTGAGGTTTGTTAATTCGGCGATCTTGGCGGAGACGGCTGCAGCTGTGAGTTCAGAGGTTTGCTGAACCCCTATTGGGGTGATAGCTGAAGGGGCCATTGTTGTATTGAGGAGAAAACTATAAAGCAATGAAAGTAGCCGTGTATACTGGATGTATAATTAAGCGGGAGATGCAATCGGAGGAGGAGGGAAGGTTGTAGGACAAGGAAAGGTCTTTATAACAAAAAGAACAGCTGAGTCACCAGGTACAAGGGAAGGCCAATACTTGTCTAGTAGACAGCACCTGCGGGAGCTAGTAAGATAGGCCGTAAAAGTTGGGCAGTCAAGGATTTTTTGCAAGCATGCTACTAGATTATTAGACTGCTACCGGCGCATTCTCCACCATCAACCGCCTTTGACTATTTATTGCATGCATCGGTTGCTTTGCGACTCCGATATCGTCTTGCACCCGTTTAGATAGTGGTGAGCTGTCCTATTCGACAGATTTCGTTCCTGAACAGATGCAAGGGGAGTTGCATGTAGTTGGGACCTATTGAGGAAGTCCAAAGGGCGTGGCGCGGAGGGCGTGAGAAAGAACTTGGGACGAGCCATTGAGCCAAAGAAATTTGAGATTTTACCACCGAGGCTCGGCTATTTAAGGGGCAAGCTGCGAATAAAAGCAGCAGACAGCGCAAAGGCATATCTTGTAGTGATGACATGGTACTGTATCCGCGGACACGGTCTACTGAAGGAACATATTTGATAGGGAAGCATTCCAGAATTTTTGCCCATATGAAGAAAAAACAAAAGTCTGTCTTGCAAGGGGTAGGTAGAGCCTACCTACGTATGCTTCACCTTTGCTCTAGCTGCCGCTTTAACTCTCAGTGCTTGATGGAATGTCACGTTTTATTGTAGCACCGTAGATAGCCGCGTGTAACCTTCGGCTTCGGTTTCCGTCCTCGAGTGGATTTTTTCCGATACAAGCAGCATATTACGACACATCACAGTCTTTTCCTAAGTAGGTAGACCACTTAGAAAGGATGCCGAGATCCGTAGAGACGTTATCAAAAATCCTTTGCATGCACGTCGATAATGCGGCTCGCCATTGGTAAAAACAGGAATCGAGTTGTTGTGTCAGTAGCGAGCTGAAATACATCCCTTAGATTACTGCCCCTTACCACACAACAGGTCCTTCGCTAGATATCCAGTTGGGCCTTGGATACCTCCTCCGTGTCCGTGCCATTGAGACCTCTTATCGCTAGGATATATTCGGAGGAGAAGATAGAAGAAAGAAAATGGAGTTTCCCAATACAAAATGCCTTCCAAATTGTCTAGAGTTCACGTTACGTTTTCTAACCTCCTACCCCGCAAATCCTTCGATGAAATGCAGTAGTCCTTGCAATATCGAGTACTCGGACACAAAGCATAAGTACTCAGATGACCATATCAGCTAGTAGTTGATCACAAGGCAGATAGCCAAGTACCGTACGAATTGGTTTATAAGGGATCATTTTCATTAAGGCAAGTTAGTTATTCTAGTCAAGTGATTTGATCAAGTCAAGTAAGTTACTCAAGTCCATCTCTTATGCCCGAATAATTACCTACCTAGAATGATCTCCTATAAAATAATCCTTATGGTACTTATATTTGCAACTGTCTATAGACCTCTTGGTACGTCGTGGTAAAGGCAGAGTGACTGTCATAATATTTTAAGCGAGAAATCATTTTGCCATTCACAAAGACAGGATTCTAGGACACGGGAGCATCTATTCCCCTGCCTATTAAAATAAAATAAAATCTTCGAAGACTGCGAAAAAGGTCAACATACTGATACTTATAGTTTTACAGTCTTTCAGAGAAAATGTAGCGACGATTTGCCAATTTGTTGACTTAAATCGGGAATTTATTAAAGACTGAATCACCACTTTCACTCAAGTAACTAAAACAGTGTGAAAAATTTGAGAGACTTACATCTCTGTTCCAAGTGATGAGCCTGACCGGAATTCTATCCCTAAATTTTCAACTTAGCTTGAGTAATGCAATGCCAAGATTCGGAACTTAGCTTTACTTTTAGTACTTGAATCAAGTGAGTTAGCCAAGTGATTCACTATGGCCCTATGTATCTATAGATGATTCAATCTTTTTGCTGAGCGAGTATAAAATGCATGAAAAGCTGAATTTACTAGTGGTTCCACCAACCTCTGAATCCCACCCATCTTTTGCTCATCAACGATTGAATCTCACATGATTCAAATTTCTTGACTCGTCTTCTCCATTACCAGAAGACAGTCTATAAAAACAACCCTCTATTGTTCAACTAAAACCAATTCTTTACCATTCCTACCATTCCTACCATCTTTACCAAACCACCTTCCCAACTCTTAGCAACTTTCCCAACCTCCACAACAGCATACCCACAGAACCAACACGGCAAAATCACACAATGGTCCTCCTAGAAAGATACCACGACAAATGCGACAAATGGTGCTACCGAATCCTGGAAGGAAAACACAGAAAATGCTATCGAAAAGACAACGACCAAGAACGATCAAAATCCTCGAAGCAACGACACAAACATAGAAGTTCTTCCGAGCCTTTACCTCCCGGACACATGCCAGTACGAGGCGGAACCAAGAACCTGGGATATGTTCCCTTTGGATCTAATCAAGCGGCTGCATTTCCTGGGCCTACACATGCATCTACACCTAATTTTGCACAAGCTATGACGGGTGGTATGGGAGGGCCGGGTCAGGGCGGATGGGGTCCTGTTGTGCGAGCAACTAGATGGCATAATCAAGGTCTCTCATCTATGAAACCAGCTGGATTTGTGCCTACATCCCAATTTTCGCCACAGGCTCCCGTTGCAGCACAACCTCCATATCAACAACCACCACAAGCACAACATTCGTTCCGTCCTGAGAAGGCCAAATCCCCAAAAGTAGCCAGTGCCGGGTTCAAAAGTTTCCAAATGACAACAACGATGAAGAACACCCCAATGCTTATCGCAGGTGTGCCATATAACCCAAGAGGGTTAGGTAGTTCTACCCAGTCATTTGCAAGTCCGCAAAGGTTAGCGACAACGAATTTTGATATTGGAAATAACGACAGGACGTTTATCGAAGGTATGGGTACTGGCGAGACAACTACCATTGAAGGTAAAGGCTGTGGTACTCAAGGATTTGGTGGCTCTACTCTGTCGGTTGCAAGTCTAGGAAGGTTGGCGACGACAAATTATGATATTGGAAATAATGATAGAACTTTCATTGAAGGAATGGGTCCTGATGATAATAATAGCACCGTGACTTCTTGGGCAGTAACTCGAAGGTGAATGAGGTTTTCAAGGTCGAGAACGGGCTGAGGTATTGGTCTTGCTATAGGTGGCTAAAGGTTGGGTGTATATTAGTGTAACTGAAATAATTGCTCTTTGATGCGACACATACACGAGCTTTAAGTCAAATGGCTGAACAGTGAGATATTCAAATGAATAGTTTACTCAAGTCAAATAGGTTGCTCAAATCAAGCCAGTCACTCAAACTAAGGTAAGTTAGGTAACCAAAAAAGGGGCAGATCCACAACCGAGATCTCCTTTTCAACACCAAAAAAGATCAACAAAAAAAGCAACAAAAACACAAAAAAACTCGATCTTCGGCGACTTTCTTGCACCTCACGAGAACAAACCCAGTATTTTAAACCATCCGTCTAGGGACAAACAAGTTTGTTTTTTGGTATGCGTATTCGTATGCGGGGTTGGCGAACCATTAGTTATTCCTCCTCTTGAAACAGAATTTGACCAGAACCACTTACCCACTGTGGCATGCCTGTTCTGTTTGTTGAAGAACTTCTGTTTAGAATAATTTATAAAGCAAATAGCGAGGTGACTTTTAGGTAAGGCTGTCGCCAGGTGTTTATTAAGACCTCTCGCTTAACCCAAAAACACAACACAGAATGACCTGCTATGTAAACTTGTTGTGAGAGTTACAAGTTAAAGGACATATTTAAATTTAAGAACTATTATTTAAATTTCCTTTGTGACTATTCATGTCAAATTTTCCATGAAGCAGGACTACGTAGGTAGGTAGCCAAAGGTGAATCCGTTCTCGCTTACGCTAAGATTTCCTCCCAACTTCGAGATCCTACGGGAAACACACTCCTTTCTTCCTGCAAAAAACCTCATCATATTCAAGAATAAGAACTGTAGTTACTCAAATCAGCTTCACGAGCACCTCAAAGTCATCCAGCCATGCCACCAAGACAACCAAAACCAAAACCTGCGCCGGCAGGAAGGGACCGTCACCACGACGGCGCCGGATCTTTAACAGCGCAAAGGACTCTGCTTCCCGAGATTCCTGGACTCACGATGCCTAGTATGCAGACCATGAACAATCAAGATGATCGAGCGCTCGTCACACAACAATCCACCAACTCATCGCGCGCAGAACAACCGTTTAACACACCCTCAGATCTCTTCATGGCACCCAACGAAGACACAGCATGGAAGAACACATTAAGTCACCAGGCTCAGGAAGCATTAAGAATTCAAGGAGTATCAACTTTCGTAAGCGCAGCAAACCAACCGTAAGTTCATCTTAAGCCATACAGTAAAAGTTAGTACTTGTGCACTTACTAACAACGCCCTAGTAGCACCCAAGAAGAACAAATGGTAACCATAAACGTAATCTCCGAAGAAGGAAAAAAGACACCCTTCCAAATCGCCAAACGCTTCCTCCTACACTACGCCCCAATCTTCACACCAATCTTCAACGGAAATCTCTACACCGGACAAGCAGCAACCCTCACAAGCGACTACAAAAACACCACACCCCAAGCCTTCAGTCTCTTCATATACTGGCTCTACAACCAAAGTATATCCCGAATCGACGATCCAAACCCCGAGGTAATGAGCGAGTACATCGAACTCTGGCTCCTAGCAGAAAGACTCAAAATCCCACGTCTACAAAACCAGACAATGACCGCACTCGATACCTGGATCTCAAAGCATAAGATTCTTAACTGTACGATGTTTTGGCGCATCTATGAGAATACGGTTCAGGGTAGTCTATTGAGGAAATATGTGGTTAGAAGATGCGCGGTTGATTTGACGGCTATTAATACCCCGAGTAACTATCCGCATCAGATGCTTGTGGATATTTTTGCTATGATGAGGGAACTTCATCCTACGCCTGGTTTGAAGCCATTGCTTAAGGAGGGTACTCTGGAATTTTTTGTTAGTGAAAGCTGGTATCGGGAAGGTGATTGGTGAATTTTCAGGGCTGACTGGACTGCTTATGCATGCACACTGTTCCATTGAATCAATTGTAATGGGACAGCGGGGTTGCTTTTTATACGGTACGAATTGGTTTATAAGAGATCAATTTAATTAGAACAGGTGAATGACTCAAATTAAGTGAGATACCTAAGTTAAAATAATCTCCTATAAATCAATTTATACGGCACTAGGACGTAAGGCAGGAATGAAGCTTTCGAGGATGGTAACGGCAAATTTTGAACTTGGTTCTGCTGCTTGAGCTGCTTTACGCTAGTGTTGAGAAATACTTAGCTAACGAGCTTGCCCTACCGATACAGCTATTATATAGCATTTGTCCCTAGAGTTTTGAATTTTCGCGTGAAACAATCTAACTACTTCGCCTAGATTAATAGGATTAAGCGATCCATAGGCTCGTTGCGTAGATACTCGAAGTCTTGGACAGAGAAATGGCTCCCAGCGAAGTCTGATATATGAGTGAACCATGAAGGATTTATTCTAACCACATTATCTACCTCATCTACCTCAGAAGTATAAGTCCCTACCAGTTCTACCCAAGAAGAGTAAATACAAGTACAGTCTCACGAGCTATCTTGAAAACGCCGCCCGGGGCATAATATGCAACCCCATACACCATAACCACCTTCATAATCCAAAGTCTTTTTCATCTCATCCGTCTGAAACTCAGCCAGCAAGTATGTCCTCAACACCGGTCCAAGATCCTTTTACCCTCTCTTCCCAGTATCCTTCTTTCCCGCCCTTTAGCCTCCAGACCTCTTCAGCCTCATCCCCTCCTTCGACTTTGACGAACCATCTTGGCTTGTGTGCTTCCCCTCTCTCCTCCATCTCCTTCCTCCGAACCCTCTGGGCCTCCTCCAACTTCACCTTCCAAGTTTCGGCATCGTCAAGGTCTCCGCTTTCCGCGGCCCGCTGATCTGGTCTCAATCTAGAGTCAGTCGGCGGCAGCTTCCCTTTCTCTAGAGCTGTAATCTCGTTAAGACTGGCGGCGAATGTAGTAAAGCCATATCTCTGAGCCGCAGTGTCAACTAAGTCGCCAACCCGCCAAATCTCAGGGCCGGCAGCCTTCCCAGCTTCAAGCAACCGGAGGCTGGAATTCCACGTTCCAGTCAAACTGATGCCTGTATGAGTACCATTTGAATCATAGCTCTCAACTTGAACATCTTCACTACGGCCACCAAACATGCCTTTTTGTTTGAACTCGATGACAGCTTTGGAGCCAGTGCTTTCATTCGTGACAGTCATATTGCCCATAGGCTCCACATACTTTTCACCCATCACGACATTACGTAGAAATACAGTGGCCACATTCCAGCTGTAAAGTTCATCAGTACCATCGGGCAAACGAAGCACAATCCGTACACGTCCATCGGTGACCAATTCAGCACTCTTGCCCCAGAACTTTTGAGATGGTGCTGGTGACTGGCTGAAGGACCAGTTTGCAGAGTCTGCTTGGCACGCCATGCGTACTGGACGATGAGAAACCTTCTCCACTAGTAGCCGGAACCCGCCTGGAACCTCCTTGTCCGTTCGAACAAGTTCATAAGTCTCACCTAGCATAGGATTGAAAGGCTTGCGAATTGCTCTTTCTTTAGCTCGGCTTGAACTGAACTGGGATAATGCGAATGCGGCTACATATAGAAGTCTTTGGGTTGGAATCTTATGCGTAGCGGCCGCATCTAGTAATTGAGCATATTCGAGCTGTTCAGCCACACGTTGTAAGAGGGAAAGTGGTTCGTTGGCAGAAACAGGCATACTAATTGTGCTGAGATCCTTTCCAACGTTCTTTCTCAAGAACCCTATGAGACTCGGGGGCATCACTTTTGCAACTGGAACTGTTATTCGTCGGCTCAAGACATCCGTGATTGGAAGAGGCAATAAAGATTTTGGCTTAGTCGGGAAGAGAGCGGCAACGCCGTTGATGCGATGAGAAGCACCATCTTCACCAGCCGAAGTTATCGATGAGCCGCCATCACTAACAAATTCTTCTTCTGCTTCTGTTTGTGTGTCTTCCTCACTATGTTGGTTGATCATTACGACTTGTGAACGCTCCTGGGAAAGCTCAGGCTCGGCATCATAGAATTCGCCTGTAGATGTTGAATCAAAGCTGTTTCTGGACACTGCAGACCTTGGTGGCGGCATTCTGCGACGCTTACTTTTCGATAAAAGGGTAGAGAAGTCTAGGAGAACAGCATCTAGGTCGTTAAGTAGAGCCTCACAATGATCATGCATACTGTTGGGCTCATGTGAGGAACTAATACTTTGACCGCTTCGTGAGCCAGGCGCTGCAGTAATCGTTGTGACAACGGAAGAAGGGGTTGGAACAGCGAGTTGTGATGGTATACCACGTTGAACGAGTTGAGGAGTTGTGACTGCGCTAGAGGCTTTGCGTTTCCAGAATGGTCTTTTCTCTGGAGGTCCGAAGTAATCAGTATTTTCTAGTCCTTCAGTAGAAGCGTTGGCAGCAGATAGGCCTAGTCCAGTATAGGAACTCCTCTTGGATGGAGCGGTATCTTTGGAAAGCCTGCGAACAGCGTCCCGAGTGCCAACGATCCTGCTGACAAGCGCTTCTACTTGTTCCCATTCCTGTTCCTCAGCGAGTGTAGATGCAGCATTTGGAATCCCTGCTGTATTAATTTTGAGATGTCCCGAGGAAGGTTTGCCCTCATTGACTATTCCTCTGGCAGTATTGCTAGCCCTTTCCAAAGCCTTTGTCCACTCCTCAAAATCTTTTGCATTGTTTGTTTTTAGATGCCATACCTCGGCTCCGGAATCGATACTGATCTCTTTCCTTCGTTCATCTGCCGCAATCGCCGCAAGGCTAAGAGGAATTGCTCCTCTGAGGGCAGAAGAATTGCGATTGTAATAGTACGAAAGAGTGCAAGATGCAAAGTCCAGGGAGAAATATCTGCGTGCATAACCTTGTCCTCGTTTCCTTCGACGTTTCTGTAATACACCGACGTGGTATGTTGGAATGCCATGCTCACTCTCTGTTCGGCCCATGACGGAGTTCCCTCTGCTGGCGCGCCCACTTTGGCCTATATTTAAATGGCTGTGCAGACTATCAACAGATTCTGAAGCTGTAGGCCCTGCTTTGGGGCTTGGGTTTTTCCCCTGACTTGCTATGCTCGTTCCAGTAAGTCCTCCCTGCAGATTCTGGAGATGATGTGTTGAGTGCGGAGGCGAATTCGATGGGTATGTGAGCAGGACAAATGTTGCCGTTTTCGAAATAACCTTGGAAAATGTATTATCGAATACTAGTCCATACATTCCTCCATGGCCAGGAGGTACAGCATAAGTACCCATGGCTACCTTGTCCGCTTCGCATTTTCCGTACCACTGGATCGAGATGAAACCTTTTGCACGAAGCTGTTCCTGCGCCGTAGAAGAGTCGACGTTCCTTGCGCTCGAGGGCCGTCTTGCTCTTGAGGATTCATTTCCGTCGTCAAATTGCTGGATGACGGAGGCTGCATCGTCGACCACGGAAGGAGGCGGCAGCTTCGGCGTTGCTGTGCTGTTCGTCCCTGGGTGCTTGAAGATGCCAAAATTTCTAACAGACAATTAGACGAATGGCGGCATAAAGATGTGGCATCTGTACATTGATTTCTCATGTGGTTGAATGCTCCAGGAAATTGTGTGTCCTTCATCCACCTTGACCCAACGAACGATGTACGACTACATTTTCCATCAGCACATGTATTCACACTGCTGGCCATGGCAAGGTCTCGCATACTTTGCTATGGATCTCCAGCTGTTCCATCCCCGCCATTGTACTCTGTTCTATACAGTCTGGATACGGTTCGCATATGAAACTCGTGTGTAGAAATGCTGGTAGATGTTGTGTTATGATTTGGCGCGGAGGCGACGGTTTGGACGTTTATCGAATATATGATATGGTGGACAGCGAAGTTCCATGCAGCTAGAGGAAATGCATAGAGTTAGATTTTGTCTCTCTCGTCTTGGGTGTGTAGGCTGCTCTGTAGAGCTGTCCCTGATTTGTTTTTGTTTCGATGATGATGGCCCTCAGCACTAGCAAGGTTGGGCCGTTTGAATGACAGGGACAAGTTTACGTATTTTACAGTGACAGCTGTCACCCTTTTAGAGGGAGCTTTCTTACTTCTTAACATTAGGGGAACAAGGAGAAAGATCAGTAGCAGGTAATCACGCATGCGCAAAGTGAACCCCAGAAATCGGGACTGTATAATTGGAGAAATGGGAAAATTAGATGGACTGGTGGACCATTCATTCAGCCTTGTGGCGCTCGCAATCAGATTCGCCCGTCGTGCCGTCGTTGAAATACGCGTAACGGACGGCTCGCAAGAGTCACAAGCCTCTTCAGGGGTTGCGATCAACACGGATAGGAGGGAATACTTTAATATCACAAATCCAAGGGTTACAGTATTATCTTCAAGTAGATCAAGTTTTTCATTTTAAGTATACACAGCATATAGGCATGATGCAGCGCCGCGCAGCCTTTGACCTTCATGCGCTTTTACCTCCCGTAGATGCTCTAAGAATCCGATGGTAACGATTTTGGTACAGTTTAAAAGAAGATGGGTGTGACGTGTCGTTTCTAGCCCCTACGGGTCATCTCACTGGCGTGGCGCAGCTTGAAGCCATTGCACAGTGCCTTCATATCTGGGTACGGAGACTTCATGAGCTCGAAAGCGTTAGGAACCACTCGAACGGGCCACGAGTTGACATTCGAGGTTTGCCCGGCCTTGAAGCAGAGGTGAAAGTAGCCGGGATGTCTTGCGTCTAGGCAGAAGGCGTACACGGATCTCTTGGGATTGGCCTCAGTGTATGTGGTCAACCATTTTTCTATTTGAAAGTATAAGCAAGGTATTCCGGCATGGAGTGATCACTTTGAACTTACCAGTATCTGCCTTGCTGCCCGATTGGTACTTGTCATGCTGCATCATCTCATCCACTTTCTTAGCCATAGCCTTAACATGATCCACGATCAGTTCGTCGAGATCACTGTAAAGGTATTTACTACCTATACGAAGTTGTCGGCCCACCGAAAATTCATTCTCCTTTTGAAGTTCTAGAACATCCAGATGCTGATAAACCCCATCAGCAACCTTCCACGTTACAGCCAAGTGATCGTTGCCCTTCGATGACGGTCGAATGACGGCATCACCAATCGCCTGTGAGCCCAGATACTCCTCGGCTTGGGTGGAGTTGAATGGTCGGAATAGTGGGTGCTTAACAACTCTCTGAGTTCGACCAGTTGCTTTGTCCTTCTCTCGGAGCTCCTCCCTATCCTGCTGTTCTTGCAAAATATCCCAAGAGCCAGGCTCATGGTCGATGCGCTTCCTGTAGGGAATTCTCAATAACTCCTCACGCAGGGAGAGTCTTGCTGAGAAATTCTTCCGGTCCAGCTCCAGAAGCTTCCCCTGAGCTGTCTGACCCGTGGAAAAGATACGGTTGAGATCTCTGTCATTGTCCGAACCATCTTGTCGCTCTACCCTGCCCTCAATTCCAGAGTCCAATTTAACTATTAAAAAGTCTTCTTTGGCAACTCTAATGTTGACTGATACAATCATACCCTCGCATAGTGAGTCCAACGTTTCTCCTGTTAGCATCGTGAAAATTTCGTCGTCAGAAAGAAGTGCAAAATTTCTTCGTAGCTCTTCATACGGCTGTTGCAATTCAGCACGAATTGTCTCCAAAGTTGCACGTTTCCGTTGGTTATAATTGCGCTCCAGTTGCTCGGCATACTCCTCCAAGATCAAATCGTTAACTTTCTCCTGTTCGTCTTCTTTGATGAGCCTGCGCACAATGGCACCAGGACCAGCTTCGTCAACCTCGGCCTTCACATCTTCTTCGTCCAACTCCAAGGCATCGGCAGCCATTTTGCGGCCAAGCTCGTAGTCTTCTGGGTGGACTCGTGTATTATCAAGGTAATCGGATGTTGGCGTTGAACTGTCATATTCAATTGATAAGAAACTGGCACAGTTGTTCCACACGCGAGGCCCTACGACGGGCAATTTCCCGCTGTCTGGATCACCGACTAACTCATCACGAGTGTTGACTATACCGCCATTTGCATTAATAGCCTTCAACACGCTAGTCGCTTTGCGTGGTCCAAGCCCACAGACATAAGGAAGTAAAGCTGCAGTGTAAGGATCGCCAATGGCTTCGTTGATGTCGACACCGCATAGATTGACCATATCGACCATTGCTGTTTCTAGCTGTTTCCGAAGCTTTTCTTCGGGAAGTAGTTGTTGACTCGGATGGAAGGACAGTGAGATGACATCTTTGCCAAGAGCCGCGTATTCCTTCATTGGGTTTTGCATGTACTTTGCCAATGCTGCGCAGTATCGAGCGAGAGATGTCAGACTAGGGTGGTCTAGACTCGCACGTTGACTGTCTTTGTACAATCGTGCCACTTCGTCATTTACCACAACAATATCGAGTGGTTCCGTCCTGTCGTCCCCTGTTTCCTGATCTTCAAATTCGGCTCCTTTCAGACCCCTTTCTTCGATCAAGAGTTTGAGGCTGTTGATGAGCCTATGTGTCTCGACGGAGAATCCGCCAACCGCAAGAACATCGGGTTTTCGTCGTTGTACAAGCTCAACAAACTTTTCACGAGCAGCATCATCTCGTGAAAGATTGTTGAACTTGCCGTGCTCCAGAACGCGTCCGTCTTCCTCCACCCATGCCCAGACGACAGCATCTTTACTAGGATCTCCATTACCATTGGACAAGGCTAGAACTCTAGGAATAGTACCAAGAACCATGCCTTTAGGCTTATAAGGTGCCTGGTCGAGTTTTCTTGAGTACTCTTCCCTACAGAGCTTGAGAATAGAATCTTGGCACTCAGTCCTCATGCTCTCTTTGACACCTTTAGTGATAACCTTCTCCAGCTTGACAAAGGCGATATCAAGAACCTTTTGGCGCTCATCGTTCCAGGCATCAGCAAGCTCACTGTAGTTGTCTGACGCAAATTCTGCAAAAAGTTGCCTTCGGAAATTTGTTTCATTTTCCAAAGCGACCTTAACCTCGAGTAGTCCTTCTTCCTCGGCCTTCAACATCTTCAAGAACATCTCGGGTTTACTCGCAATGTCGCCAAAAGTCTGATTCTTCAGATACTTGAGCGGGTAGTACTGATGATGTTCGTCAATTTTCCGCAGGCCTTTATCGGTTCGTCTACAGTTGACAACTCCCTGCATGTAGTAGTTCATTCTGAAGTACTTCCGCATCCGTGGGTTCATGAAAAGCTCTTCAGCAAACATCTGTCGCGCTGCTTGAAGAACCTGCTCGCCGGTCTGGAAATCCTCATCACTCGTCAAAGTGTCTGCGAGGTCAATAGGTCGCTCAGGAGAATCCTCAGTGTACTGTTTGCGACCTTCACGTAATGCATTTTGAGCTACTTGGTCGGCGCTTATCCCGTACGCCTTTACGAAGTTGTATGCTCGGCCTTTGCGTACTCGATCGAAAATCGATGATTTTCCACCAGGACGTCGCTTCTCTTTGAACTCACCATTTGTGGCAGCCAAGTCTTTTATCTGTGCCGCATATTGGAAGTAGATATAATCTTGGATATCTTGTAACTCCTCCATAGTGGCGGCTGCGGGAATCATGGCCTCAAACATGTCATCGCGTGCGACACCAGCGCCCTTTAGACCTTCGTAAGTCTTTTCTAGAACGTTACGCTTATCAACGAGAGCTCGAAATTTCAAGTCAAGTTCGAGAATGCGCCATAGATCATCCTGATTCAAGAGTTTCTCGGCACTGACGACATATTCGGGAGCGTCTGGATTGTTTGGGTCGGATCGTGCTTTGGTCCTTGTAGCATGGATAAGATAATCCTTGCGATGCTGAAAGACATATGGCACTTCGACCTCATCGACGACAAAAAATTCAAGAACTTTGCCAATGGCTTTGGTGAATGGTGTGCGCAAGTCATTATCAAGTTGTTTCTTCGGCCAAATGAGACTGGTGATCCACCGAGCTTCCTCCTTGAACTGTTCGTCGCTGATTTGGACATGCTTGTATGGTTTGCGGTCAATTTGAAATCGTTCAGGTTCGTCGGCCCATCGAATCGCATTGTCCTCGTCTGTGAGAAGCTTCTCTGCCAGCTGTGAGGGTTCAAAAACATCCTTAAGCTCAAGAGCATGATCACCAAGCTCTCTAACCTCTGCCTCGTCCTCAAGAGCCAGTGCCCAGTCGTAGTCTTCCCCATTTCCAAATATAGCCTCCATATCATCCAGCGCATCCTTGTCGAGTCCTGTTTGTTCCCCATTACCAATATATCCCCGCTCTCTAGGTCGAGCGACCTCCATCTCCTCCTGGTGGCGCTGTCGTTCATCTTCATCCTCTAAGTCATCCTCCTCAATAAAATCTGCGAATTCGTCTACTCTTTGATGATCAGGCCGGGCAAAGCGGCGATCAGCAAGTTCATCGTGTTGCGCATCTAGCTCCTCATCGTCGGAGAATATCTCATCAAGACCGCGCTCGCGGCCTCTATCTTCTTCCTCTCGATGACCACGTTTTAGTCTCTTCAATTTTGGCTGGGGAAAGGTCAGCTCTGAGTTGCTTCAAGATTCTCCTAGACCTTACCTGCGCCGCAGATTTGCGCTCCCATTCTGGATTTGCTTCCCCAATGAGATCCAAATCTTCCTCATCTAAGACTGCTTGTTGATCCTCTCTTTCGGCCCTTCTGCGCTTCTTGTTCTTGCGACGACGTTGCTCTCTTTCGTCATCCTCATCTTCGTCATCAATGATGAAGCCCTCCCGAACAGCTCTAGCTGCCTCTTCACTGTGGAAACTTTTAGTGAAGGCCACAGTATGAAGGTTATGGGGGTAACTCACTCATCATCCTCATCTTCTTCCTCAGAAGAATCGTCGATATGGCCATTACCATTGATATTCTTCTTTGGTCGCGCTTCGCCCGTATCTTCATCGAAAGACTCATCATTTTCAGAATCGTCCAACTCAGCTTCCCCGTGGATCAGGTCTGCCATAGACATCTTTGCGACCGGCTTCGAAGTTGGTGGCGATGATAATAGGGGGAAACCTGGCGTATTCGGGAGCCTTTAAAGATTAGGAAAGAGAAAATTGGGATTAGGCAGACACCAGAAAGTATGATGTAGACAAGCCGTTCACCTGCCTCGTTGCAAGAATCGAGCAGACGCGCTCTGGTGGATTGCAACTTGAGGCTGATGTACTAATACGCTTTTGGCTGTACGTGGCTGAGGATTCACCAGCCACTAGTGCCACCCGACCCGACGGCGGATAATGTAGTTTATATATCACGTGCTACGGAGCATGGATGCGCGCGCCCAGGCCGGAATCTGAGCTCACGAATCGAGACGAGACAGTTGCATGTTTGCAAACAAAGAAGCTTGACTTGCGCCTACAAATTGTATCCTGCGAATTATTTAAAGCGGATACTTTTATAGCCCTGATATCATAATTGCCACCTTCCATGAGACGAGATTCGCGCCCTTCTAGAAGTCCTCAAAGTTTACGCACGCTCGTTGGACGCCCCCCGAATCGTACCCATAGAGTTGAGATCCACGCTTGATATATGAGACACCTCGCTTTGTAGACCAGGACCTAGCGAAAGGGCAACTTGAGAACAGCCCCCTGTTCTGAAATACTAGTTGTGGAATCATCCTACAACTTCAAAAAGTTCTACCCTTTCTCTTTGGACTGAGAGATTCCGCTCCTGCCCATCTTCCGATCCCGTTCATTCCTGCCCAAATCAATATTCGCTTCCCATTTACACCCCCAGATAGGCGATAGCGCGCCTGCACCTCTTTCACGCAACGTCCTGCGGCCATCTGCAACCTGCTGGTCAACTCAAAAGACGCACACGAAAAGAGATCTTCGGGAGATAATAATCCACCGTGTTCCTCGACGAAAAACGCTTCGCATATTGTCTAGGACTTGTCAACACCCCGCGGCGCTTAAGGCTTGCACCCGGCTGCTGCCCCTCCATTGACGCTCTGCGAAGCCTCATTCTGCCAAAGGAGGTTATATCTTCGCAGAAGGACTCAAAATGTCAGACGCATTTACGGCGCGTACGCTGAAGCGGAAGAATGTGAAAGGTCTCGCTCTTAATGCCCCAGCGCCTCGTCCAGTAGCACCTTCGGAGAGCGATCAACAGGTGCCCGGCGGCTTAGCAAGTGAAAACAACAGACAAACAGCACAACTGGAAATTGGTATCGAGTACAGACTTGATCTTAAGCGGGAAGACCTAGAGGTGATCAAAGAACTTGGGTCGGGAAATGGAGGAACCGTTAGCAAAGTCAGGCATGTTGTGACTGGCACCATCATGGCAAGAAAGGTATGTATCCAATGTCGAGTATCACTGTCTTTACAGACTCTACTCAGAAAATTACTGACCTCATGCTTCACTAGGTCATTCATGTCGAAGCGAAGAAAGAGATGCGACGCCGAATCGTTCGAGAACTTCAGATCATGTATGAGTGTAATTCGGAGTTCATCGTCAATTTCTACGGCGCATTTTTGAGTGAGAGCAACGATGTTATAATGTGTATGGAGTATATGGATGTTGGGTATGCTTCTCCTCGGAGTCTTTTGTTTCTCAATTAACACCTTTGCAGTGCGCTTGATAGAATTTCACAACAGTTCGGTCCGGTCCGTGTGGATGTTCTTGGAAAAATTGCAGAGGCCACACTTGGAGGCCTTACGTATCTGTACACGAAACATCACATTATGCACCGCGATATCAAACCATCGAACATCTTGGTAAACTCAAAAGGAGATATCAAGCTCTGTGATTTCGGTGTCTCAGGAGAGCTGATCAACTCGGTTGCCGACACGTTCGTTGGGACATCCACATACATGGCTCCGGAACGAATCCAAGGACAGAAGTACACTGTGAAATCAGATGTATGGAGTTTTGGTCTGTCGATTATGGAGTTGGCTATCGGCAAATTTCCCTTTGATGCTAGTGAGCATTTGTCAGACGGTGATGTGGCTCCGCAGGGTATTCTGGATCTTTTACAACAAATTGTGTTCGAGCCAGCGCCAAAACTTCCAAAGAGCGAGGCGTTCCCAAGCATTCTTGAGGACATGATCCAAAAGTGTCTCAACAAAGACCCAGCAGATCGCCCCACACCGCAGGAACTTTTTGTAGGTTTTTTATTTTCGCAATACTATTGCTAGCTACTAACAATTATCCAGGAGCAAGAAGCGTTTGTCCAAGCTGCGAAGCGTACGCCCGTGGACTTGAGAGAGTGGGCTGTAGGTCTCATTGAGAGAGACAATCGCAAATCCCACCTCGCTCCCCAGCTCTCTCCTTCTACGCAGGATCTTTTACGCTCAGGCGACTCACCTACGGTCCGATCCACAAATTCTCCAGACTATTCTTCCGCACAAACGCCTACCTCAGGCGATATTCCTATTGGCGGTGGTGATATTCGATCCGCAATTACTTCACCCCAACTGGGCGAATCCAGATCTCCCATCAAGAATGGTTCAAGCAGTGTTGGGCGTGCAGGTGGAGCAGCATTCCACCCCGGTCTACCCCCCAGGGTCCAAACAACTAACTCCGTGCCACGAGTCACTACTCTCAATGCACCTGAGCATACAGCTGCTAGCGGTTCTTCAAGTGCCAATGCGGTTTCCTTTGGTACTCTTCCCATGCGACCAGCCCCGCCTGCTGGGCCTTTGCCTGCTCCCCCCGTTCCACCCAAAAAGGAGAGTAGTGATATCGACAAGAAGGAAAACCGTCGGCAAGCAACATTCGGCAACCCCTTGTACAGTTCAGGAGGTTATTCAAATGGTACCAATGGCTCTGGTGCGTACTAGACAATTTTGCATTTGGTTAACCGCTTCTCCACCTTTTCCATTTCGAGCACGCAAGCAACTCTCAGGCATATAACCGGCGTCCTCATATCAAGATCATGTCCAGCGAAGTCTTTTCATTTTTATGTCCACGTGTTTTTCATGACATTCTTATTTGCTACGGACCGAGGCACAAGCGGTTTGAAAGTTTTGGGAAGAAACCAGTCCCCAAAGAAGGGACGGTCTTTCTGGAGGAGAGACACGGAAGGAATTTCATGATGGGTGTTTATTCTATCGTAAACAATGAGTTTCCTCTCGATTTTCACTGCTCAAAACTCGTCCCATGTAAGTAAATAGACCTTTTCGTAGTGCCACACATCTGCATTTTACTCTGGTAACGGCTATCCAACACAATGTTATGACAGTTCTGCCCAGCCCAACCCCCAAAGGCTAGTGGTTCGAGTGGCGCCGAGTTCTATCTGAAACAGATCAGATCATGCAAAAACAAAATCCAAGCGCCTCGATAAGAGTCCAACCGCTGTGACATGTGCTCGACCTTTCTTATCATTACCAGCCAACCAGATACAATTTACACGCGCTTTTCACATATCGAATGTCATTGGCGTGGCTGAAGTGAGGCCATTATACGGAGGTATTTGGACCAGAGTACAAGTACGTAAAATAGACTCTGCCAGTCATCAAATAGATCTCAGTAACACAAAGCCAAACCCTATAGCTAGTGCTGTACCAAGAAAAGGAGTACAATAAGTGTAGCCTCATGTAGCCTTGGCCTTGCTCGTTTCCAAAAAAATAATTATTTGAGTACCGTACGAATTGGTTTATAAAAGATCATTTTGACTTGTAACTCACCCAACTTGAGTAACTTGCCTCATTTGAGTAACTTAACTTTAATAACTAAACTTACTTGTCCTAATTAAAATGATCTCTATAAACTAACTCGTACGGTAGAATAAGAGAACAAGGCTGTACAAGGCTGAGCAAGGCTGAAAGTCAGCCTTATGTCAACTTACCCTCTTGTAGAACGACGACGTCGTGTTGTAGTCCATTACACAATGCCATAACCAAAGCATCCTTGTAGACATCTCCAGACTCAGTTGAAGACTCTTCTCTCGAGTATTTCAAATCCCGTGTTTAACATCGATTTTCCTTCACCACCACAACTTCTATCAGCAGCGGCGCAGCCTCTTAAGACGCCAGAGTTGAACCCACTGCGACTCTCAAACTACTACCACATATCCTGTTCGGAGACCGCACTTCATAGGCACTGGGACTTGTTCACACGGCTAGAAATGGAAAGCTACTTTAATTATGGGATCAGCGCGGTGGGACGGGACAATATGACTGGTTATTCTACGCGACTGAACTCAATTCAGGCTCCTTCAAACATTCTAATCACGTTCAATGGCTTCCCGAAATTGCCTGCCGAGATTCGCGTTCGCATCTGGAATTATGCCATGGAGGTAAGATCTTCCTTCTCTTACGAACAACTACTATCAGATCCATTGAAGTCATTACGATTGGGCTGGCTCTGTACTCCAGATCTAGAACTTCTTTGTATACATGGCTGATGCGCAATAACAATAGGATCTACCTTGCATCGTCGAACTTGAGGAATTGCCCGAGCACTTCCGCTTGTATTCTGGGAGCAGTTCATATGGTTTCATTGATAGAAGCTGGGGCTACCGCAACATTAACCCTCCATCACTTCTACGCGCCTGCCGGGAATCACGTACTGAAGCGTTGAAGGCCTACACAAGCAATGGCTCCGACAATTTGACAGCTGTTGCCGGTCCACAGTGGATACGCTTCAATGTCGATATAGTTCATATCAAGAGCCTGTGGTCTGGTACCACGGAAGGAGGGTTTAGTTGCTTCCACGTCTCTCGTCCTCAAGAACTCGTATGCAAGGCAAGACCTGAGTTCTTCGGCTCAATCAAACGCTTGGCTATCAATCGAGAAATCTTCAATCACATCTCTACGGCGGCATCTTATGTCTGCGTCATTCGACACTGTTTCCCTAGTTTGGAAGAGTTGATAGTGCTTATTGACGACGAGGTCAACATCGTCGAGGCATGGGGACCACACGATGGGGTCGATCCAAATGACACTTTCTTGCGATACGAAGACGAGCCAGGCAATTTCCCAGGTATTTTGCTCACGAGAGACGCTTTTGTTGCTGCCTCTACTGGGCCGTTCTTGCCTGTCTCAGAGAAGAACAGAGGCTACGAGTTTTGGCTATTAAAACGTATGGGGCAAGTTTTTCGGAATTCAGAGAACTACTTCAGAGGTTACAACCCGCCGAAGGTCACCATTATGGGATGCTTTTTGCCAAAGGGCTTTGAAACTATGGAATGCGGTCGATGGCCAAAGGGCTATAAGATGGGATCATAAGGTCTTGTCGTTACCATTGCCGTTCTGTTCATTTGCTACTATGCATACTGGGCACTGGATATAATTTCATCATGCCAAGTGCTTCCTTTCCTTGTCAATTTTCACTTCACGCAAATCTTGGGAGCTGGATTATTCGCTAGCGCAGTAATGTTTTACGGGTGGGATGAAATGAGCTTTTCCATAGCTATGTCACTGGTGTTCAAGGTGGAAAGACAATCACAATTAGAGATTGGTATAAATCTTAGGGTGCAGTAACTCGCCAACTTAATAATGTATAGAAATGGAAACGATCCCTTGCAGTCTGGTATTAAGCCAATAGAGAAAGCAGATGATACCCTAAGAGGTGCCTAACTGAGTACAGTCAGTAAGATCTCTTGTCATAATTCCTCACACTTTAACTTAAACTTTGACAATGCTTTACAGGCTAGATCATCCTAGATACACTTGTAGTCTAGAGTCCGGGTTCTACTACGAAGCTTAATTATAAAGCTACCGTACAACATGGTTTATGAGAGTTTATTTTGACTAGGGCAAGTAAGTTACCTAAGTCCATCCCTTATATCTGAATCGACAGCTATGCAAAATGATCTCTTTATTCTAATTCATACGGCAGTTTTTTAAGTAACCCGAGCAGAATATACAGCGAATTATGGACTTGATTCATGCTAGGTAGTTGAAATATCTACTCTCGCTACCTAAGAATAGCCATTCTGTTTCTTGTACCGAGTCAGATTCTCATTCGCCTTCATGATTTCCTCCTCCCCGCTCAACTCCAAAACATCTCATCTCATCTCACTTCCCAACAACCTCACCCTTCCCATCCTTCAAAACCCCCTCAGCTCTCCCCCTTAAATCATCCCCTTCCTCAGTCTGCGAAATCCTGCCCACAAATCCATTCTCCAAAACCTCAATCAACTCATCCAATCGTCTGATACACAAATCCGTATGCTCATGTTCAGCAAGATGAGCATTGACCTCATTAACCAACAACACAGTAGCAGCACCAGCCCGATACCCAGCCGTCATATCATCGATACTATCACCAACCATAATCAACTGACTAGCATCAACCAACCCATCGTTCCCTACAAAACCCCAACTCTTAGCAATATGAAAAATACCCGCCGGATCAGGTTTAGGCGGTCTAAAATCTCGAGTTACAATTGGATGGAATGTCGATGCTGGAAGGAATTTCGTGAGGAGATGGTTTACTGGTGTTTCGAAGTTGCGGGTACAGATTCCTTTGGGGATTGATTTTGAGTCGAGGTAGTCCATTAGGGTTAAGAGACCTGGTTGGGCGATTTGAGTGGACATTGCTGTTCGTTCTATTGTTCTAATCTTTTCCATGGCTGTTTCTTGCTCCGTGGGTGACAGTGAGTAGATGTAGTCGAGGATGTCTTCTGATTTGGGGATTCCGACTGAGGAACGCATCTCGGCGAACATGTAGGTTTGTGGTTCACTGTTATTTGTTAGAATTGGAATCTTTGAATACCTTGGAGTATATAGGCTTCGAAGGTTTGGAATGAGCTTTCATGAAAGATGAGGTGGGAAGTTGAGATACTATCTATCACGTGTAAAAAGGACTCCCCCCGCGCCTGCCCTCAGACATTGGGAACTGGTCAACTCTCGACGTCCCCAAGCCAATCTTTATCTGTAGTTTGCAAGAAGACTGGCCTCAAACTTGAGCCAATCGAACATACCAATAGAAAAACAAAATCTTGACATTGTCCATCAAGTCCTTGACTCAACTGTCAAGAAACAACAAAATCACAACTCCTGCAAAAAAAGTGATCAAACTAACCATAAAGTTCCATCAACATCAAACACAATTCCCTTCAATTTCGGGGCCCAAGAAGAATTACTGCTGTCTCCTAATGGCGCGAACTTTCTAGGTTCTTTCGATAGTGGGGTCGTCATTATGAAGCTTCTCTCTAAGAAGATTTTCTTCTTCTGATGTATTGATGATGTTCGTAAAGGAGCGTGGAAGAGATGAAGTTGTCTTTTAAGCATCTAGAAAAGAAGTCTGTCTACCTAGAACGAGGGATGAGGAAGGAGGCATGGATGGAGAATGGTGAAGTGGATCGAGGTTCCGTTTACAAGGTGCGCTAGTTGATACACGTGATGATGCTCCTTTCAGCAATTATTTTCTGTTACTGAGATCGATCTAGTGATAACGATATTGACAATGGCTACAGTGTTTCTTATATTGTTTTATACCTACCTAAACTCAAAGTCCTTTGAAGTAGCAGTTTCTCACAACTTCAATCACAAGCGAGTACGTAGCAAAGCAAGTACCATACGAATTGTTTTATAAGAGATCATTTGACTTGGGTAACTCACTCGTCCTGATCAAAATGATCTCTTATAAACTAATTCGTATGGGAGCTAGCATCTTTTAGGTTACAGTATTCATGGTCAATGCAATATGTATTACTTCTAATCTAATCGAGCTTGCAAAGTCTAAATAGTCTATCCAGGGAAAGCTGCACCATCGCCTCTTGGGTCACTTCCTCCCGAGAAAACGAACTGCTCATCCTCTACGTGACTTCTTATAACCTGGCCTCTTCCGAACACACCTCTAGCATGTCCAGTCACGATTTCGGTCTGGTGACCCATCGCCCTCAGCTTATCACTCACCTCCTGACTTATGCCCTCCTCCAAGTAAACAGCCCGGCTATGCTTATCTCCAGGGATTCCCTCGGCACCGATGCAGAATCTAGGAGCATCTAAAGCTGCTTGTGGGTTATGCTTGAAAGCAATCATGTTCAAGAGGACTTGTACGTGACCTTGAGGTTGCATGAATCCACCCATAACGCCGTATACGGAGTGTAGACTGTTGTCGTGTGTGTTGGTGATCATTGCTGGGATGATGGTGTGGTAAGGCCTCTTGCTTGGTGCAATGACATTAGGATGGTCTTTCACCAGACTGAAATTTGCACCACGGTTCTGAAGAACGAACCCGCAGCCCTTGGGAATAATACTTGAGCCAAAACCATGGAAGTTCGAATTGATAAAAGAGATACCGTTGCCTTCCTTGTCAGTGACTGCAAAATAGACAGTATCACTGTGATTGTGCGCCGGACTTCCGTGGTCGTAGACTTTATCAGACGCCTTGGTTGGGTCAAAGAGCTTGGCGCGCTCTCTAAGATATGCTTTAGAGACGAGCTCCTGCATGGGTATTTTGCTATGAGCTGGATCAGAAACCCACCAGCTTGCATCAGCGAAAGCAATCCGGAGAGATTCGATAAGAGCATGCAGATACTCGGCAGAATTGTGCTCTGATGCTTTAAAAACTGGAATCTTCCCAGTCTCCTCGAGAGCCTCGATTATACCGAGGGCCATAAGTGCTACGATTCCTTGGCCATTTGGTGGATGTTCCCAGACTTCTACGCCATGGTCACTTTCATTGTCCCCTTGGCCAGATACTCCATCGACATAAAATCCCTTGGTTTTGTCGTATCCTTGCCCTCTGAAAACATACGAGATAGGATCAACGGGCTCGCTACCGGTTTCCTGATGCTTCAACAAGTCTTCTAGCTCAAGGAATCCACCTCGACTCTTGAGTACCTCAATGATTGCTTCACCAATTCGGCCAGAGTAAAATCCTTTCTTGCCTTCCTTTGCAAGGGTACGAAAGGTATTTGCAAGATCTGGGTTCTTAAAGATCTCTCCGGGCTTGGGGCCGCGGCAGCCATCGGGAGCACCTGAATCTTTCTTGAGCATTTCTGCAAAATTTGGAGATGCTTCTTTTAGTCCAGCTTCTCCTTTACGCCACTACGAGCAATGAGCCTTGAGTTATCAGAAGTTGGTGGTGGACTCACCATGTATGACGAAAGCTCAGAAACAGGGAATCCTTTCTCTCCAAGTTCAATAGCAGGCGCCAAAATTTGCTCCATAGTCAACTTCCCACTACCAAACCTCTCAATGGTATCCACCCATCCAGCTGCTGCACCAGGTACAGTAACAGCATGGGCACTTTTCAGGGGAATCTGTCCCTCGTCTCCATCTTTGATGCCTAGATCTTTCCGAATACTCTCAAGTGTGCACTTCACTCCACAGCGTCCCGAGCCATTCATAGCAGTGACATTCTTCTTCTTGGCATCGTAAAAGAGACAGAACATATCACCACCAATTCCAGTGGACATTGGCTCTGTGATATTCAAACCCGCGGCTATAAGATGTCAGGTGAGATAAGTGATTCAAGAAAACCCCCTGTTGTTGAACATACCAACTGCAACAGCTGCATCCTGTACTTTGTTAGTTTACGGCTTTCCCAAAACACGGTGGATAGGAATAGCTTACAGCTGCGTTTCCACCAGCATCCAAGATTTTGAGACCACATCTTGCGGCCAGAGGTTGTGTACAAGCAACTATGCCTTCAGTGCTATGCACAACACTCCGTCTGCTCGGGAATGTTGTGAACTGAGGATGCACAGTAGCGAAAACGGAGTTGACATTTAAAGGCATCTTGGGAGACTTGGAAGATGCAATTTCAGAAGGAGATGAGGGGTCGCTTGAATACAGTATTATATGTAGCCTGCAACTAATTCTTGTATATACAGCAGCAGACTGCAGTGGTTGTTGAGGATATATGTAAATATGGAGAGGGGAAACGATGCTTCACCAGAGAGAAGATTTATGTCCAATGCAAACCTAATGGAAATTGACTATCGGAGACTGATGAGATGACATGACCTCCCCCATTTGTGATGACTTTGCTTTTGGTGGGATGAAAGTTCCCGTTCCTGCGGCAGGGTTGGGCTGGGAGTGGCATTAATAATTCCCCACTATAGACACACTCAAGCAAGAGCTGCAGAACAGCGGCCGACCAGATAGATAGATGTATAGATGTATTTCCTCACTACACGACTATGTTCGGGGCTCCTTGGATTTGTCGAAGATGTCTGAATACATCATTGAGACCTACTAGGAGGCGCCTCATTCGGTATGCAAGTACTGGTAAGTTTTTGAAACCTCGACATCTTTCTCTTAATGTAAAGCTAACAGATACATATATAGCAAGCAATGGCTCCTCCTTTTCACCCGCGCTGCTCTCACGGGCGCGTTCAATGGCTCTTGAGCATGATCAATTAAGCAAAGAAACCTCCGAGAGCTTTGATGCGAAGATTGCGAAACGAATAGGGGAGCTACAGAGTGTGGTAAAAGCATTGAAGGAATGGGAAAGTACCCAGGATGCGCTCTCCGAGCTCCACGCGCTGCTCAAAGACCCAACGACAGACAAAGAACTCCGCGAGTTAGCAGTGGAGGACCTGGCTACCACTACCACCGAACTAGAGACTCTTTCGCAGAATCTGGCAACATCTCTTACCCCAAAACACCCTTTTGCGGACCTACCATGTCTGCTGGAAATACGGCCTGGAGTTGGAGGTGGAGAGGCAGCTATATTTGCGGCAGATCTACTTCGCATGTATAGGGCATACTGCGCACGTAAAAACTTCCGCGTCTCAACACTCAAATACGAAACCGCAGATGGTGAAGGCGATGCGTCTGGCAACTCTCCTCTTTCCGAAGCAATTCTTGAAATTGAGACGCAAGGTGCTTATGGAGCCATGCGGAGTGAAGCCGGTGTACATAGAGTACAGCGGGTACCAGCAACAGAAAAACAAGGCCGAACACATACAAGTGCTGTTAGTGTGCTGATCTTACCTAGCATTCCGGCGCCAAATAGTGAAGGTCAGGAATTGAGCGAGGCTGATCTTAGCGACCCAACCAGCGATTATTATGTTAATCCATCAGACGTACGCACCGATGTTATGAGGGCTAGAGGAGCAGGAGGACAGCACGTTAATACCACGGATTCGGCCATCAGATTAACTCATATACCAACGAATACTGTTGTCAGCATGCAAGACTCTAGATCACAACATCAGAATAGAGCGAAGGCCTGGCAGATTCTGAGGTCAAAGTTAGCTCAGGCGCGTAGAGAAGCCAGGGATGAGGAGCAGAATAAAGTCAGAAACTCCATTGGGGCATCCAAAATGGGAAGAGGAGATAAAGTCAGGACATATAATTATGGCCAACAGAGAGTTACAGACCATCGGAGCGGTATAAGTGTACATAACTTGGATGATGTGATGGAGGGTGGAGATGAACTTGAGAAGATCATGGACAGTGTAAAGGGCTGGTTGGGCGAGAAAGATATAGAAGGTCTCATGGCGGATGATGAAGCGACCAAAAAACCAAAATGAAGCTTATTATCAGCCATGATCCCTCAATTTATGCAAGGCATAGGCGGCTTAGAATTGAAACCTCCAACGGAACTCGAACAGATTTAATCTTCGAGAATATGATAATGTCTCGATCACTAAACCTGTGTGAGTACGTCCGTCACTTAACTTAAGTAACTTACTAGACTCACTAGATCGAGGTAACTCACTCGATTTGGGAAACTCACTCTACTCTTTTGTAAATGCACCTTGCTCCCGACTAACCTCTACAACCTCAGCTCTTACTACTTACATTTTTCCATGCGAAATTGCAATGCTCTAGGGGAAATAGCGACTTACTTGATTTAAGTAACTAACTTGATTTGAGTAACTTACTTGATTTGAGTAACTTACTTGATTTGGGTAACTTACTTGATTTGAGTAACTAACTTGATTTGGGTAACCTACTTGATTTGAGTGACTCACTTCTAGGGTGCTCACTAAATTTAGATAGCTCACCTAATTCAAGTATTTGGTTTAAAGCTTGTTCCTCTAAACTTAACAGACGTGTTTCTTTTCTTTTAGAAACAAGACTTCATTATAACTACTACGATTACAAATTCCATCTCGTCACGTTACATATCTTTCCTCGTTTGTTACTTTCCGATGTGATCCAACCCACCCGAGCACCCAATCAGAGACAGCAAATTTCCAAAATTAGGTGTTCCAAGACCAGTGACAGGATCCCAGCCCGTGGTTGCATTCCAAGAAGCGTAAGGAACGATAGGAGTAGCGAGGCCAGAGTAGGCGTCGACACCCGTACAGCCAGTTGAGCCACCGTTGACAATATCAGTAAGACCGTTCTTGCCAATGGAGTAGAGCCAAGGGTTGAGGAATCCGAGAGGTGGCTTGCCTTCTGAGAGACGGGCGTTGTTGAGTAAGGAGACGACGGCTGCAAAAGTTGGAGCACTCGCTGACGTTCCGCCTAAAATCAGAGTTAGTCTACTTCTTCTAGATATATTGCCGCAAACAATTACCAATTAATAGATCTTCTGATTGGTCTATTATGTGAAATCGATAGCCTTGAGCAGCGACATCTGGAAATCCACGTCCGGTAGCGTTGTATAAGCCGGTCCATTGATCACCGAGGATGTCGAGGTACTCAGTCACCGCGGCGTCTTGGTATGATGGGCGTGGGAATCTGTAGGTAAAGAATAAGTAATCCAAAGGGGACAAATTTGCTTTTAGAACCTGAGACGTACCTATCTGAGAAACCGCCGCTGGAGAAATAGACTGCTTGTTCTGGCTCAACCTGAGACCGTCAGCCGCTGTTGTCACAATGCCATGTTACACTGCCTTTGGAGGGACGCCTTACGTTCTTGGTACCACCTACGCTAGTCACATAGGGGCAAGCCGCTGGAAATATTGGCAAAAAGCGTGTCGTGTTCTTTCCGTCATTCGTCTGGCACGCTGAGCCCACACCGGTATCTCCCTAAAGTCTGTTAGATTTTGATGCGTGGATTGGAATTCGTGAGTCGTGCGCAAGACGCAAAACGGGATCATGTAACACTTACAGAAGAGAAAAGAATCGAAACGCCTCTCATACCTAGCTGTCCGAACATATCGCAAACAGTCCTATAATAAGAGATTCGGAGTTAGTCTACTTGTTCTAGATATACAGGGAGTAACTCAAACATGATTCGAGAGTACCAAGCTATTCAAACCCAGAAGCAACGAAATTGCTCCGAGAATATAAAGACTTACCTAGAGTACGCCTCGGGGACAGACTGTTCGTCTTCACCGTAGGATGTAGTGATTGTTTGGGGAAGCTCATCATCGGGAACGTTGAGAATGTAATTCAAAAAGTCCAAATAAGGCTCGTTCTCGTTATCAGCGAGTGTAGGCTGATCCAAGTCAGGGACCAGCTCGCCGAGGCCACCAGTCGAGTAGTAGTTTATGGCCTGGTTGTAGCCAAGAGATGCAGCATATTGAATATCCAAGTTGGCTTCGACATCATCATCGACAGTGTCGTTTTGGGTAGACAATCCACCGTTGATGAGCACGTATGAGAAGTTTTGCGATACAGCGTAAGGCGCATAGTTCGATAGGAACTCGTCTAAGGCATCATATTTAGCATACTCTTCTAAGTAACCTGCTACACCAAACAGAGACGAGACGTTTGGATTGGCTTGGTAGTCCCCGATGTTGTAGAGAGCCCTTAAACACTCTGGAGTCACCGTTGCGTTGCAAGCCGTCACGTTCAAACTAAACAAAGCTTCAGTTAGTAATCTGCTCGAAAATGGCCGAGAAGTGAAAGCAGGCACAAAACCTGTAGGAGTTCGGACCAAAACCATGCCCTGAGAACAGCCACGAAGAAGTAATAGCAGACTCAGCTTGAGTTACTCAGAGCGACAGAGTACCTCGAGTGTACTACACCACCTGATCTAAGTTCTTAAGCTAACATGACGCCAAAGAAGAAATCACCCCAATGGTTAAGAAAGTCTTCGTGATTCAACCTTAATGTGCTACCAGAAGTCGATACATTTCCTTTTGGTTCTAGAAACCGCTCGCAATGGAAAATTTATAATTCAGTTACGTACGTTGTACCAGGAATATCTGCAGCCTTTGGGAGAGCTTGGGCGGCGGCCTTCTCCACGGAAAACAATGCAGTGCGCTGGGCCTTGACAGCTCCAAAGCGGGTGGTAGGTTGTATCATGGTAACTGTTCAAGATTGAGTTAGCATGTTTCCATATAGCCTTCTTTCGGAGCAGATGGTAGTAAAACTCAAGTGTTTTGAGATATTAGGGACTAGACGGAGTACATAAGGGTAAGCGTACCATGGGGAGACACAGATTTCGGTATTGAATAATGAAGCGTTCGGATCTTCTTCGACGCAGAGTTGGATTTCGGGGAGAAATAGAAGAATTCCGTGTCCATCATTCGCTCTGCTGTCTGTACCGAAGTCCAGAAGTTGATCCACTCGCCATCGTTTTCAATATCTTTGTCGGTTATATTTGAGTGTTTTAACCAGCTGAGAACAGCATCCGTGGATTCTTGTCTTGGCTTCACTAATTCCTTGATCTCCTCACGCTTCAGGTGCATGCCATACTGCTGATGATCCGGGCTGGAGACGGCTAGAAGTGTTTGCTCGAATAGATCATGGTTTGGCTGCGGGAGTGCAATTCGAAGATGGAAGCGTGTCTCAGGAGTTGGTTTGCCAACCTTTTCCCTAGGATTAGAAATTCAGAGTTAGCCTACTTGTTCTAGGCATATTGGGTGTAATTCGAACACGATTTAAGAGGGGCAATGAGTCAATTGAATCTAGAAGAGAAAAATTGACTCTAAGAAAACTTGAGGCTTACCAGCCTTGGGGAATAGTTCTTAGTGATTCGAAAACTTCGGCGCGTGAAAGAGCAGCTACTGTTCTAAGAACAGTGACCAGGCCGGTCAGGGTAACGAATGAACGCATGTCTCTATCTTGATACAGTACAATGTTAGCCCTTGTCTTTGTATGAAAACTCATGGCACACTCAATTTGAGTTACTCAAGCCATTAGAGTTACTCAAACTACCAGAATTACTCGGGAAGCTTGATGATCAATGAAGTAACTTTTCCACGAGATAATTCACCCTCAATTATGAGAAACTCAAACTGAGGGTCTTCTGAGCCTTTGTGGAAGCGGAGTGACTTACAGAAAAAGGCCTCTCAGGGAACGGGTCGAGTAACGTCGAGTAACGTCGAGAACAGAGCTTCCAGACGACAACACAGGAAGACGAGCAACGGGGGAAGCTGGCCCAAAAAACATGGTGCAGCTCGGGCTCCGCTTTATACCATTGACCTGCCTTCACGCGCAGTGCCAACTGTGGTGTTTACTCCGTACTGGGAAGGTTGAAAATTGGTCTTATCGTGCGTTGTGCATGCGCACCCAGGAAGCTCATGCAGTACACAGGGATAGCACCTGCGTTTTTTGATCGTCGGGGAGAAATGCAACTTCATATTACTCGCACAAGATGACTTTAAAGGCTGGGCCAATTAGAAGAAGTCAAGAGTAGATTGAATATAGCTCGTCATTTCGACACTGCCCATACAAAAATGATCCGGCTGAATCTTGCGTGCGACCCCATTGGACTGTTCCTGAACAGGCAGTTCTGAAGCCGAGGGTAGATTCAGGAACAGGGAGTGATCGGCGCTATCTTGATAGCAGACCGTGTTGGACAATAATACCAAGGAATTGCAACAGAGTCAGAGTCACGAAGTGTTGACAACTCGCAAGTACACTAGTATCATAGCCGTTGAAGAATTATACAAGTAATACCTGTATTTGTAGAGTATTGTTCTTATTCCACGCTGCCTTGCGTTGAAGTACCGTACCAAGCAATGGCCAAGAGACGACGAAAACAAGCACGGCGCGGTCCGTCCGCCCTATCGAACTATCAGCTATCAACTACCTATCAACTATCGACTTTATCTACCGACACTTAATCACCCGCATTTTTAAGATTGCAGTGGATTCGCAATTGCGTGTTGTAAACTTTCGATCAACCTAGAAAGTTTATCATTGCAGTCTACTTAATCACGTGTGCTTGCCTCGAGGCTTTAAACTACTGTAGAGTCTCGCGACTTGGTTGTTTCTTTGTGATATGTGATCTGTTTCTTTTAACTTCTCATGTGATGTCTGTCAATCATGCTCACCGCCGATCCAACGCCGTTGCACTCTCGCTCACCGACTCCAAGTTAAAAGCCATGCATGTCTCTCTCAGCCACCAGCCCCTTCGTGTTTATCATCAGGAATGCCTTGTTTGAATCCGACCCCGCCTTAAGCCTCAATATATGGAAATCTCTCCTTCAAGAAATTCTTCGAGAAGCGCATGGCTTGCTCATATGCATTCTTGAATCCATCTCGACCTCCATAGTAAGGATCTTCAATCTCTTCTTGCGAAGGACGTCCTTGCGAATTAGTGGCTCCTGAAAAATGCCCGAACAACATGATCCGGGACCTGCCACCAAACCGCTGTTGCATGTCAATGAGATCTCTTAGATTATCCATGTCCATAGCGAAGATGTAGTCGAACTTCTGGAAATCAGATTCCTTGATCTTGAGGATGTTAGCAATCTGAGTCTGTAATTTATGGATGGACAACTTGCTCTGCGAGCAGCATGAGTATAATCTTTGATGCCATTGGCTTCCAATGTCGCCATTGTCCTATAATCGGGGTCTGCCTTTATATGGTAACCACCTAATAATTCAACACGTTAGGTATAGACCTTAATGTATCATTGAAGGGTACTACAGGAATATTACCAGTGCCACAACTGTCCACTTCTTTTATGTGTGCTTGATAAGGCGGCTTGGAGGTGAGAGACCGAAAAACACCTTCCGCCATTGTAGAACGGCAGATGTTGCCAAGGCAAACAAATAGGACGGAGACCGAGTCTGAAGCCATATTGTGCTGCGAAGAGTGGTGCAGGAGACGAAGGAAACTGTTGTTGATGCTGTTGAAGAAATCCGCCGCAATGGGAAACACCTGGCGAGAATAGATTGTTCACTAGGGTTGTCTGGTTTAGCTTGCCGAGAAACAGCGCTCAACAGCTTCTCCTGCTTCAGATCATGAAATTCGCTCCTTCTTTCAAGGAAACGCTATTCCTCAGTAATCGTGAGAAAGGTACCAGAAAGGAACAAGTCAAGAGACCTAAAGTAGGAAACCAAATGTCGAAGCTATAATAAAAATAATCATGTGATTCTAACTTCATTATCATCACAGCAGCTATTCAGAGATCCAGATTCCTGTAATAATTAGGTCTCTCCTCCGGCTTCTTGCCTCTTCAGAGGAAAACATATACAGCATTAGTTTCCTGTATGCTTCACTTTCAGTTATTGTTTCTCATAATATTTTGACGCCCATTTTTTAGTTACAAAATTGTGAAAGTTTTCCGCCTTGCGACGATCATTCACAGGTTAGATCGTATGCTACTCTCCCCCCCCCTAAATAAACCCTATACGGTGGGGGCGTACAAGGGAGAAGACAGGGGCGTCTAGCAAGTAAAATCTACTGATTTCATGGCCTGGCAGGCCTCTCGAAGTTTCTACGTAGGCCCTGGCCTTTACAACAGACCAGATTTTGGCCTGTGCAACAAGGCAAACAGGGCTTCCCACCACTCAGAGAAGGGCCTTCCTACTTGTAGCGGGGCGGAGCCGCTGAATAGGGTTTATTTAGGGGGGGGAGAGTATGGAGGGCTGAGTAGGTTCAGGCAGTGCCAGTAAGCGACCATGGCTTCTAAATAAGCTCGCTGACTTCTAAGTCGATGATTGGGTCAGAATTTAGTTTTCACGGTGCGGAAGACGCTGTACCAAAACTGACACTAGAATGTAGACTGCTGTAACTACAGCGATTCTTAGCCTTGTGAGGAGGATAACTAGTAGTCGCTAGTTCTTGAGCTATGTATCAGAACAACTCTAAGAGTTTTATACCCGACGCGATACTTTCTTCCCCTCATCTTCTTACTTTTACAGTATTGTAGGTGTTCGGTGATAGTGGCAATGCTACCTAGTTAGCGGTGGTGGTGGTGGTTGTGGTGAGGAATAGGTCAGTGAGATACTCGTAGGTACTTTAAATATCTAAGTCAAATGACTTCTTACAGAGACTCTGTACGGGCTGAGTACGGGGTACCTATTAATGCTGTTGGTAATACCGGTATGATGACGAAAGGCGAGATTTTTGCACAATAGTATGAGGCGTAAGCGTTGGATTGAGGTCATAGGTCCTGTACGAAAGTGCTGTCAAGGATTCAAGTCGTCGTGTCGTGGTGCTATGACGCTCTTTCGCCATAACAAGCGCACGTATTGTTCGTGAGAAGTCGCCTCGATATCGTGAATTCGGCATTGAACAAAGAGACACAGCCTCGTCGAAGAGGATGCGAGCAGTGGATGATTGGAGGGTTTTAGAGTGTGGCTTGCGTGAACCCTGCGACTCATCTATTTTGGTCCACCAGGTCGCTACAGGAACAGCCAGCCTGCTTGGTTGAGCTGAACATTCACGAGCAGCAAAAGCAGCAGAACACTTGACCGTCCTGCAGAGCACCTCAACTCCGCTGTTTCTCTTTGCTCTACGAACGAAACAGCTTCGCATTCTACACAAAGTTACCCTACAACAGCGCGATCGCCTTTATCCCTAGAAGCTTGGCCAGCAATCTCCAATATTCATCTAATCGCCTCCCCTGCCATCTCGTCTGTTTGGATAAATTCCTGGAGCTTATAATCTTATTGCGCGTTTCACACCCTGAATTTGTCTTGGTCCGCGACCTGAAACGCAACATCCCTGGACACTGAGCATCATCAACAGAATCGAGTCCTACTCTTTCATAACGACCACCACGAAGGCAATCAAAATTCTAAAAGAAAGGGGCCATCAACGCATTTTGCGCCTGAAAGCATTCCTCCGCCGCCCCATCCAAGAACGCACTCCCTCCAACCACCGCTGGGAAGAGATACAGACCCCACCATGTCATATAATCGCCTAGGTATGTGCTCCAACTCATGTCCGGAGCTTGTCCACGCTTCTGCTCTTCCTCTCCGCGTTGTAAAAGTGCTTGGTCTGCTGCGCACCTCTTTTTCGAGACCTTGACGCTCTGCTCAGCCTTCACGCTGGTTCGAAAAGAAAAGTCTATCTGGCTGCGCATGTTTCCTTGATGGAACATTAGTCTCGTCACTCTACTTCCTGCATAGTACAGGGCTATCATATCTTCTTTACTCCGCAAGCCGTTACGACCTTGAGCTTCTAAGCAGTCTTCTAACCCCCTCTGCTCTATAGACCATCCTGGCCAAGGCCACCAAGACGAATATTACAGTATGGACAATCGCAACCCTCGAGTGCCGTCGCCGGGGCATCCAATGCACCAGGGCTATCAGCTGGAGGACGCGCCTTATGGCGGACACGGAACTCCTAACTCTGAATACCCTCCCAGTGCTGGTTATTCCCAACATAATCTTGAGATTCCAATGGGCCCGGGGCCTGGACGAATGGGTACACCAAGTGATAGGTTGCAGGCTCAACCCACAGTATGTTACCCTGTGTTTCGATGCGCTATGTATGCTAACGCAACCAAAAGTACTCCGTTGAGAACATCAGCAACTCATATGGGCACAACGAAGAATATGACCAGCATTACCCCATTGATCCCAATCGCAACTACCAGCAAGACTACTCTATCAACCCGCAAGCGCACCACGATGCCTACTACCAGCCTCCATATCAACCTAGTAGCCTTGAGGAACATCCTCTGACACATTATTCTGGAAATGGCGAATACTACGAGGGAGATGATGACCACCACCCAATCTTGCCGCCACACGAGGCCGGACCCTATGGTCCAGATCCCCATGCTATACCTCCCGAACAAGAGTACAAGGATTTTGAGGGAGTAGCTCACACCCCAAGTCCCGCTCCTGCAATCAAGCGGTGGAAGACGGTCAAAGAAGTGCAGCTTTTCAATGGAAATCTGGTCCTCGATTGTCCTATTCCTCCGAAGCTTCTGAACCAAGTCAACCATGCGCAACCCCCCGAGCGTGACGAATTCACACATATGAGATATTCCGCAGCAACTTGCGACCCTAGTGAGTTCTTTGAGGAGCGATTTACACTTCGCCAGAAGTTGTTTGCAAAGCCTCGGCATACAGAGTTGTTTATCGTGGTAACCATGTACAACGAAGATGATGTACTGTTCGCACGAACCATGAGCGGAGTTTTCAAGAACATTGAATACATGTGCTCGAGAAAAGATAGCAAGACCTGGGGTAAAGATGCATGGAAAAAGATTGTAGTCTGTGTGGTTAGTGATGGTCGCGCGAAGATCAACCCTAGAACAAGAGCTGTACTGGCAGGTATGGGTGTATACCAAGACGGAATCGCTAAGCAACAAGTCAACGGCAAGGATGTCACAGCACACATCTACGAATATACCACACAGGTGGGAGTTTCTGTGAAGAAGGACCTAGTCGAACTTCGCCCAAAACAACAGCCAGTCCAAATCCTCTTCTGTCTCAAGGAAAAGAATCAAAAGAAGATCAATTCCCATAGATGGTTCTTCCAAGCTTTCGGCCGAGTCCTGGATCCAAATATTTGTGTCCTTATTGATGCAGGAACTAAGCCAGGAAAAGATTCCATTTACCACCTCTGGAAGGCCTTCGATCTGGAGCCAATGTGTGCCGGTTCTTGCGGTGAGATCAAGGCTATGTTGGGACCAGGAGGAAAGAACTTAATGAACCCACTTGTCGCTACCCAGAACTTCGAGTACAAGATGAGTAATATTCTAGACAAGCCTCTAGAATCAGCCTTCGGTTTTATTTCTGTGTTGCCCGGTGCTTTCTCGGCGTACCGTTACGTCGCTCTACAAAACGACAAGGCTGGAAATGGACCCCTTGAGAAGTACTTCGCTGGTGAAAAGATGCACGGCGCCAATGCGGGTATCTTTACTGCCAACATGTACCTCGCAGAAGATCGTATCCTCTGTTTCGAGCTTGTATCGAAGCGGAACTGCCATTGGATCTTGCAATATGTCAAGTCTGCAACCGGAGAAACTGATGTGCCTGATACTATGTCAGAGTTAATTCTGCAAAGACGAAGATGGTTGAACGGTAGTTTCTTCGCCGCTATTTACTCTATAGCACATTTCTACCAAATCTTCCGGAGCGACCATAGTTTCCTGCGTAAATTCATGTTCCTGATTGAATTCACGTATCAGGCGATCAGCATGATCTTCGCTTGGTTCGGTATTGGTAACTTCTTCCTGGTTTTTCACATCTTGACTACTTCACTCGGCGACTCCGATCTCCTTAGTACGACTGGAAAGATTCTTGGAGTCATCTTTGAATGGCTTTACCTCTTTACACTTCTAACTTGTTTCGTCTTGGCATTGGGTAATCGACCGCAAGGATCGAATTTTGCTTATATGTCTATGGTTTACTTCTGGGTCGGCATCATGCTGTAAGTTGACAACTGTCGCATAAGAAGGGTAACAGAACCTAACCAACACACAGCTATCTCATGTTCGCTTCAATATTTATTACTGTCAAGTCCATCCAATCCGAACTTGCCACGAATGGCTTTACATGGACGGACATCTTCAAGAACCAGATTTTCTATACCCTAATTATCTCTCTGGCATCGACCTACCTCCTGTGGTTCGTGGTGTCGTTCCTGTTTTTCGACCCATGGCACATGTTCACCTCTTTCATCCAATACCTACTCCTTACGCCCACCTACATCAACATTCTGAACGTGTACGCTTTCTGTAACACCCATGATATTACTTGGGGTACAAAGGGTGACGACAAAGCCGAAAAGTTGTCTTCTGTAACACTCAAACCCGACGGGAAAGTCGACGTCAATATCCCCACCGACGATACAGATCTCAATGCCCAATACGAAGCTGAAATGCGCAAGATCGTATCCAAAGCACCCGAGGAGAAGCGCGAGTTCTCGGCAAGCGAAATCCAGGAGGATTACTACAAGGGATTCCGTTCTCGTGTCGTTATTTTCTGGCTCATTTGCAACTTCGGTCTCGTGGCAGTGGTTCTTAGCACTGCTGGTTTGGAGCGACTGAGCACCACGAGTGATACCCAGAAGAGCACCATCTATCTTTTGGTCGTGTTATGGTCTGTGGCAGGTCTTTCGGCGTTCAAGTTTATCGGAGCGATGTGGTTCCTAATCGTACGCATGTTCAGAGGTGTTTAGATAGGGAAGGGATTGAGATGACGCTTATGAATGATACCTGTACTCTCTTGTATTCATTGTGTTGATCATATTGAGCGAATATGTTTTGGTTTTCTTGCTTTTTGATATCATGGGAGTTAGCGTTGAATACGACGAATCACTTGGATGGATTTGCGAAAGGCACTGCAAAGCAGGCTAGGTAGTCATAAATGCATACCCCTTTAGACATACAGATCTCTTGCTGTATGTATGTCTTGACTAAATGACTTGTTTGATGTATCATTGAATTTTTGTGCCCCCAAGAGTCGTATAGGATCTATGAAGCCACCTCAGCACCTAACTTCTCTAGCTCAGCCTTCAGGAACTCCTCAGCATTGATGAGCTCTGTGCTTCCATACACAACCCTCCTCCTGCCAGCGCCCTTCTCGGCACCACTGCCACCCGCACCCGTCCTCTTAGCCCACTCCTGCAGGTTGCCGTACTCGTCCATACTACCACCGCCAACTGTAAAAACAACGGCTTCGCTGAATCCCTGTCTCCTTTGGCCGAATGTTGCGCCCATACCCGGTCCCATACTACCAGGCATTGCCTCGCCTTTCCCGGCTCGCGCTACACTAGGCGGTGGCATTGTGCCTCTTGCGTTTGCGCTTCTAGGATCAAAGTACAGGTAATTTTCTGTCTTGGCGATCGCGGATGATGAAGCGGATGCTGGGTCCATGATCGATTCGGTGATTTTGGTGACTGTAAGATCGCGGTTTGCCGGGAGGAAGTTCTTTACGCCAGAAATGAGGTTTTCAAAGTTGGTGGTTACACCAGATTCTTTGAGGGAGGTTGTTAGGCGAGATGAGATGGAGGAGAAACCGCGGAAGAGTTCGGTGGATGCGCTAGATTGTGATGCGGTCGGCGCAGTCGTTGTGGTCATCATTGTCATGCGCGTTGTAGCGCGGACTCTGTAGCATTGTCAGATTGGAGCGAATTCATAGAACATTGGAAGACTTACTGTTTTATGTAGGCAAGGGATGTCGTGTCTGCTCCTGCGGCTTTCAACGAGTCCTCGAACTTCTCCATATCTGCTCTTGATACTTCTTGCTCAGTACTCAGGAACCAAATGATGAATAATCTCAGCTTATCAACTGGCTCCTTTCCTTTCACCTCGTCGTTCAAAATTTCAAGAATTTGAGCTTTGGTCTGCTTCATGATGTTCTCTTCCAATTGGAAGTAGTTGTCTAACTGACGGTTCTTGATGCCCGTTAATAAACCTGCCAAGATATTCATATGCATGTCGAGGACTGCTTTCCTTTCCCTCAATTCGGGAAGTTTGGTTAAGGCGTCCTTGAGATGAGCGGCACCTGCGCTGGTGTCGTCTAAATCCTCAATCGAGGTTCCTCCAGTCTTCCTGGTGATCTCTGCTGCCTCATCCTTATATCGCATCAACTCTGCGTCGATATCTTCAGCAACTTGGGGAAATGGTACGCCAGCATTCTTCAGCCAGAAAAAATCGTTTGCATTCAAGTCATATGCCTTCTTCGTTGTTCCCTTTTCAGGACTAGTCTCATCAATTGGAGTTTCCACAGTGATTCGGTTTAACTTCATGCTCAGCACATCATGTACGAGTGATTGATAAGTCCAGGAATGCGAAAGCATGGGTATTAAATCAACATTTCGGTCCAATATGATTAAGACTGGCCTTGAAGAAGCTGTCCCTGTCGCTGATCGGCTACTAGGCGCAGAAAAAAGGTTGTCTTTGGAATTGAGGATGTGGTCTCTTAATTTACGATCTAGTTTTGCCGATATCATCTCTGCGGCTGCGCCCTTGGGGCATCGTATAATGGGCATAACGGCTAAAGCAGTTAGTGATTATAATCCCATTCATACGAGACATATACTACCCATGGTAACCATCACACTAAAAAGACCACTAACTATTCGGTCAATAACATTGTCCAACTCATCGTCCTGGGTTCTTGCACTGTTTAAGGCCCAGTATGTGTTCTGCTTCCTCATTCCCAAGCTGAATAAGTCTGGTTCGCCGACGATAAAATTCAGGTATTGGTCATAAAACTGGGCTATGTTTTCTGATGTGCCTGCCGTTGCTGTCTGGGCGGCAAAGTCTTCGAGCAAGGGTCGGGGTATTGAGGAAAGGAAGTTGATGTATGCTGGAGAGTAGAGACCGCGTGAGAGGTCATTCGTAATGGCTTGCAGATTTGTAGCCGTAGGTTCAACCAGATAAAGAACAGGTACGTCGGGAATAGGATGTCGTGAGGCTGCTATATGCCTGGCTTGGTCAGTACTCGTGCTTGTTACAGAGCAGTATGTTTACACTGTTCATATTGAGGTATATAACATACATGTGCATAGTGACACCCCATGTCCGTAAATCATTGACGCGCAAAACGCTGCTTATTACATCTCTTCCTAGATCGTCAAACACCAGCACTTTCCATATTGGATCCCCATCTGAATTCAGTATGGGAACTGAAGGTACACTTAGGCCATTGCTTTGCTCGTTTTGGTCGGTAGGTTCTTCCGAGGCATGGTTCAGATTCAGCATCTTCTCGATTGAGCCTGGATGGCAGCATTAGCATTGCGCCGTCCACAGGGAATGGCGCAAGTTGACCTACTAATCTGACGGCCACGGAGGGATGCATCGTGGGATGCCATGTTTGCGCGTCCTCTGTGCTGTGAGGCTGCGGATCAGCCAATTTGTAGGAATGCGATCATGTAACAGTCGGTGGTGCAGCTTCACAGAGCTAATGTAGGGAGACAGCAGTGAGTGAATGTGGCGCGTTGGGACAGATATACTACTGTACAGCGCTGGGTGTTTCTGGTAGCTACAGCACAGTACAGCACAGTCCAGTAAGGCAGTAAGGTACAGTAGTACAGGCTACATCATGCCTATCAAAGTGTGCCGTCGTGGCGCATTCGGCCGCATGTCACATGATTGCAGCCCCAGATCCCGTTAGTGCCAGATGCCGTTAGTTCCAAATATTTGCATGGGTCGCAAAATCGAAACAGCTCACACGTCGCTCCTCCTCACGACCAACACACCAACCTCTTCATCTCTCTCTCCTCCCCCTCTTCACTCCTCCATTGACACCATCAAGATCCCTTTCTCAGCCATCATGGCTACGACACATAACAGAAACAAATGATCGTACAAATGAACTGCACAAAGTGACCAGGCTGAAAGGGTTGCGCATTGTTCGCTCTGCTGGGGGGAAAAAAGGGAGCTCTAAGCACCTCTTGTCTTTTTCTCTTTAACGGGTACGGTGACACCTTAACACTCTGTCCAAATCAATTCTGCCTTGAAGCAGCCCTCCAAAGCAGCACTGCTGTTCCTGGAACTTCAACCATTTGCCTAGAATCCTCAAAGCTCGCGATTTGGGTTTGCCACATCGAGGGCAAGGGTCGCGGTGAATAACAGCCAGACAGTACTTTTCTCTCTACATACGGTACCTACAGGCTACGATAATTGCACGAACTGCACTGCAGGACAGATCGTTAGATCAGCCTGCGGCGCGGCGTGCTGGGTGCTGCTAGGTGCTGGTTGTTTGGGGAGGAAAGGTACTGTCAGCGATACTATCGGGGGAAGGTTCTTGGTCTCTTTTGCCTTCGAATTCTACGTTGCGCCCTTTACCTTTTTGAAGGTGAAGCGTGACACGGTCTTCGTGTTATCATCACCTCTCTACTCCGTACCCGTACCGTACTGTCCAGGCTGCACTGCGCCTGCGCCTGCGCCTGAGCCTTGAGCCTTGAGCCTGTGGATTCGGATGCTGCCTTTCCTTATTTGCGCCCGAGACCAAGACGGAGTTAGGAAACTACTGTGTGTTGCCTGATGCTGATTCGCTTCGTTTAGCTATCCCAGTTCGGCTTAGTCGTTTAATTACTTCACACCCTCTCCATTCATCCAGCGACGCAGAGCAACGCGACGCGACTGTAGCGACGCCCGTAGTAAAAGGGGCAAGGGCCTTGGCCTTCCAATCTTTCTCTCACAGCCTGACGCTCGGACCCTCTGTATACACCACTCACGTGATATACGCGATACAAGCGATATACGATACCTAATACCTTGAGCAAAAGCAACCACCTTCACCATGGACCACGGGCATGGCCAACATGTCTACCAAGGTGGAGGGAGTTATAGTATAGATGATGACATGCTGAACAACGCTGGTTGGCCAGCGTCTGCGGACCAGTATGTCTTCCAGGATGTTCATCCGCCGCAGCACCATTCGCAGCAGCAGGATCAGTATGCTCAGTACGCTACTTCTCAGTCCAACTTCGATCATCACTTTGATATAACACATCAACCTACGTACCAACAAACTCCATATACTCAATCTCCATATACCCCTCAGTACCAGCACGCCAGGCCTGCTGACGTCTTCGCTCCAAGTCCTTATGACTTTGACAACCATGCTCCTTCCCTACAACAAAGACCTAATAATGCGTACTCTGCCAACCACGGCAACCAGTCCTTCTCTTATGGAACCTCACCGCCAAACAACACAATAACTCCACAGTCTCTGCATCACTACAATATGCCCCAGGTCCAGTCAGTGAACGGGGCTACGCATCCTGGATTCCACCAATTCAATCAGAATCAAATTCCTGCCCAAGATCACAGTGCTAGATATTTCGTCGAGGCTCCTGCTCCTGCTCCTGCTCCTGCTCCTGCTCCTGCTCCTGCTCCTGCTCCGGCTCCTGCTCCGGCTCCGATTCCACAACAACAGCCACAGCAGCAGCCACAGCAGCAGCAGCAACAGCCTACGAGCAGTGATAGACAGAGTCAAGTCACAGCACCAGTACGAAATGACCAAGTTCCAGAGAATGGTGGCCAACTCTATGTTACACATAAGCAGCAGGTTCAACGGCCAAATCCGCTTAGAATAACTCATCCGGAATTGCTTGCTGAAGTAGAAAATGCACCTCAACGTCAATTAAAATATGCTCCCTTTGTAGCGCTAGGCGAGATTGTCGTACAAATACCATCGAGTGAAAGAGAGAAGTTAAAAAGTTAGTCTCTATCACATTTTCTTTGAACTACCCTTGATCTCTTGTCATTCTGTGCTAACATGAGAAATTCTTTAGATGCAATTCCGAAATATCACCCCAGAAAGTCCATTAGTGGCAAAGCTCTTGTTCCTGGCCTTGATATGTCTTGTAAGTCTCTCAGTATTATAGTTTATCCAGTTCGCTGGCTAGTAGCACTCCAAAATTATGGCGCTAACCCTTGTCTTAGCAACCGTTGGTCAACCACGAACTTCTACAACCAAGAAAGTGAAAACTCCAAAGGTGCGCAAAGTCCACGAGAGTAAGTGGAAAGGCACAAGTCAAGGAGCCAAACAGGCGATTAGCGCCGCTGCCAGACCACGCGGTGAAGGAACAGATCTAAACGCAACCGCGAAGTCTCCATCTGCCTCAACAGAAACAAGTTCATCAGAGGAGTCTAGCTCTGAAGAAGAGTCTGACTATGAAGAAGAGCCGACAATGATCACATTCATTGAAGATGTAAGTCAATCTTTAACTCCTAAAAATTTCTCTATGCCCATAACATGCACTGTTTCAAGCAAAATCACCGCATATTGAAGCTTCTTTGACGCGTCTGCTCGGTTACCCTCCACAACTTGAATTTCAATGTGCTATTAGAATCTTTAGTGAATTTCAATAACTAATGTCGATACAGGTTCGCGGCGCGACTCGCCCAACAGATGTTGCTGCTGCTGCTGGCTGGGACGCAGTTGGCATCGTCTGGAAAGACCCTGGATCCAGCCCTAGCCCTGACGTTGTCAAGGAGGCCATTCAGAAGTACGGAGACTTTGTCAGTTCCCTTCGCCTTCAGCTCAAAGCCAATGCGGAAGAAATAAAGAAAGCCGAAGCTCGACCTGCCGATGTAGAGAAACTCAAGAAAGCCCGAAAGGTTCATTTTGATTCTATGTTTGAAACCATTGATGCTGCAAATAGACTTGGATACATGGCTATAATAGAGAACTTGGGAGGTCATCATAAGCTGGTCAATGGTCTGACGGCAACTTTAATTGATTGCATCAAGACAGAGGATTTCCTTGGTAGATTACCCCGGGCTATCTTTAGTTTACTTGCAAAGTTTCAAACAATGTCAGATGAGCTCTTAAAGAAAGTCAAATTCGACAGCATTCAAAAACGATGGAACAAGAAGGGCGATGAGAGTATCAAGAAGGATATTACGGCTATCATTGCCAACACCACTGATTCCAAAGAGAAGGCTACCAAGGATAAGAAGGAGGGCGGGAAAGTGGAGGAGAAGAAGAGGCTTCAAGCACCACAGGACAAATCCCGTTCTGGTGAACCTGGCAAGGCTGTATCAACGTCCAACTCTGCGAAGAGGCCACACGACGGTGATGGAGTCAACGGACAGCCAAATAAGAAATTTGCATCTGATGCTTCTGGTGCTTCAGGCCCCTCAACTAAGTCTATGCCAATCAAGCGGTCCACCAACCTTCTTGCAAATCTTCTCGGTTCCAAGCCTGCTGCAAAGCCCGTTGTAAAGAAGAGGGACCCCTCGCCGCCGCCAGTTTCAAGACTGATGGGCTTTTTGGCAGAAATTGAAAACCCTCAAAAGCCACCCAAAGCTCCCGAACAGCCAGCCGGCCCTCCAGAGACGCCCGAGGAAAAGAAGATCCGTGAGCGCAAGGAGAGTAGACGACACCTTAGAGTTAAGTTTAAGGAAGGCGCAGAGCTTGAGCAGGTTAGACTCTTTACCAAGGAGCAGGCTGAAGACGAAGGCCGCCAAGATGCGATGCTTAGGGATGCTCATGATGCTCATTCTGAGGGTATGATGCTCAAGATGGGCTCCGACAGTATGGAAGGCATGGAAGATGATGATGAGCAACCTACTGGTGAAATCGAACTGCGACCTTACTCCCAGGTGATTGATATCGATTTCAGTGGCTTGCCAAAAGAAGTGTTGAGTCGAAACTTGGCCACCAGAGGAGGCTCCAAACTCTTTTCAACAGCTGAGCAACAAGCCCAAGAACGACGAGAAGAACTTGAACTCATGGTTTTCTATACTGATATCAAAGACATTCCAACTTCGCCCAAGGAACCACAGCCCACTACAGGTGGTGTTGATAAGCGAGATTTCCGCCAACTCGGGACTCCAAACGCGACTTGGCTAACGCAACGTCTTCAAGAACTCCAAAGCTACGGACTTGAATACGCGACCCAACTATTCTCGAGGAGATTCGAGCAGAGTGCGCGTGCATCCAATAACTCTTTCTCTTCTCCTGACGGCCGCAACATCATGGACAACCGCCAAAGTCTCCACCCGCCGCAAGGTGACGCTCCCGCTGATTCACCCAGCCAAAACTCGAACAATCCTTCAACTTCAACTTCAGTCACTCCCATGTCTCCTCGTACTGAACTTGCGCACTTCAATAACCTCAAGCATATTATCGATACTGTCAACTCGTTGAAGGGCAAACCATATCCTCCTGTTGAGCCACCTGACTGGATGACAAGCGAGCGTGACAAAGCTATCTGGTGGGACGGGTACCATAGAGATGAAGCTGCGAAGGCTGCAAAGGAGAATGTAGACCGTATCGCTCAACTGCAACTGCAAACCACTGCTGCTGCCCAGCCAGCTCCAATGGTCGCACCGCAACACGCCATGGCAATTCCTCAAATGCAAGGCTATGGTCAAATGGCCAACCATATGTCCGCTGCTAACTATCAGACACCTGATGTTACTCGACAAGTCACAAGCATTCTTGCTGATCTCAACAATGGTCAGAACGTTGGGAACAACTATGGTGGTAACGGTGCTGCTCCTGCTCACTTTGACTACACTTCATGGTCAAATAGTAACAGCGGTGGTAATGGAAATGGAAATAGCAATGGTCGATTTCAAGGCTATGGAGACGAGGATTATCAGCAGCCACGATGGGATGGACAAAAGAGACGCAATGACGATGAGCATGACAACCCCCCAAGCAAGCGATCCAAGAACCGTGGCGGCGCAAAGCAACGGGAGGTACCTGAGAACGATGCGGCTGTCAGAGCATACAAGGGCAAGAAGAAGGTTTGCAAGTTTTTCCAGGATGGCAAGTGTGCAAAGGGACCCAATTGCACCTTTCTTCACGAATGATTACGTCAACTTCAAATCTGACTTCGAACCTTGATACACTCACTTTTTTCTTTTGTTTTGCATCATATGCGTCCGGCCGGGCGTCCGGAGTCAATCAAGAGATGGCGGGCTGCGAAACTCTTTCAGCAAGCACTTACATTTCTTTGTCTGTATTTTATGAGAGCATCAATGACTAGTCGCATCTGGGCATTCCTGGGATGGACGGGGATAAATATTTGCTTTTTTTGTAACATCAAACGACAAAAGACATCAGCGATGGAGTTTTACCAGGGTTTGCTTTTGCTTTACTACTCAAGGGAAATAGAGTGGAGAGCTTCTAGGCTTGTAATATGAGCAGGCATTCTACCTTCGTGCTCTAGGCTTTGTTATTCATGAAAGCTCCTGTAGATTAATTGCTATTACATGGAATAGCATCAAACAATACCAATAGAACCAAATCTGTGTATTGACTTCTAGTGATTCTTGTTAGTAGCTTCACTTAGCAAGTGTTGATGTTCCTGACAATTTAACCTATCACCAAATCACCCAATTTGATGACCTATGTAATCAATTGGTGGTTTTATGTGAAATGATAACAGTTTGCCATTCGCTGACTTAAAATTATAACTAACTTACTTGACTTGAGTAACTTACTTGACTTGAGTAACTTACTTGACTTGAGTAACTTACTTGACTTGAGTAACTTACTTGACTTGAGTAACTTACTTGACTTGAGTAACACAAGGTTCCATTGTTCGTATGGATTTAGTTATACATTACTAATGTAGTAGTTTGAGATAGTACAACCAAGTTGACTAAACTAATGGGTCAAATTAATCAGTTAACTAAATTGGCAAACGTCATCAGAACAGATAATGTTCCATGGGTAATTAAATAGGGCCGTCAAACTAATTAGTATTTTCGCTTAGTGGTTCCTGTCGCTTCCTAGTTCTTACTTAGCGAGCCGTTCGTCTTTTAACCCCATCTTATCGCGAAGTAAGCTAAGAGTAGACTGTATTAAGTTCTAAAAAGGTCAAGGAACTAGTTGTGATTTCTTCTAGTTACTTTTGGTTTTACTAAAACTAAACTCCTAGTTAGTTAAAGAAGAGAGTATAATTTGTTATATAGATGTTGCTTAAACGAGATCTTTAGTAGATCTAAATACCTTAATGCAGTTTGAATTAGCTGTTTTTTACGCTTAAGATTTCTATATTTGCAATATTTCTCATAGATAGTTTAGAATGGTAGAAAGAGAAATGATATATCATACTAAGTATATTTCTACTTTGTATTTTTTACTGTGTTTTCACTTCAAAGAATTAAGTACTTCTCTTACTTATTTTCACTATACTTACTCTTGACACTTATATTCAATAGGTAAAGTAATATTATGTCTAGTTATTTTGCTAAGTCTTATCTTCGTTGAAGGAATATCATTAAGCGATACGGTAAATACTTAGTAACAGATGGAAGAAATTGTACACAGCCTTGAAGTATTCTTCGATTGTAATAATAAGGTAGTAGAAGCAATGTATCAAGCAAATTTAGAAGCATATAATACCAACAATTGATGTACCTTGTTTGAAATAAATTTATATCCCAATTTGTATTTTTGCTATGTTTTCACTTCAAAGAATGAAGCATTTTTCTTGCGTGCTTTCACTACCCTCACTCTTATTACTTATATTGGATACTTAAAGTAAAATTCTCTCTATATATTTTGTTAAGTCTTGTCTTCTTTGTAGAAGTTAAGTGAAAATGCCCAGAATTCTTGATTGCAATATATCAGATAAGAGATACTTAATAGTAAATGAAATAAGAATCAAAAGACAGTATCTATAGTGAAAGTCTCTCTATACGCCACAGTATGTCATGTAATAGTGGCATCTGAAAAATGTCCTCCTTCTAGAACAGCTTTGTTTCGCCCACGAAACAGTTACCACCACCCCCCAATGCAAAAACAGCTGTATTTACTCACGTTCTCACCGTTTCCTACAGTTCCATTATTTCTATCCATAACCTGTATTTCCTAATGAAGATATTTACAGGGTAGAAGTGTATGTTGCTAGCAGAGAGCATTTTGGCAGTTATATTGCCCGGTACTTGTGTGCTGCTTTTGTACCTCTATACTGGACTGGATACAACTAGGGAATGCTAGGAGAATGATTTGATAACTGTTAGTGTTGGCTTCAGACGGGGGAATCTGGGAGCATAGAAGCTAGCTTAGTGGAAGGCTTTGGTTGGACCGGTAGAGCACTTGGGAATTGCTTGGAAGAGGGGGTGGGCAGCTGGCTGTGTAGCTGATAATGGGCGCGGAGCACCCTACAGTCTTGAGGGCTACCTTGAAGAATGACTGCGCAGCTAGGTCGATTTAAGGCTTAAAAGGAGGTTGCACAGCAGGCTCTGGTAGAGCCTTTAGAGCTAGGAATGCTGGACAGTGCTGGAGGAGCTGCTCTAAAGAAGTTGGAGACGGTTTGTTTAACTCAAGTCGCAAATAAAGAAGCTCCTCGCTTAGCTTGTTTACAGCAACAAAGACTTAGCATGCCAAAAGAACCATTAAAGCACCAAAAAGGATAATACAGGGAGGAAATCAACCCGAAAAATAAGCATTTGAAATAGTAAAACAATACCAAAAAGGAGGTTGTACTCTATCTCACCGTGAAGCACCTTGTAAGAGGAAATGAGCGGTCATCACGTGTACCCAAAATCAACCAACATTGTTAGTTTGATTTTTCGGACGCCTCGAATGTGGGATTTATCGCCAAAGTGTGCTCCGCATCCCATAGCCCACGGACGCATTCATATTGTGAAAGCAGAATTCTGTTTTTTTGATATCTAAGTACCCTTTAGCATGACCTCGCTTAAGAGGTAAACCCTACTTTCTCTACTATCTCTTCTCTAGAAACTGAGATACCGGTATGTTTCACAGAATGCTGTCCTTGCCCTGCCATGTGACTGTATTTATGAAGATAATAGCTACATAAGATAGTGACCTACTTGATTTGAGTAACTTACTTGAGTTGTGTAACTTACTTGAGTTGTGTAACTTACTTGAGTTGTGTAACTTACTTGAGTTGTGTAACTTACTTGAGTTGTGTAACNTACTTGAGTTGTGTAACTTACTTGAGTTGTGTAACTTACTTGAGTTGTGTAACTTACTTGAGTTGTGTAACTTACTTGAGTTGTGTAACTTACTTATTCAACTTAACTCAGAGAGAGTAACACACCTAATTCCGTTATTTGATTTAGAGCCTGTTTCTTAGAATTAGAATATGATATGAGACCCTCCGTCCTTCAGTACTTCTTTCAGTTGATTGAAACTCCAGATACAGTGTATTATTCGTAAAAGACAGACATAGACTTGCTACCTCCGACTCGTGAATGGGGCATGTCTTGGGCTTGGTATGTGGATATTTTGGAACTTCAATCTGGTGTAGTCCTTGCGCAAAGATGCCCATGTCGGCGGCTATAAATTTAAAACATTGGCTTAAAGATATAGTTCATTTGTAGACGCTAGAATTGATGTATCTCAACAAGAGTGGAGAGAATTAAGGAGTCCCATCGTCGGTTTTGATGACTAAAGGGACTTTGTTGATAACTTCAATAAGAGTTTTCGGAAAGGAAACCTGGCATAGAGGCTATGAGGATAGTACTTGTTCACATGAGGCCAACTTTTGTTGAAGACGATGAGCGTAACGTGTACAGAAAGACGTGTGAGAGTTTTAATTTCTTAGTGTCAAGTATGTGAGAAGAGGTGCAAGTCCAGCTGAAACAGCACAGTTGGGACGGTTAATGTGGGTTGTGATATGAACAAAAGATTGTAAACAACCCCACCGACATGGAATGCCTCATGTATAGCATCAAGAATAGTAATTATGTCTCCAGGGTATCACCACCGACCCACCAAACTCCAACGACATTCACTTCACCCAATACTCCACACCCCTTCGATCCATAGCCCGCCTGGCTGGAAGTAAACAGTTCAAACAACGCTCCTCACCTTCCCAGTCTCAACCTCATAAACCCAGCCGCTTATAACAACGTTCTCAGGAATTAGCTTGCTCCCCTTAAGAAATTCCACATCATTCTTAACAGCATCTTCCAACACCGGAAAGGTTTGAAAGTCTTCCCCAAAAGTCTTCAACTCCTTGACTCCCTCCTCTCCTAGATTTTGTTTCACTAGACCAGTTGCAGTTGCATTGTCGAAGGTGAGCATTCCACAGCCTGTGTGCTTTATCAAGATAATCTCTGTGGTTCCCAACAACTGCTCAGAGATCACCAAACTTCTCAGAGCATCCCTGCCGTTACCTCCCGCATTGCGAATTACGTGGGCATCTCCAAGATCGATTCCGTACGCCGCTGCCGGATCGATTCTTGCATCCATGCATGTTACTGTCATTTTTTAAGCTTTGGACTGATCCTACAGAAGAATTTGAACCTACCGACGGCGTATTTCTTAGCAGGTGGGAGGGCCAAATGGCCCTTGGTGAAGTTTGACGAGTATTTCGCATTGGAAGACACGAGATTTTCTTGGATTGGGGTTTTCGGGGCCATCTTGCTTGTGACTGATTGGTGTTGTATATGTGCAGCGAGTTTTTCTTGGCTGGGTATATGTGATTCTTAGGATTGTAGGAGCTGGTAATTAGTATGGAGCACCAGGAGGGGGGATAGTTATATCAACGCTGTCATATAGGACGTGCAGGTTGTACCTAAAGAGAAAGAGGGGCAGGTCTTAGGGAACTGTAGATCCAAACTCAGTTCGACGCCGAGGGCTGAATTGCGTGATCGTGGCTCCAGTAAAGAGCAGGTTAGTCTTCCACACGGTACAAGATAGGCGATGACACCATTTTGGGCGCACTTGTTAAATAGTAGTGGGCAATTGAACGACTGAAATCGGCACTTTGGGCGGTGTATGTAGCCATGTTGTGAGGCAGTTAGTAGTTAGTGTAGGACACGACAAAAGAGCTAGACAAAGACAAGGCTACGGAACTAGAAATAGCCGAGGCAGATTTGATATTCTCGACTGCCCCCCTTGATTAACCGAGAACTCCAATGCGCCATAGCTCCTGTAATCTACTTTACAAGTAGTTGCCTGCTTATACAAATGCTCTCTGATAATTCCTATCCCAGTAGCAATCTTGGAGAGAGTATACGACCTGTTACTCCGGCCGCTTGAAAGGATGAGCCTCTGTGGACAGAACCCACTCGTCTAAGTTGATCATGTTTTGGTCGCTGAACATTAAATAATAGTATTTCAGGGTCTCTGCCATAAAAAAGGACGGCTGTTCGTCAGCCTGGAGGGGAGGTACTCGGGTGACTTTTTGGTGTTAGCAATGCTTGAGATAAGAACCCTAATTGACTTACCGTCACTTAGAGCTGTATTTCCAAACTCAGCATGGGTGTATAAATCGACCAGTTCAAACATCTTCCATGCGTCGTCTCGTAGGCTCTCGTCTCCCGTTATGCGGTACATGATGAACATAGATTCGATCGCTTCAGGCCTGGTGGACATTATTAATACTCCTACGATTGATAATGGTGGCTTGTAACTTACCGGAGTATATAACGGCGATCTGTCATATCAGAGACTCCAGGATGTAGTCTCAACTCTTCAATCTTCTTCTCCTTAACCTTCGATGAGTCTTTCGGGCTGAAAGTCTCGTGCCAGCCCGCAATGGCCTCATGCCATACTCTTTCGTCCCATTCGCAATCCAAGCTCGTGCATGGCACCACATTGAACTTCTCTGGCATAATTCCAGCTGGCATAGATTGGTGTGCCCACTAGAATCTATGAGTATTATGATTTTTCTCAAAGACTACTGAGAGTCAGACTTACAAGGCAGCCATCTACTAGTTTCCTAGCAACCAACAAGTCGTCTGGTCTGTTAAAGATCTTCGATCCAATGCCCACCATACCACCAACGTAACACGAAAGATGCTGACCCTGAGGATTAAGTTCAATATCATCTGCCGAGTTCACTCGTGCATTTCCTGAAATAAGAATATCGACTTTCTCCTTGGTCATTGGACGGAAGAATAAGTACTTCTTGGCCTATCGTCGGAAACTCAGAGTAAGTTTTTATTCTAAATATATCGGGAATAGAGCAAACATGATTAGGAGCAACAGTGACTAATAATGAGTTACTCAAGTCAAGTGGAGTTGCTCGACCTTGAGTTAGGATCAGTAAGTACAGGAGTAAGTTTTGTCACACCGCCTTCTTTTTTGCTAGGGAAAATACTATTACAGCGTGGCTATAGTGTACGTCTGAGAAGGCAGTGTGACAAAACCTACCCTGGCACCTCCGTAGAGGGATCGAAAGGGCAAATGCTTCTCTACGAAATCGAATACTTACCGTTTCAATGGCATCTTGATACATCGTTTTGTACTGGTCCATCAGGCCCCCTAATAAGAGGTACTCCTAAAAAAATTAGCATTTATATTCCAATCAAAGGAGAGAAGCTCAAACCTTCGGAAGGTATTCGTAAAATGAATCGGACATAGTTCCCAACGTAAAACCACTATCTTCTTTGAAATCCGTCGTCTGAGCGTTAACCACGTATGGCCACATGCCGGGTAATCTGGTTGATGCTTGCTGCTGTTCGAAGAGATCGGTAATGCGCTGAATAGCATCGTAGAATTTAGGGTCTCCGGTCAATTGTGTGAGTCTTGTAAACTCTAGAGAGAAAGAGCCGATTTCAGAGATCATGACACCGAACGGGGCTTCTTGTGGTTGCCCAGCCTGCGCCCTACAGATGTTGTTAGTAGCAGTTCAGCCTAGCAGACGTAAATACGTACTCTCTCCACTGCCACTTCGTAATGGGCATTCTATTCGGTGTATCAAATGCTGCATAGAGCATATCACCCAATTCCACAGCTTTGTCCAAAAGTATTGGGTACTTCCCATCGCAGAGGTCATGCGCAGCAAGGAGACCTCCTAGGTAGCGAATGTTCGTCTCAAAAGTGTTGATTTCGTCCGCCTCGGACTTGGAGAAGTCGATATCCTGTAGAGCTTGCAAAGCGTCCAGGAACTCGTCTTTCATATTCATCAACCAAAGGGTATCGAGAGAATCGACCAAGGTCGCACCCCAGCCCCCGAAAGTTTGTTTGTAGTTACCAGTCATCGGTGTAATCTCATCCTTCATCCAAGCCCACTTTCTATAGGCTTCCCATGACCAGGTGAACGCTTTCTTGACCGCAACTCGCCGTTTATAGTTTTTCTCTGCGTGCGCGTCTGATTCGGGCTCGAAGTGGTGTTGAATATGAGGTATCTTAATAGCCAGACCTGTTGGCAGCGGAATCATAGCTGATACAGGATAGTTCTCTGGGCGTGAGCTCCATTGGAACTTGCTGGTATCCGGTAGAGGCCTGACAAATGGGTTTGGACCAATGCCAATCGGAGCTGTTTTCGAAGGCTTGAACGGTCTTGATGGCTCAAAGTCCAGATAATTATAAAAGTACAAATAGGTGAGTAGCGCTATGCCTGGAAGCACATAAAGTGGCGAAAATCTCTTGGTCAACATGATTATTCGGAGAGCTAAAAAACTTTTGCACTTTGGTGCGGGGGAAGAGGTCGACTTTTCATGTTCAGATGAGAGATCAATTTCTATATAGCTCTCAGAAACTCTCATGCAGTCTGGCCTGGTTAGTAGAAACATCATTGTTTCAGTGAGTGCCCGTGGTGCCCAGTCCGCAAATGACTTTCCACGTGATGTTTCACGCCTCCTTTCACGCTGTAACTTTGAACCTCTTGCGAGAAACTTGTAGACGAAATTTTTTGGGTAATCACATCGACCCTATATAATTTATTCTTCAAATTCTCGTCAATTTGTAATGATGTACCGCTGGCTGCTCTTGCTGGCTACAGAAAGGTATCTTCGCAAAGAAACGCAAAGCATCAAAGTTAAGCGAGGCGCCCAGCCGATGCCCAGAACCCCCTGCAGGCAATATCAGAGGAAGTCAAACACATGATGTTCGACTGCTGTGCTGGTTGCATAGTGGAACAGTGGCCAAAGAGAGTTCTTTAGTTTTTGCCTCTTCAATGCTACTTCTGGGCGTCGCCACTCAACTTCGTCGCCACGTATTACTCATCCGGGGCTTCATGTCAAGTCTTGTTTCTGTACAGTTTACAAGCAGTACGAGGTATGGCCCGACTCTGATGACCCTCTGTTCTATATTACGTTAGTTATTTGTATATGGAAGTATTATTACAAGATCACGACTTGCTTTAGTAAAACGAAGCATCGTGACAGCTCGCGAGCAGCATCTCAGTGATGGAGTTTTGAAGTTGCCAGTCACCATTACAAATCTGGTACATACCGAAAGATCTTTTTCGGTTTTCACTTATTAAATAACTCCATACGACTTACCTTCAATATTGTACCAGACTTCGTGGATGTCTCATCAAAGTGTAATGCTTCTCCAGGAAATCTGATTCCAATATCTCTTGTACTTCCGCACCATCCATCTGGCTGTTCTATATATCGCGAATAGGGCGATGCACCGTACGAATTTGCTTTTAAGAGATCATATTGAATAGCTATCTATTCAGACATAGGAGGTAGAATTAAGTAACCCACTTGATTTGACTAACTGACTTGATCTGGGTAACTTACTTGATCTAAGTAACTCAGCTGCCCAAATTAAAGTGATCTCTTATAAACCAATCCATACGGTACATCATTCCATGCTGGTCCCCAAGATGGCAGAACAATACACTTGAGATTGAACGGAAGGTACGTTGCGCTTCATCGGGCAGGCATATATATATGGCTGTATCCTCTGGCTCCCAATCATCTGTACAAGTAGTCAACCGCACTTGTAGTTTCTCAAAGAACATTGCAACTTGTCTGTTCTCCACAGTTGTAGATTGAGTATCTAGTATTGTATACGGAGGTAGGGAGGTGGTGAAAATAAGGCTTGTGCCCATCGTGATCGTGGGGTACTTGACTTGGCGGTTTAGCCGAATGCCGAATAACCGGCAGGGCCTGGCACCAGCGGGATTCTTTACCCTCCATACGAGCCGTACAGTAAGCATCTCTCTGGGCTCATCCTGAAGTCATCCCCCAAAACAATGAGCGCAGTCCCCCCCGAATGCTCGCCACCAGTCGATACTGAGCCCCAAATACTCGACGAGAATGAGGTAGCGGAATTAATTGAGAGCATCAAGGAAGCCCAGTACTTTGACGCGAGCAGCATGGCCCCGCTATCAGCAACCTCGGTGGTTTGTTACCCATGCGTGCCATGCCACTTGGCGAGGCAGACAAGGCTGACGAAGTAACAAAGGCAGCAATTGCTCGACTGCGCGCTTTTAAACCACCGCCATTTTCGTTATGGAGCCGACTTCCCGTGAGCAGAAGAGCTGCCGTGTTGGTTTTATTATTTGCGGATCGTAGGGGTGATTTGAGGGTGGTTGTACGTACTCGATTTCTCGAACCCCTCGGCCTTCCTCCCCAGATATCCCAGATATCTGGAATGAGTGGACTAACTCTTTTTTGACTGTAATGTAGGTTACTATGCGTGCGACCACCCTCAGAAACTTCTCAGGTAAACCCTCTGTCCAAGATTGATAACCTGGACTCTTATATTGAGAGCATTTTAGGACAAGCTGCATTTCCGGGTGGCAAGGCCGACAGCACTGAGGAAACGCCCTTCGAGATAGCCCGGAGGGAGGCAATGGAAGAGATAGGGCTTCCTATTGACAATAGGAAGCTTCCTTCCCCCTTTTGGATTGAGCATTTGTGTGAACTCCCTTATAGCCTGGCCAAAACAGCACTTGCAGTCCGACCATGCGTCGCTTTTCTACACTCAGACGACACGAGCGGCGCAAAAAGTGCTAGTGTGGAAGAGAGTATGATCCCCCGACTAGACGCCAAAGAAGTTGCAGCCGTGTTCTCAGCACCATTTCATAACTTCCTGAAATCGGAAGACGAGGTTAGGGAAGGGGATCAGGTGCCTGGAAAGAAGAGCGACTGGTATAGTGGATCATGGCATGATTGGAATAACACGAGATGGCGTATGCATTCGTTTGAAGTACCTGTGACAAACCAGATCGTTGCAAAACCCAGGGTCCGGGAGGGTGGCCAGGCAGCACTTGCAGAAGAACTAGAAAAAGAGGAATTGACGAGGTACAGAGTTTGGGGAATGACTGCACGCATTCTTGTTGATGCAGCACGGATAGCGTATGCTGAAGAGCCCGAATTCGAGGTACGCTTTGAATTATTGCCTTTGCTCCTTGCATATATACTAACTCGAACCGTAGTTCAACTCACATATTGGAGATGAGCAAATGATAGAAAACCTCGCTCAGATGGGCCGTCTAGGCCCAAAGACTCCTGGAGGTCCTGACTTGACGAAGACCGATTTAGAAAAGGCAGCGGAGAAATCAACCGCAGATCTGAAAGCTAAGAATGCGAAGATATAAGCCGACTTTTGTCACAAGCGTAGAGGGTGGTTGCTGAGTAGGATTACTCCTTAGTAGAGCCCGCCCGGTTGAACAATGTGAATGAGAACCAATTATCTATAGAAGTGTACATTATACCTACCGTAGTAATTGCTTTGTAGCAGATGACTTTTAGATGGGGATCTACTGATTCAAAGAGATGATTCGACAGTCTAGAAACTTCCTTTTCTGTTGATAAGAGCATATATCATTATGTAGCAACTTGAGTAACTCACTTAGTTTGAATAACTCAACTGTTTTTGGTATTAGATTGCATAGCTAAACTTTGATTTGTTAGCAATATATCTAAAGCAACTTGCAAGCCACCACAACCTCTGCCCAAAGCAAACATCCCAGGAGTAAAACCTTCCGCCAATCCTTAACCTTCACTAACATCTCTCAACATCCAGTCCAAAAGGTTCAGAACGGAAAAAGCTCCCAAGATTCTTAAACCTGAGCCTTAATCAAGCCACTTTGTCTCAAGGCATTCTCCACAGCTGGCCACTTGCACTTAAGGACCTCTACCCGTCCATCGGGGTGTCTCTTGAGACTATGTCTACGTTGCAGCTGCTTCAGGAGCTTATCACAGACTTCCTTTAAGTGAATACCTTTAAGGAAGCTCGAAATCAAGTAAGGCTCTTCCTCCGCTGAGACAGTCTTCGCCATCGCTGCCGCTCGCGCAACATACTTCGGTAGGGTAGTCGTGCCTTGAGCTCGAATCTTCGGTAGTCGGTTAGCACTCGGTTGTGAAGGACTGGGGTCGACAGTCCTGGATGCATTCATCTCTGTTACTTCAGTGTCCACTTTGGCCTGTACTGCTTTGGTGACTTTTGGAGTTGGAGTCAGAGAGCCTGGAGGACCATTGATAGGCTCTAACTGAACACTACCATTCGCTTGTGGTAGATGCGGTGTTATATGTCCGGGGATTTTAGTTGTGTTTGCTTCAGGCGCAAAATGTGCCCGAAGCCGTCTCGAATGCTCGATAGTGGCTTTCTCCGGAGGCTGTGTTGTCTCCTGCAACGAGACTCCCTCTCTGGCTTGGTTGACTGGTGCAAATCAGCATCCCATTGTGTATTGTGTAGGTATAATGAAACAAACCATCAGCCTGGCCGCTTCCTCCAAGCCCGTCCAATTTCTCCTCCATTACTGCCATTCGCTTTGTGAATTCCTCGCGTAGATCCTTCGTAGAATTGATGCATGCTTCAAGGGTGTTCCGAAATTCCCTATCTATCTGCTTGTCCACGTTATGCTGTTCCTCATATTTCGCATGCTTGGAATTGGATGAAGCTACTTGCTCTTCAAGCACGCTGATCTTCCTCTTGAGATTTTCATCAACTGCTTCACGGGCCGCTAGTCTTCTCAATGCCTCCTCGTTGCTGTCTAGAAGACGATACCTCCAAAGCTGGTTGAGGCCTACTTCAGCTTCAGGATCGAGGGAATGGTTTTGTTTCATGTGCGCAATGTGGCTTGACATTCTGCTCTGTCCTAAAATTGTGTCAATGTCAGCAGCTGCAGTCAATGGTATGGAGTGACTTTGAGATTTGACACAAGATATCTTGTCACTCACCCGTCATTTTGAGCACCTTCACTGGTAGTTGTGCCTGCACGCTCTGCTTTGCACGGTGAGGTGGCTGTATGTTGAAGGTTGTATGTTGGAAGGTTGTAGCCCACCACTGACTTTATAGGGGCTTTATTCAACGTACTTTTATCATGACAGGTTCACTTTAAGAAGACTACACGTATTTGAAATTTCTGTTTTTTTGTCTCGATCTCTGTCTAATCTGAAAGACACAAGAGCCTCTATCATCAAAATACCTACGTCCAAACAGCAGTGTAATGCCATAACCGCTACTGAACGAGATCTGATGCTAAGAAACTTCTTCAAAGACCAAAGAGCGATCCCTACGATCCCTAGATACAGAGAGAGGAAATTGAGAAGCATCACCCAACCTTCTAATGTTGGCAATGCGGATACCATATGAGTACGCAAGAAATCGAAAAGCCGCAAGCCCATTTTGCAGCAACTTTTGTGCCACCAATTATCCATTTTTCCACGCGCGCCGGGCGAACCAGCCAAGGACTAATAACAAGCCACGCTCACTCACTAGATCCCGACACTGGTGCGTTCTGCTAACAGTTAAAATGCCGAGATTGTGAAATACCAAATTTGCAAAAAAATGTGAAGCGCTTAAATGAGATCGGCAACGTTCATTGGCATCTCCTCGATTTGAGTGCTGTAGAACTGTTCAATTTCTCGCATCATGCGGACATCCTCGGCAGTGACGAAGTTGATCGCAACACCCTTTCGTCCAAAACGACCACCACGACCGATACGATGGATGTAGTTCTCACGGTTTGCTGGGAGATCGTAGTTGATAACAAGAGAGACTTGTTGGACATCAATACCACGGGCCAAAAGATCGGTGGCGATCAAGACACGGGAAGAACCGGAGCGGAACTCCTTCATGATCAAGTCACGCTGACCTTGGTCCATATCACCGTGCATGGCGGAGACAGTGAAATCGCGGGCAGTGAGTTTGTCAGTGAGCCAATCGACCTTCCTGCGGGTGTTGCAGAAGATGACAGCCTGGGTGATAGTAACGGTCTCATAGAGATCGGAAAGTGTGTCCAATTTCCAGTCTTCCTTCTCGACGGCGATGTAAAATTGCTTGATACCTTCGAGTGTAAGCTCTGCCTTCTTAACCAAGATACGGACGGGATCGCGCATGAACTTGGTGGTGACCTCAAGGACATCCTGTGGCATGGTAGCGGAGAGGAGGACAACTTGGGTGGACTGGGGAAGAAGCTGGAAGATATCGTAGATTTGCTCGGTGAAACCACGCTGGAAAGAAAGTTAGAAGACAGGTAGGAAGAAGTGGGGTTCTGTCAACTTACGGAAAGCATCTCATCGGCCTCGTCGAGAACGAACATCTTCATTGAGTCGGTCTTCAAGAATCGGCGCTGGATCATGTCGTGAACACGACCTGGGGTACCCACAACAACCTGGGGACCCTCCTGGAGGGCCTTCATGTCGTCGCGGACGCTGGTACCACCAATGCATGCGTGGCATTCAACGTTCATGAAGTCACCAATGGCAACAACAACCTTCTGGATCTGCTGGGCCAATTCACGGGTGGGAGCAAGAATCAGGGCCTGGCATTGCTTGATGTTTGGGTCCAGCTTCTGAAGGACGGAGATGGAGAAAGTGGCGGTCTTTCCGGTACCTGACTGAGCCTGCGCGATGACATCGTGACCTGAGATTGAATGAGCTGGTGCTATTACTCTTGAAGATTCTGATATAAAAATTTACCTTTGATGACTGGCATGATAGCGCGCTGCTGGATAGCAGACGGGCGCTCGAAACCGTAGGCGTAGACACCTGTATTCTGGGTTAACCCTAACACAGCGCAGATCCCATCATTGGAAACTCACCTCGGAGAAGCTCTGGCTTCAAGTTCATCGTATCGAAAGAATCGACAGTCTCGTCATAGTTGGACTCGATTTGACCTGCAAGAATACTCATCAGTTATCCGTTTGATCTCTTCCCACGAGCGCGCACAGCGGTGTGTGTGGCATCGCTGGAGGATTGAGGATGATGAACTTACCCTCTGGGATCTCCTCGAGACCCTTGTCTGCTGAAGCCATGATTGCGGTTTTGGTTGATGGGAATATCTAGATCACAAGCTGCGCCTGAGACCTAGAAATCGCAAAGATTGAGTGGTGGAGGTGGGGGGAAGCGGCGCAGAGATCTCAGAGAGAGACTGCGACGGGAAGTTCTGTTGTGCTGTAAAGACTAGATTCCAAACTCCCGAGGACGAGAGTAGTATCTAGTAAGTTGAGTTTGTGGGATTGTTTGATTGTGGTGTGAATGGTTTGAAGTTGGGAGGAAGATGTTCTCAGGTCGAAAGAAATTTTGGAGGCCAGCGCGGATTTCTTCGCTTCCCTAGCGCAAAGCCAGACAAGCCAGACCAGGTATGAAACGTACTGGTCGACTAAAGTTCAGGTGAAATTCACCAATAAACCACTGGAAGAGTCATAGTGAATTACTAAATTAGGACGATTTAAGTTAGTTTTTCTTCTTCTTTCTTTCTTCCTTCCTTTCTCTCTCTCTCTTTCTATTTGCCTCTGTTCCAATTTGATTATTCATTATCTACCTATGCCATGGAGAATTTTCGGTGGTGCTGGGCTCGAGGAAACAATGTCCTATGAAAAGCTATCATCCCACCACCGCTTAGTGGCGAACCGGTCCCCTTCTTTTTTTTCCTTTGGCGAGGCTTGCCCGGCCACAAAATTCTCATTCAGCCTTACCTCATTATTACCCAGTCGAGTCCAACTACGAATCTGTCCGCCAGGAAAAATATGAAGTCTGCAGGTACTCTAGCTGAAGCCGGCGGCGCAGCACCTTTGGAATTTCAGTCTGGTGCTGGTGGCATTGACTCACTGGTTCTGGAGGAGTCAGAGCCAGAGTCAGCGCCAGAGTCAGCGCCAGAGTCAGCCCATTTCATACCGCTCCATCCATTGGGAGTCAAGCCATCTGGGAATTCTTACACAGCTGTGAGCAATGCTCGTCACGTCACTGGCATTTTCCAACTCTTCCCAGACGAGATTCTCGCTATCTTCTTAGAGTATCTGGACTCCAGTCTTTTGCTAAAGCTTGGCGCTACTTGCAAGTCTCTTTATGCTTTCTGCAGGTCCGATGATCTGTGGAAGACACTATTCATCGAGTAGGTGGATATCTCCCCTTTTGTTCTAGCCAGAGAGGAGATCACTATGTTGGGAGTAGGATATAATATGATGGCCATTCTCAACCAGGTGACGGCCTTATATTGTGAAAATATGGGATTTGACAGTACTCTACATGTGGTCTTGTGGCTGAAATCCATCGGTATGAGCCTATTCATTGGAGACTCATGGGAAATGCCCAACCTACTCGTCTTGCTCGTCACTGTCTAATTTCATGTTACTGACGTAGATTTCAGGTCCTCTCAGTCAATTTCTGGTTCGTTCAACTGGCGAGGCACCTGGCGCTCAACATTTCTTGGTTTGGAAGCAGACCAGGTAGCTAAAGTCAATTGTGACACGGTCTTCTCAGATGTATTGTATAGGCCGTTCTTATGTGCACACACGTCATTGACGCCCTACACCACCAATATACCAAAGGCTAATACCATTACACGTTTGGCCAATCTGTCACCATCTGAATTCTCCGAGAAGTGGAGTGACAAGCCCTTCATACTCACAGAGCCCGTTCAAGAATGGCCTGTCTATAAATCCTGGGATACAGATGCTCTCCTAGCGCAATACGGGGACGTCAAGTTTCGCGCGGAGGCAGTAGATTGGACATTAAAGACGTATGTAAGCTACATGCAGAACAGCAGCGATGAGAGCCCTCTCTATCTCTTCGACCGCAGCTTCGTCGAGAAGATGGATCTGAAAACCGGCAAGCATGAACCATCTCCATCATACTGGAAGCCCGAGTGCTTCGGCGAGGATCTCTTCGCAGTATTGGGCGATAATCGACCTGATGATAAATGGTTAATTGTAGGACCAGCACGGAGCGGCTCAACTTATCATAAGGACCCGAACGCAACCAGTGCATGGAATGCTGTTCTCAGGGGTTCGAAGTACTGGGTCATGTTTCCTTCCAATTCTTCGAGCCCTCCACCACCGGGAGTATACGTTTCAGAAGACCAGAGCGAAGTTACGAGCCCCCTCAGCATTGCAGAATGGCTTCTTGGATTCCACGCAGAGGCCCGGAAGACACCAGGTTGCGTAGAAGGTATTTGTGGTGAGGGAGAGGTATTACACGTTCCCAGTTCTTGGTGGCATCGTAAGCAAAATATTTCTTTGTTTTTATGACCTTGGAATACTGTCTCAAGACTCTAAGAGCATGTCTCATGACTCTAACTCATGCCCTTTCAGAAAAACATAGTACTAATTTGTTGTAGTCGTCGTTAATTTGGATAGTAGTATTGTAAGTCTCAAGTGCTCGGAGTAACTTTACCATTACTCCTAAATCATATTTAAGTTACTCCCGCTATATGGAGAACAAGTAAACTAACTCCGAGTTTCTAACAATAGGCGATCACACAAAATTTCGTACCTAGCTTCCACCTCTCTACAGTTCTATCGTTTCTAAAAGATAAGCCAGATCAGGTGTCAGGCTTTAAGAAAGATGTTACGGACCCATATGGCACCTTCGTTGACCAGATGCAGATTGAGTATCCCGAATTACTCGATGGTGCATTGAAGGAGTTAGAGAAAAGATCGGAGGGCAAGAAGAGGAAGTGGGATGCTGCTGTTGGTAATGATGACGGGGAAGCCAGCGGTGGGTTTAGCTTTGGCTTTGGTGGGGATATTGATGAGGAGATACCGTAGAAGGGAGATTTTATGTCAAGAGTAGTTGTCATCTATGCGACGGCTATAGACAGGTTGGCATCTATTAGATATTGTAAAATGTTCCGTGGCATTCGACACCGGCAAGTGACTTCTCCAGTAACTGATAGGTTGATTTCAGTGACTTGATATGAGCAATTCACTTTTGGGTAGCTCATTTAATTTGGGTAACTTACTTGATTTACATAACTCACCTTTCAAACAACTCACTTGGTTTAGGATTTTGGTTTAAGATTCGTGCATAATGAAAGCTATAAACTAGAGTCTACGCTTTGCACACCTTAAACTATTGGCTCTAGAAACCGGCCGTGGCCTAAGTCTCTACCACAGCTCGCAGATTGCTTCATACCCAGGCATCGAGCACAAATCTGCGCCATCCTCCGAACTCCATGCTCAAGTAAGTCCATAAACCGTCTCGACAATAGCACACCGAAGTCTTTCTAGTGGCGTCGATCCAATCCCACCCTTCCTAAACGCCAATACGAAGCTTCAACTCCCAAACTCCCGCAATAACCCACCCATGCATCCCAAAGCGAGTCTATTTCCTAGCAACAGCCCCCGAAACTGACCTTGCCTTCTTGATATCCCTCCGCTCATCATCATCCTCATCCGTAGGTTTCTTATTCTTCTTGCCAGCAGCACTTGCGCCACCAGCGGCAGAAACGCGATTTGCAGATGAACCAGAAGTAGGCGTCGCGTGATTGGAGACGGAATCACCCTTTTGGAACGAGGTACTCATAGGTGTAGGGGCCATAGCTGCCATGGGTGTCGATTGCGCTGATTCAAGACCCGGAGAATCCTGCAGATGAATCAGTTTAGCTCTAGTTTGTATCCAAATCAAGTCCACAAGATTGAAAAAGAGTTCCTACCGCATTCCAAGTGATTGAGCTGCGCGAGAAGAGGCGAGACGAATCCACAACCTGGGCCTTTCTTCTAGCTCCACCGGCCGCAGTGCTTGCGGTACCCTTGGTGTAGTTGTCAAACCCAACAATGATGTTTCCAGCTGGCGTATCCTCCAAGTACTCAGTTTCCTTCTTGTAGATCATCTCTTCTTGCTGAGCGAGTTGTGCTTGTAGGAGAGCTTGACGTTTCAACATCTTACGTAGTTCAATGCGGCTTTGTTCGTAGAAAGGCTGGCCCGGCACGTCGCCATTGCCTTGTGTTGGGGCAACGTTCTCTGCCATCGCTGGCGATGGTGCAGTGGTTGTGATGCAGAAGTAATGAAGGTTTAGATGTGTAATGCGAAACCAAATGGTGGTCAACAGCGGCTTTTCTTGTCCGACAGGTGGTCCGTGCATGTCTTATCGTAGTCTCGTGGATGACGATAAGGAATAAAGAATCGCGATAAGATCAGGAAAACAAACAATGAATGATAATCAAAAGATTCTTCCTACCTATTCTCTTCTCTATGCATCCATCTTGAACACGTCACGATCTCCATCACAAATGATCCCAAGATGGTGTAACACCAGTAAGTGTCAAGATTTCCTATTGTATCTACTCTGCTCACCTATGATGAGATAATCACTGCGAAGTGTTTCCTCGATGTACAATTGCAGGTGGATGGACTCGATGGGATCCTCAGTTTGCGTTAGCAGGAGCATCCAAGCGGTCAATACTCGATTTTCTCATCTTCTTGATTTTTTCTCTAAGCAATTTCTCCTTCAGCTCGCTTGCCAATCTTTGCGGTGCCTTGATCTGGAAACAGACATATCAGCTCAGTCGACTGACACAGATAGCAGGAAGAAATTCAACCTGAGAGAGAAGTGAAGCTGCCGCATCTAGGAATCGCTACCCACCTCGCTGGGTTCAGCAGGTACAGTGCGGCTGCCAGAGTCTTCGGGATATCGAGCACTTCTCCTGTCATCGTCTTCCTTAATATCAGCCTTCAATACTCTTCTCTCATCGGGTGCGGACACAGAAGAAGTATTTCGACGTCTCTTGTTAGCAGGCTCATATCGCTGCAAGGATCTACGGCGCTTTCTGTCTCTTCCCCCACGGCTCCGACTACGGCTTCGAGTAGAGCTACGACGACGGCGGCGAGGACTGCCACTGATGCTTCGTGTTAGCCGACGTGAATCATGTTTGTCACTACGGGTTTCAATGACATCAATGTCAGCAATTGGACTTGGTGAAGGTTCGGCTCTGTCTCTGCCTCTGCCTCCAGATGATCTGCGTGGACTCCGGCTGATTGAACGCGAACGGGATGGAGATCTCGACCTGGAGCTTGTATCACGTCGTCGACGAGATCGTCTTCTTGGGGTTGGTGAACGACTAGCTGATGGCGAGCTTGCTCTGCGGCGCTTAGGTGGTGGGGAACGGGAGCGAGAGCTTAAGCTATCAGATGGAGTTGGGGATCTTCGACGGCGAGTGTTATGGTCTGGGCTTCTTCCCCTGCCTCTAGCTCCACGACCTCTATCATTACCACCGCGTCTGTCTGGAGACCGTGATCTGGTTGGGGATCTTCGGCGACGTTCTGGACTTCTTCTTCTATTTCGGTCATGACCACCACGTCTGTCTGGCGAACGAGATCTCGACGATGACTTGGAGCGAACGGAAACAGGTGATACCGATACAGAAGGTGATCTTCGACGCCGAGTACCACGATCTGGACTTCGTCCCCTACCACCACGACCACGACCAGAAGGTACATAGGAATCAAACTCTCTGAGTGGGGCTCTGAGAGAACCTCGGTCTCGGGAATCTTGACGGCGAGGACGGCGATCATATCCACGGCCACCACTTCGATCATGGTCTCTATCACCTCGACCTCCACGCCAGCTATCTCCTCTTCCACCAACACCTCCTCGTCCACGCTCACGGTCCCGGATGTTGTTTACTTCCCGTTCCCGTCGGTCATCGTCCTCTCGTCTCCGACGTGCTTCCTCTGCAGCTTTTTCGGCCTCAATCTACATTCGGCTCAGCTTAAAGATCTCCAAGCAGTTACATTATGCCTACCTTTCCTTGTATGAGCTCTAGCTTTTTGGCTTCGAGCAGTTCTTTGGGAACGCCCTGGGGATTTTCTTGCGCACTCAAGCACAGCTTCCACAGCTCTTTGCAGAACTTTGCCGTATCTTTGTCGAGGAATCCGGTGAGCTGTATTTGCATCTTCTTGATATCGGGCTGTAGTATGCGTTAGCTTGACAAATACTCGTCCACGGATTGTGGTAACCATACGTATCGTGTGCCATCAATTAGGTTGTAGCAGAGCTCAATTACAACATCGTCATCATTACCCAGGATCGTAGAGATCTTCTCGGCAATCCATCTGCACGCTGCGTCAGTCTTGTGTTACTTATATTACCTTGAGGATTGGGAGGTATGTTTCGGGGTCGAACGCACTTCTTCATAACCTCTAAATTGACCTTGGTCATGTCCACCTTCTGATTGAATTCCGGAGGGAACTTGGTGCTCTTTAAGAGCTTTGCATCTACGCTTGATGCCATGCTCGTGGTCGTAGTGCACTGGGTGTGCAACTTTCGTGGGTATGTTGTTTCGCGTTCACGCTCGTCTCAAGTTTGGGCAGGAACTAGGGTAGGTTATCGGCTTATCGAGTATTACTTGGTGCCTGAGGCTTCCTGATTCTCCGCCTTCCGCCTCCTTGTCGCTTTCTTCTTGTAAGGTCCACGCTTCTTTCCAAGTTGAGAATTTGGTCTTTTTTGAGGTACTATGCTTTTTCTTGGCTTCTATTTCCCCTAGGACGGCTTTGGCTTTAGGCTTTTCTCGGCCTGTAACACTGTTAGTATCCTACCTAAACTCTCGATTTAGCGGTCTCCTATAAACCAATTCGTACGGTACATGTTGATTCGACTTCATATTTCAAAGTTGAAATTTTTACCTTTCAATTGGCCTTAGCTGTTTGAACGTCATATCTCTAGCTACCTACCTATGAGGCGAGTAAATAAGAAAAGGCTGCAGCTAAAGAAAGAACTTGGCCTGCCTCTGGAGTCAGCGGCCACCAGGAGGAAGGAGTTACCTCCTCTTGAGTCCTTCTTTTGATGGCAAAGGCCCAAGGGAAGGCACAACTAGCAATTCATCCCTCTCACACATCTCCTTCTTGAAAGTCAATCCCTTCCCTATCAAACTCACATTATTGTCCTCATGTATCCTTAAAGATGTCTGTTTTGCGAGGTCTTGCCTGGCCTCATCTCATTCCTTCAAGGCCCGAGTCTACTCCTGCTCGCAGCCCTGCACCAAGTGCTGTTAGGGACATAGTCGACCGCATCGAAAACCAAAATTCTCGTCGAAGATCCTCCTACGGAGACCAACCAGAAACACCACCATCCAGAACCCTACCGTCGCGGCCTCATCTTCACTCTCGAGCTTCGGATCCTAATTTGCGGACCATTCCTTCAGCTATACTTGTAAGTGCTATCATCTAAAGACATAGAAACGTCTTAGTGACTCAGAGCACCATTATAGAGCTCAAGGATCTCTTCGCCGAGCTACGTTGGGCCGGAGACTATTTTGCGTCGATACACAACTGTACCTATACCAGGGCACAAAATTACGGGATCAAACGTCAACCAGCTTAGCCCACGGACACCAGTAAGAATGGGTTCTGAAGCAGAACATACTTTGCCGTCACTTTTGCCCGCGAATTCACCCTTGGATGTACTTGAGCCAAACCCTTTCCAGGATCCATTCGATGACTTAATTCAGTCTATGCCGGATGCACCGATCGGTGGACAAACGGCGACTCCCCTTGCGACCCCAATTCCAGGTGGTGAGAAAAATGACGGTATGATTGAAGTTGCAAGCAGTCCACATATCGAAGTGGTCTCACCTTCCAGGGAGGAGAGCCAAGGAGGGAGCTTAGAACAAGATCCGCAAACTCAAGCTGGGCACCTAGATCCTTCAGGTAAGGCAGTCAGCGTTGCTTCGAAGACCCCCGGTTTCTGGTCCAAAAGACCAGCTGAGATCTTGAATAATTCATCTCATTCATCTCGAGCTCGGCGGAAAAAAAGAAAACAGAATTCGAAAGGCCGGACCAAGAGTCCCAGGACTGCAATAGTCTCAGGATCATCACAAGAAAATCCGTCATCGCCATTTTCCGATTCAGCAGCCCTTCCAGATACTTCAGACGACTACTTTAACACGTCCGATTACACGAGCGGAGAAGGATCTAAAATTAGTTCTCCCAGCTATGTAACAGCTCACCAAACAGGGCCACCTCTGACCAGGCCACCTCTGAGGACTCTCGGAAAACCTCAGAGCACGCCAATACTGCATATGGGAGAACCTAATGGTGTACCTGAGTTAAGTCACACGAACGATCTGGGGTCCGGTCTGGATGGGGACCAGCCGCCCCCTTGCTGCGATCCTTCATCGAATGTCCCAGGTCCATTGTGTGAAGCATTAGTTGCCCCCTTGCCCAATACACCGAATGATGTGGAGAATCAACAGACAGGTTCAGAAACGCCTACTCAGCCACCAGAAGAAGGGCACTCCTTTCCAGCTGCACCGACAGGACTTGTGCCAGCAATACCTGATCCTTCCAACAAGCCCAGCGCCCCGGTACCTGGAATTTCGGAGATTCCGGCAGGAGATCTATCTCGTCTGCCGACTCCAGAACTACCCATCAAAAGAAAGAAAGCGAATGTGTTCAGCAGAGGCATGCGTCAGGGCAGAAGAATTGTACTTAGAAGTCCTGTTCTGGTAGTCGTTTTAGGAAGGCAGCTGTCCAAACCAACAGCTGTCGCTTTGAAGGCAATTGCAAAGGGTCTGCCGCTTGAAGAAGTATCCGATGCGGGTGGGGCTGCTCCTACCTCTGTTCCTGTATATGTTTGACAACGAGGGATAATCAGACCCTGCTGGCGGAAGTATCGTAGAAGGGTCTCTAAATGGCTAGGTGTGGAGCCAATGGGGTCCTTTCTTCAGACGCAGTGGTTCTGGGATACGAACATATTTGAGAATGGCCTTTGAATGGCGGTGTCTGGTTCTCCTCTACTGTGGATAAATTGGAAGCTTCCTAGGTATTGATCAACGCTATCAATATGTGTTCCTTTGAGCAGTTTGTGATCGTTACTTACCTTTTGGCTAAGGGTACATAAGACTGTGATTTTGGTCAAATAAGTGATGTAGTCTTGCTAAAGTTAGAACAATGAAAAACAAAGTATCTGTGAAGAATAAGTTTAGCGTAAGAGCTGTTGCCATTACTTAATCGCACAATTAATCTACGTTATTCAAAACAACCTGGAACTCAACGCCTGAGCGTAGTTGTGTATTTGAAGAGACAACATTGAAGGCGGGGTTATTCCTATTCGAAGCCATATACCACACTACGGGGTCCCGACTAGCGTCATTATTCAATGAACACTAAAACTAGTTGATTATTTAGCTTAAAGGACCGAACTTAGCTTGGTGGCTGAGATAGCTGCTAATACCGTACTACCTAGCTATGCATCTAATAGCTTAATCATCGAGTTTGGTGAGACGATGTAAGATACAGAATAGGGACAGTGATGTGATGATTGAGAAAATTCTTGCTCTATTGCTTCATGCTTCATTAATGACTATTTCCCTCGTACCAATAACCAGAATTCCAATGCCAAACCCACGGGTATACCATAAACCTCCATGCAAACTCCAACCGACGATACTCCATTTTAGACTCCTTTGCTCCAAGTACGAAAGTACAACTTGCTTCCTCACAATTTCTAATTGCTGGTGGGGTGTGACTTTGCCTGTTTGTCGGCCTTCTGGCGCCTTTCGTCCTCCCATGCAGCATACTTTTGTGCTACGGCTTGCACTCTACTCTTTTCTCGTGCCAGGGCCATGGTGTCCTTGTGCTCGATCTGACCTCGGAGCCTGTAGAGTGCCATTAGGTCCTTCGCACGTTTTAGATCTTGATCCTATATTCCATAATCCTGGGTTAGCGATTTGAGGCCTTCAAAACTATTAATAAATCCGTCGCCGCCCACACCGCCATAACTTACAATTGTGCCTTGAGACTCAGCTGAAAGCTTCAGTCTCGAATTCTTCCTGCTGCCTATCTCGACGCCCCCTTCACTTTCTGATGAAGTCAACGGGTCGGTACGTTTCCTGCCTAACGTGTCGAATTTTGGGCGCTTGCCAGCCATAACGGCGGTCTTCTTTGCATTCTTGACGACTTCCTCTTCGCTAATGATTGTATTGCAGCGGAGAAGGTTGAGTGCGGCTGTGTTATCCTGGTGAAGTGAAGTGTCAGTTGGTTGTGTGCTCTCAAGTGGAAAAGACGAAGGAAGACTCTTGCTTACTGATTGTTGGAGCTGAGTGAGGTCTGCTAGGATCTGTGCAAATTGTAGGCCCTCCATTGCACGGTAAGGTCCCTAAGGGGATATAGTTATGAATGGATGTATGCGCGTGAAAGTCCTTGACAACCTCTGTACACAAAAGAAGTGAGTTTTAATGTTGTTGTAGAAATAGGTGGATGTTGATTCGAGATTTCCTTTTTCACCGTGTGTCCTCCTCGCGTGCATAAACAAAACAAAATTTAGTTTAGGCCACGGAGGACCCTTAAGCCGCCGGCCAAGACTGGGGAAAGAGTAAAACGCAGGCGGTCGAGCCTCGGCCGACTGGCAAGTGCTGACCTCCATCTGCCCTAAACTTCCCCACCGCGCCCCACCTTTGATTTTTAGTTCCCCAGCCCGATTCACGGGCGCCTGAGAACGGGATGTGATGCCGTGCTGCACCACCACTCCCTACCTACCAATAGGTACAAGACGGCTGATTGCGCCTTGCCACCTATAATTACTGATGTTGTCCACTGTCAAGATGCTTCCTTTTCGTCGTGGTATTGCTACTATGGCGTCGCTGAAGAAGGCTAGCAAGGTCGTTTGCATTGGTCGCAATTATGCGTGAGTCAATATATCTACGAAGCTATTCAAACTATGGGAAAGATTGGCTGATGAGCAGATACAGAGACCATATTACAGAATTGAACAGCGCGAAGCCTAAACAACCATTCTTCTTCATTAAGCCTGCGTCGTCAATCCTCCCACCAGGAGATGGCCCAGTTGTCAGACCGAGGGGCGTGGATCTGCACTATGAAGTAGAGCTGGCCTTGATTATGGGAAAGCAGGTCAAGGACCTCGAGGAGTCAGATGAGAAGGGTGCATTGGATGCAATTGAAAGTATGCTGGACACTACTGTATTCTCAATGGCAAAAGCTGACTAGGACAGGCTATGCCATGAGCATTGATATGACTGCTCGTAATGTACAGAACGAAGCTAAGAAGAAGGGTCTTCCATGGAGTATCGCAAAGGGTTTCGATACCTTCCTGCCAGTCAGCAACATCATCCCAAAGTCTGCCATTCCAGACCCACACAACGTCGAGCTATTCCTTGAGGTAAATGGCAAGTCCAGGCAACTTGATTCCACAGAACTGATGCTCTTCCGAATTCCTCGCATTCTAAGCGATATCTCAAAGGTTATGACTTTGGAGAAGGGAGATATTGTATTGACTGGCACACCAAAGGGTGTCGGATCCGTCGTTCCTGGAGATATAATGAAGGCCGGAATCAAGGTCGCAGGAAAGGAATTGGAGGAGGGAGCAATTGAGGTCGAGGTACAAGAGTCGACCAGTTCATACGAGTTCAAGGAGACATAACGCTGCATATTTGACATAATCGTGTATATAAGGAGCGGAATATCGTACAACATCAACGCAACCATTACTCACTTCAGATTCGGATCTTGTATGGATCCAGGCTTGGGTGCAGAGTCTGCCATGGTCCCACACTTGTTACACTTTCTCCTCTCTTCACTCTCCTTGAAGGAGTTGACAGCCTTTTTTATCTGTGTTCCCAAATCGGTGCAGTGAAATGCTGCCTCGTCCACAATAGCGTGACAGTTCGTACAGTACCAGCGTAAACGGTCGAGTGACTTCTCTGGTCTTGGCTGCTCCAGTACAATACCAACAGTATCTGCGAATCGGACCGGATTGTGAGGGGTATTTGGTGGCAGGAGGAACATCTCTCCTTCCCCGATTATGATATCTTTGAATTCGCCCTCATCCACGACCTTTAGCATCATAGCTCCTTTGTATTGGTAAAACCACTCGGCCGTTTCGTTGATGTGATAGTCAGTCCGCGCATTGGGACCTCCTACAATCTGAGAAGTGTTAGAGGATTGCATGATGTGCTTATGAGAATATAGAAGTTTACCATGACGGTTACATCTTTGTTATAGACGCAGTAATTATTGATCGGCGGCTGCAAGAGATGAGAGTTCTCAGCGAGCCTGCAACAGTTAGTTTGCAGCGTGCGTTAAAAAGGCCTGGAAACTGACCACTTGGGCATATTCAACGGTGTTGAAAGCATCCTGGGTATAGGCTTTTCGTTTGATAGTGGAATGACTTGAAGGATGGAGACTGTATGAGCTTATGATATCGTATTTTCTTTCCTTCACGGCTTCACTTCCATTCACTAGGTAGGTAGGTAGGTAGATTAGTGATTGCCCCTCCATTGATGACTGATACAAATGTGGAAAGTAGAATCCCCCACTCGAGAGCCAAGGGCGGGAATCCGCTGGCTCGCTCAAGAAGCAGCGGACAGCGGGCAGCGGACGTGGCTTCGCAGACCAGGGTAGGTACCCGAGATAATCGCCGTCAAAGCCAGTTCCGCTCGCTAAAGGAGCTCACGCGGACGGTCTCAGAGCTGTTTGAGCAAATTACGAGCACATTGGATGACACGCCAGCCCATCAAGTTACAATTCAAACTTCAGATAGCACCAGTAGCTACCCAATAAATAGGGACTGCCCTCCCGCGACCCAATTCCTGTACACAACAAACCAAAGAAGACAATAAACAAATCTTCCCAGTTGACTCGGTACCCTACCCAGGTATATAAGAGAGAGAGACCCCGACGACCCATTACCTGATCGATCACGTCCACGTAACGACACGAATCACGACATCCCGACTCTCCTAAAATACAACACAATCCAGAATGGATCACTCTGCAATGGATCACTCTGGCCATGGTGGAATGGATATGGAGATGGGAGCAAGATGCTCGATGAACGTATGTCGGCGCAAGCGCTCATGAATTAGCAGACCATAACCTAACAATCCCTTCAGATGCTCTTCACTTGGGACACCACGAACCTCTGCATCGTCTTCCGCTGGTGGCACATTCAATCCACGACGAGCCTCATCTTCTCCCTCCTCGGTGTCATCGCCCTCACTGCCGGCTACGAAGCCATCCGCTCTGCCTCGCGTAGATACGAACAATGGGTCAACAGGAGAACAGAAAGCGTACCGAGTAAGCTCTCCCCTTCGCTCCTTTGTCGCGCCCACACCTTTTGTTATAGTTTATACTTGGTGTGGTTATGAACGATAAGCTGAGAAATCTTGTGTGTTGAGTTGGAGCTGTTACTGAGAGAACGCCTTTCCTTTGGTCAGGACGAAACCAGGTCGAAGTTAGCAAGAGGGCGCATGTTATTAAGGCCTTGCTCTATGCCTTCCAGAACTTCTATGCGTTTATGCTTATGTGAGTGTCCAGATCCTTCAAATAATGGAGGATCACTCGCTAATTCTACGAAGGTTGCTATTTATGACTTACAACGGTTGGGTTATGCTCTCTGTTGCCATTGGAGCATTTGTTGGATTCTTGGTTTTCGGCAACAACACGAGCTCTACAAAGGACGGAGCCTGCCATTAATTCAACTTCTAAGGGGGCGCATTGCACATTTCGAGCGGAGGCATTTCGTGGCAGGAGGAAGCATGTGGGTCGGAGTCTTCAGATTGTTTGTTTTCATCTATATATATCCACAGAGTACTTTCATAAGTCAACGCATGGTTGTCAATCTAGATTAATGATGAAACTATTAAGCATCTCGCAAGGATCCAGGGGGAGGATATGGAATTGGGTGTGTCCTCCTATAAGTGAGTATATACCAGACAAGCACCGCTTACTATGTGACATCCACCGCTCTCGTGGCCAGGAGCTTACTTCAATAGCTGTTATGCAATCAGTTATCGTTAATTCTTTAACCACCGAAGCCCTTATGGCATATGCTACTATAGAGCGTGTTTACTTTCCGCTACTGTATCAATAGAGCATACGGCACTAGATTCTCGAGTATTCGAGAACACCAATGAACCTTAGTTTATGAAACAAGAAGAGAATTATCACAGAATGGGTTCATCCTTAGCGTAGGTATCTAACTAAACATAAGACTTAGCCACAAAATTCAGTGCCGACAAGATGGTTTTTAAATACCTTAAACCTCAAGAAATGGTGATCAAAAAGTATAGGTAATAGACGAAATAGTTGTGAAGTGACTATAGTAGGTTTTGTAGTTTCCAAAATAAAGATATAACTACATTGATTGTAGTGGTTTAGAAGAGTAGAAGTAGTTGTTGATGAGTTATAAGATATTAATAGTAGGCCATGTAGATACCAAGGGGAAAGACTGACATCTTAAGTGACCACCAATCTGATCTGTTACTCTCAATGCCGGTATAGAGGGGTTCAGGTGCTTTAAAATCTTCTAGTGCGTAAGAATGCAGTAAAAGTTCAATATTTTTTAAGAAGTGAAGGAATGGCGCCACCAGCGCTATTCGTCTAAGTTTTGATGCTCATATAAGTCCTGAGTCTGAAAATACTGCTCTTAGGTTCAAGTCAAGTTAGCTACTCCAGCTCTTCATCAGTGTTGATAGAAACAATAGTCTCAATTCGAAAAATAAACAAGCTAGAAACTCTCACATACACTTACTCACATGATCAAACCCCCTTCTACGCTAGTACCTCTAGCACCACTAGCAAAAAATCCAACCCAACTAAACATATGCCTATAAAAACCCAAATAACACGAAACTCCTCAACAAACAGAAGCAAACATAAACATAAATACTTCTGCTTGTAATTATATTTCGTCACCCTGACGTAAACTGGCAATAGCAGAAGCGGACCTGCTGCAGATATAGACCATCTGCCTAATCGTTGGTTCTGCCTAACTAATAAAACCAGCCTTACTCTGTGAGGTGCCTGGAATGAATGGCTAAGTGAGTTTTTCCCATACTTGAAGCTGTGGTTTCGGGGACTGGTTTTTTGCCTTTTTGGATTTTCGGAGGCGTACTTTTGTTTTGGTCTGGAGAGTTTAGGTTGTGCCTACTGTACTTAAGCGACAGGAGCTTCCTCGCCTAATATTGGGTTTCCTAGGTAAGGTAGTAAGAATTTAAGTACTGTATAAATTGTTTACAATATGATGTCTTATAAGTAGAATAATGTGGTTTCTCAAATTCGGCAGTAGTCTTTAATCTGGAAGAGTGTGTTATTCGTCTGTTTAGATAACTCAGTTAAGTTTTTAACTCGCTTGAATCGAGGAAACCATCCCTCATGTTTCTACAAAGTGATTCATACAGTAGATCGGACACAACTTATAAACTCATTTATGTACCTTGTAGCAGTATAGAAAAGAAAGAGTATGATCGAAATAGTTTTCTTGCTACGTCCTGTTTGTATTTTGAAGTCATGAGTTTTATCTTGGAGGGCCATTTCAAAATTACGCTTATATTACAGTTACCCAAATCAACCAATGGTGGTGACAGCTTTCTACAGAGCACATTCCACTTTCTATAGCCCCTAAACCCTTTGAAGGTTCGCCCTGGTGATTCGTGGCTCAGCACTCAAAGCCTTCCCCTGACCGTCAACACTAAAAACAAACATATCGGAAGCGATGCCGCCCCTATAAATCAGAAACTCGGAGTTAGTTTACTTGTTCTGGATATTATCGGGAGTAACTGAAACATGATTCAGGAGCAATGAACAAATTAACCTAGACGAGGCGAATTTACTGAGAACTTGGAGACTTACCAATACGCCTCATCAGCTTCAATCCAAGATATACACTCAAGGCCGTCCGGTCCAGTAATTACAACACCGTTCGGATCTCGGAATACTGCTCTAAACCCAAGTCTTGTGTTGCCATCGTTGGTGGTGGTCTTCAAATTAGTGGGGTACAAACGTACACTGGGCTGAACTGAAAGTTCAGTGCTGACGTCCACCGATGTCAACATATCAGTGCCGTTGCTGATCCAAGACGTGACTCCAAGTCCAGGTAAGTTGCTATCAGTAGTAATGGTAATGGTGGAATTGAGATTTGGGTCTGTACTATTGTACATACCCAAGAAAGACACGTCCGCTTCTTCTCTAGCAGCGTCTTCAACAGCCGGAAGGAATGTATCGGCGATAGTACCTGTAAGAATACCAACATTCGATGTAGTTGAAGATGATCCTGCGGCAAGGATGATGAATCCTAGATTCCAATCTGGCAGCAGAGCAAGATTTGAACTATAACCTGTCAGATCGCCTGATTTGGTGTACATGTCGACCAGGCGTTTATTTGGCCCTATTGTTAGGCGCCTGATCTCCCATGGGGCGCCGACTACCATTTTGGGATCAGAGGTCATGCTATGAGGCTTCATCCATCGTCTTGTTTGAGCTGGGGATATGAGGGACGACTCCAGGATCGAACGGCCTATTTTGACTGCATCTGAAGACGTGGTGTAGAAGCCGCCGGCCCTAGTTGCTTGGTTAGTTTAGGTTGGTTGACTGATGTGAACTTTTGCTTACGGCCCTTCATCGCCAAGATCTACCGCCCAGTATAAATTACCATTTGGAATGATCGCAGAAGAATTGTCCGCAGGTAAGGTATAGAAGGTGGATGATAAATTAAGAGCGTTAATAAATTTATCCTGGATCATATCGGGGAAAGCTTTGCCAGTAATATTCTCTAATGCGTAAGCAAGTATCTATATCATTGTCAGCACTTATCCTCGCAGTAGTTTAAAGGCGACGATGTACTGACTTGATAAGCAACATTGCTATAGATAGGAGTTGACGAAGACGCAAATACTGGCTGGCGTTTTGCAAAGCCGGCTAGGAACTGAGCTCTGGTACAGGTAGGGCCTACGCTACACGGAGGAACCTCCGAGGCATTGAGCGGCGGCAATCCCAAAGTGTTTCCATCAACACCCGTCACACTGAGTTCTCCCAATTCACCTATATTCAAATATGGGAATTAGTCAACTTCTAACATGAGTCAAGAGGAAATGACCACATACTGTAGTCTCGCCCAATGTCTGCCAATTGGCTTGCTAGCTCTCCGATAGTGATTTCTTCCCATGCAACATAGTCCAATGGATTTTCAGAAGCGTTGAAAGTCTCTGCAGCCGTTAAGAGCTCAGGGACAAATTTTGTAATTGGATCATTCCAACTGGCATCACCTATATTGAAACCCTTAGAGTTAGCTTATTCATTCTAGATAGCTCAAGTGTCACTCAAGTTGACCGAGTTACCCAAAGAGTGAGTTACTCGAACATTGTTCAAAAGCAATGGGTAGAGGGGCCAAAAGGTGCAAATAATCCCCACAGAATTGAGTACGTACCAGTTTCAATAAGAAAAGTGTAAACAGTGAACAATTTTGTCAAGCTGCCTATACGATAAATTGTATTATTATCCACGCTTTTAACGCCAAATTCTGCTTCGCTGAGGATTGGCGCTGAGTAATGGTACTGATAAATCACATCAGGGTCAAGTGTGGAAAAGATCTCAACAGAGAAAGATGTGTTTTTGGATTCGAAAGGACCATATGTTGAATTTTCAGCAGCGATTGTCTGTTCAAGTATCTCCGTCAGGTTCGAAATGGCAGATTGAATGCTCGTACTTGAGCTAAGATTTGATGGTGCTGGGAAATCAGGGCCTAAGAATGGACAATAAGTGAAAGCTGTGGTGAAAGGCAGGACAGGCAAAATAGTGGAAAACCGCTTTATCTGCATTTTGGAAGTTTACGACCTTGAAGTCTTTCAAAAGAATCGGGAATGTGTGTGGGATGGAATGAAACTGGACAGAAGCTTCTTTGTGCTTGCTTTTATATGCCTTCGAGCCCTGTAAATACTGCTAGCTGTCGTAGCTTCACAGCCACGGTAAATGACGAGCGTAACATGTTGCCTGCGTCGCCTGTACGTGAATTAAGATGTTCAAGAGTTTCGCCTCTCCTCATGGAGAATTCAAGATGATTGCGGCAATGACAAAAGTGATGCGTATTGCCTCACGTAAGGTCAAGTATACGGACCGCCCTGTTTGTACGAATGAGCCAATAAGCGATTTGAGAATTGTTGATCTCCCGAATTTGTCAGTTACCGTACACTACAGTACTTCGTACTTCGTACAGGAAACACGTTAACTAAGTCCTATACCAGGCTGCTAGATACTTGTGTCTAAGCCCTTATTGCCTTAGGTCAGGAATTTCCCCAAATACTATTGGATCAGTCGTACCTATCATACAACATACCAAATATGAAAAGCACCAACATATCCGTGAATTGTTTATTTCACTAACTCGAAGATACTGTTTACAGTAACTGCTTCGGTGTTTGCTTTATCAGTCTTTTCCAAGTCTCACATCTCCAACCTTGAACCATCGGACTCGCTGCCATACACCACGATCGAGACTATGCCAATTGCTCTGGGAAACAAAGACCCTCAAATTCTGTCTTATCATGGTATCCAAAGCTCTGACTATGAGCGTACCCGAACGCCAGTAGAATCTACATTGAAATCGAAACTCCTCATTAATTTACCATTCATACTTCCGGCAGCTCGTTGATCACCCCTCTCACAATCTCCATCAACTCATCCACGTCGGGTCTCTCTGCAGGTTCAGCCTTCAAACATCTCCTCACCACATCTCTGATACTCTCGCTGATCCCACTATCTTCAGTTTGCCCGGGTTGGTTAGTGGCCTTCTTCTTACCACCGGCACCCTCGTCCGGAAATCTCCAGTCAGCACCGAGGATACACATGCTTAGACTGCCTCCCGTCTCATCACTGCGCATTTCAAATGGTGATTTGCCAACAAGGCATGCGTACAATGTGCAACCTAATGACCATATATCCACCTTTGTATCGATTGTGCTCCCGGTCTTGACGTCGAAAAGCTCTGGGGCTCGGTAAGGCATAGTGGAATGCTCGGCTGCCTGGTCTTGGACGGCGAGTGCTTGGGATCTTGAGGTGATTGGGGTAGGGGATGGAGCTAGTGAACCAAGGTCCATAAGTATAGGTTGTTCCCCATCATCATCAATCATGATGTTTCCTGTAATCTATTAGTCCCTGCATCAACCTGCTCATGGGGCGTATTGCTCACCAGGTTTGATATCTCTATGCGCATAGGCCCTCGGCTGTCCAGGTGCTATGCCCTCTTGGCTCATTGTGACTTCCCCATCCATCAACGGCTCCTGTTGCTCGCTATCTGAGTCTTGATCCCTTCCCCTTTGCCGTCCTCTTCGTCTGTCTACCTCCTCTTCCGCATCCTGGTCTTCCATTGCCGCCTCCGCCCTGACTTGTTTTGCCCTCTTCTGACTTCTGACGCCACCGGGACCACCTTGAACCTTGTAATCATGCATTGCCTTCAGTGCATTGCATATTCCCAGGAACAAGACCATAAGCTTCTTCTCAGGGACCTTGGTGTGGTTGACCAAATTTGCATTGATCATGTCCTGCAGATTTCCTCTTCGATAGTATGGTAGTAGAATGTACACAGTCTTTGCGCCTGGGTCGGATCGATCGGAGGATACACAGTAATCAACACTACGGATAATGTTTGGGTGTGGAGAGAACAGAGCATAAGCCTCTACCTCTTTCATAGCTTGCGCAACTGATTCTTGTCCGAAGGGGCATCTGATCTTCTTCAAGGCGTAAACAGCTTCATTACTAGTATCCTGAACTAAGTAGACGTATGAAAAGCCACCCTGCGCAGCAACAGTTAACGCCAGCCCCAGGGAGAGGGAGAGGGAGAGGGAGAGGGCAGCTCACCTCGCCGAGTAAGCGCAAGATCTTGAAGCTTCTGCTATTGATCTTCAGTTGCGGGGAGCCTGGAAAACAGCTCATACAGTTGGTCAGCGTATAAAATAGGTCCACGAAGTATTGCGACATGATTGAGACGAGTGTCAATTGTTGTTTCCGATCAAATTGGCCGGGTACAGACAGCTTGCTCTGCGCTGCGCTTCCGTGTGGGTAGAAGTGGTTGTCCTGAGCCCTTTGCTCGCTCGACAAATTGGCGCGAGAAAGTCAATTGATGAAACGAGAGGCTAGATGAAGGCAAGGCTGTTGAAGAACAAATGGCGAAAATCCGAGGTATTAAGTTTGCGATTTGAGGATATATCTTAGGTACGCAAGTCCTTAGGTAGTGTCCTGCGCGGAGTTGTTGATGCGCTTGATTCAATCTGGCTTGATCAACCTCAGCGGTCCAAAATAGCATTGAGCCACAGTGGCACAGCAGCCCTGGCTCACTGAGCCAGGGCTCTGGGCACTGGGCATAGGATCCACCTTCCCATTGCGGGGCAGCTTGAACTACAAGCTTGGGCGGGGAATTGTGATGCTGTACACTTTGTTTCACCACAACTTCTTCTTCCTCTTCTCTTTTGCAATTCTTTTCCCTCCCTCTCCTTTTCCCTCTTTCCTGACCTGTTGGTTTTCTTATTAGAACTACCTACCTACTTACCTACCACATCTTGAATTTAGCCCCGACGCAGCTCCCACAATGACCGTCCGTGCCAACAAGTTTACCCCGGAGGTGCTCTTGTCCGTAAGTACGATGGCGTGCTAATTCCCCAATCTAACACATGCTGACCCTCAACAGGCTCCCCGGCGCTCAGCTGCAGTACCCAATGCCTCTGGTAGTAAAGCATTGTTCACTGTTTCCACCTATTCATTCCAATCGCATACGAAGACATCAGAGATCCGAGTACTAGAGACTGAAAACGGCCAATCTTACCTTCTTAGCAACGACTTGAATGCCAGTGAACCGGCATGGCTCGGAGATGGAGATATTGTAGTCTGGTTGAAGGGTGAGGAGAAGGGTGGGACAAGCCTTGTTCTTGCGGATGCTAGCAGCCCTGATAAGAAGTACGGATTCACGTCACTTCAATGAGTGTACACTTGAGTTCTAACACTTTCAGACCGGAAATAATCACCACTTTTGCTGGCGGAATCTCGAATATGAAACTCAAGACTCTGAACAAAGACACAGTCGCTTTCGTTTGTTCAGGTCTATCAACACCCGAGGGGCATCTATACAACTCGGAAACAGCGAAGAAACCTCATTCAACTGCCCGGGTATACACGAAGCTCTTCGTCAGACAATGGGATGCATATGTTACTGAAAATAAAAACACACTTTGGTACTCGACCTTGAAGAAGGCAAATGGGAAATGGTATTTGAATGCTTCAAGCCTGGTAAATGCTTTGAAGGGTCACCATGTGAAGCTTGAGTCCCCAGTTCCGCCGTTCGGTGGTACAGGTGACTTCGATATCAGCAAGTCCGGTCTTGTGTTTGTGGTACGTTGGTTTGAGTAAATCTCTTATTTTGAGTAATTGACTTGATTTGAGCAACTTGTTTCTAAAGCATGTTTAAATTACTCCAGATATTTTCTAGAACAAGTAAACTAACCCCGAGTTTCTGAGTGTAGGCCAAGGATCCAACACTGGATCCCGCGAATCACACAAAAACCGATCTTTATTACATTCCTCTGCGGACTTTCGATGAAGCACAAGCACCTTCACCCCAAATTGTCAAAACTGGACATTTGCGGGGCTACAGTAATAGCCCAGCGTTTTCGCCAGACGCAAAATCAGTGGTATTCACTCGCATGAAGATCGACGGGTACGAAAGTGATAAACCGAGATTACTACTGGTTCCTGATATTGCAGACCTTTCTAACGTCCAGGAATTCTTCGAGACCCAAGATGGTGAGGGAGCGTGGGATTTAAGACCTGAAAGTGTAACTTTCAGCCAAGATGGAAAAACTCTCTATGTAACAGCAGAAGAAAATGGCCGAGGAAAACTATTTACACTTCCAGCTTCTCCACGCCACTCTCAAAATCTACCGACCGCACTGACGAGCCATGGTACAGTCACTGACGTGAAGCTCATTTCGGATGGGAAGTTCTCAGGCAGCCTTTTCCTCTCTAGCAATTCGTTGGTAGATAACAGTAGCTACACAATCCTAAACCCTGCGAAGCCTTCAGAACTGATTCAAGTATCATCAAACTCCAAGGGCGGAAAGATGTTTGGATTACACCAGCACCAAATCGACGAATTTTGGTTTAAGGGGGCTGAAGATTATAAGGTGCATGCTTGGATCGTTAAGCCGTCCAATTTCGACAAGTCCAAGAAATATCCCCTTGCATATCTTATCCGTAAGTAATCTGTTTCTTTGATCTTATTCCCTTAAGGCTCACTTGATTTGAGTAGTGCACTTGGTATAAGTTGCTTTGTTGCATGGCTCTGAGAACATGTTTCAGGAGTTGGCCTTTGCTTTTTGAGAAGAACAGGTGACTAATTTCTTAAAGACGGCGGCCCACAAGGGGCGTGGAACGAGGGCTGGAGTACTCGATGGAATCCAGCAGTGTTTGCAGAGCAAGGTTATGTAGTCGTCACGCCTAATCCTACAGGAAGTACCGGGTATGGAATGGCTTTACAAAATGGCATCCGCAATCAATGGGGCGGAAGACCATACCAAGATCTCGTCAATGTAAGATGTCTTACCTCTTAACCCATACGAAAGAAGGATTGCTAACTCTGAGGACGTGCAGGGTTTTACGTACATTGAAGACAACCTTCCATATGTAGACACCTCGCGTGCTGTGGCCTTAGGTGCTAGTTATGGAGGCTTCATGGTGAATTGGATCCAAGGCCAACCCCTGGGTCGCAAATTCAAAGCTCTTGTAACCCATGACGGTGTCTTCAGCACCTTGAATCAATACGGGAGTGAAGAACTATTCTTTCCTCATCACGACTTCGGCGGAACGCTGTGGGAGAACAGAGAAGGATATGAGAAATGGGATCCAGCACAGCACTTAAAAAATTGGGCAACTCCTCACTTAATCATACATAACGAGTTGGATTATAGGTTGCCTATCTCAGAAGGACTGGCTCCTTTCAACGTCCTTCAGACGAAAGGTATCCCTAGCAAATTCGTTACATTTCCAGATGAAAACCACGTGAGTGCTTGATTCCATACCTATTTGAGGACCAGGGACTGACAAAAGTGTGTGCTTTAGTGGGTATTGAAGCCAGAGAACTCACTTGTATGGCATAAAGAAGTATTAGGTTGGATCAACGAATATAGTGGAGTTTCAAAGGAGCACAAAGAGCTTCAAGAAGGTGTTTCTGAAGTACGAATTTGAAATTTGTATGGCAACTGAATGGCGAAGATAAAAATCCAGGTATCTCCATGTCAAAATTAGACTCTAGTCCCGAAGTTTCTTAGCCGAGCCTATCTACTACAGAGGTTTATGGAATAAAAATTGCTTGTTTGAATCTCTCCATTGGCTTGAGTAGCTCGAACTAACTATTAAATATGACCAAAGTAGGTCCGCCGATTCTATTGGCGACGCGAGATGCCTATAATTATACAAGCCATAAGGCAATATCAAAAAGAACTGCATAGAAAACTATCGCCTCAATTTGTGATTGCGTCTTCGTTGTCTGTTTGGGTAGCTTATTGACTTTTAAGAAATTTTCTTAATCAAGTCACTGAGTAACTTACTTGATTTAAGAAACTCACTGCAAGACTGTTCCTGAAGCAGGGCTGGTAATTGATCTAGTAATGTTGGGCAAAGCTGCGGTCCCACTAGCTAGTATGTTTGATGGACTAAAATAAGTGACTGCATCCTACAATGCTTGGAGACGTAGGAAAGGAGAGCAAAACGAGCGCAGCAGATCTTTAGGACCGTCCTAATTAAGTTAGATAGGGAGGGGCGATGGGAGGCTGTAGAAGAGCAAATCCATACTCCTGTTGCAACTTCAACGGTCTAATATTACACCGATATCTCTTTTGTTGGTATATTTGGCCATTACATTACAATTGAACCTTTGAAGGAGGAGTACTTTAACTTAAGATAAAACCAAAAGGGCCAAAAAAGGATGTATTAAAACCTACACTGCCACTCTTATGCTACAGAGTAGCATCCACCTACCTTTTTGTTATATGCGTCTATTAGCTTTACAGTACTAGGAAAGACACATAGAATGACAGTGTCCAATTTTTTTTGAATTGTAGAATAGGTACTCAAGCATCTAAGTATATTACTGTACCACAAGATACTTCGTGAATGGGGAGATGGGTTTAATTCGGATATGTTTTTGACAACTATCGTTCAATTACATTATGTATCTATACATGGCTCATTACATCCCAATACTCTTATCCATCCATCGAGCGCCTAGCAGCTTTTGGCATACTGCGTTGCTTCTTTCCTACCAAAACACAAAAGATATATCGAAGTGGTATCATCGCTGCGCATGAAAATCAAAAAGACATCCACGTAATGCTGCTTCTTGTGCGACAAAGAAAAGTTGGCGGGTATGTCCTGCTTGTGAAATCTATTATCCAATTGTACATTACCGAGTTCGCCACTCTAAAATGCATCCTCAAATGGACAGTCGATACTCTCATGCCCGTCTCTCTCGCAAACGCCTGACAAATGTTAGTCAATGCAAGACGTGATATTAGAATCATGGCTTTATCACTTACCACACCACTTCGTTGGATCGATAATGCCGCTCTCCTTGCCAGCTACTGGACCTTGCTCCATGGGATTGGGAATTATCTTAACCGGAGGAGGGGAAGGCAATTTTTTATCTTTGATAGGCGATAGTGGAGCTGGTTTGTACTCATCGGTGGACGTTTTGGGTGATAATCCCTTGATGACAACATCCTTGCCCGTGCGTTGCTGATTCGCTGAAGTCTTTTCTGGGTGGTTTCCATTACCATTGGCATTGCCATTACTCCCGAACATGTTTGTGCATGTAAGAATATCATGGCCGGGGCTCTCGCAGATCTCGCAGAAGACAACACTGTCGGTGGCAGAAGAGTATGTATCACTTTCCGGCATGGTCTCCAATGTATTGGCTCGTCTGTGAGTCTCGGGAGATCGTTGCCTTTGCTCCCGCCAGCTGGCAACCGTGCCTTTGGAGTCTCGAAGAGAAGTATGATCTTTGGTGATCGTGCCAGCGCTGCCTGTAGTAGCCACACTCACACGTTGACTAGGTGGATTGGCACTCGATCTACGGAGTCTTTCAACTTCCCGTTCAAGCTCCTCTTCCCGATGTCGCTTAGACTCCATGGCTGACCTCAGTTCGGCAACCTCTTTCTCAAGCTTGTCCTTGGAGAGATCATGGCTTGGTCGGCGGGTTGGGTTTGCCGAGAAGCTTCCTTGACGCATTGTCGGCGTTTTTTGGGGGTCCGTGGGGCTCTCGGTATCTGGAACAGCGTCTCGACTGAGAGAATGAATGATGGCTTTTAGGCCTCTGATTTCATCGTCTCTCTGCTCAAGGTCCTTGGATGCTTGTGTAGCATCCCCATTATTCCCGGCCCCATTGATAGCTGCTGCTGCTTTTTCCCGCTCACGTCGTAATTCTGAACGAGTTCTTTCTACTTCGCCCCGCAGAAATTCAACCTCTCCGCGGGCTTCGGCCTCACCCCGTCGAGCATCTTCCAATCCTTCCTCTAGCTCCTGAACAAGTTCCTCTAGTTGTTTTAACTGGCGTGCAACGCTATCAACATCAGAGCCCTGTTCTTGCAATTCTCGAATCTCCTGTAGAAGATCCTCGACACGGCGTTCGTATACACGTTCGGTCTCTGTGCTCGCAAGTTCTAGAGTATCAATCGTGCTTCTGAAGTCGGCTCGATGGGCATCAAACTCTGCGGTTAACATGGCAATCTTTTCATTCTTCTCCCGCAGTAATGCTCGTAACTGCGTTGCATCTTTATCTTCTATGCTGCCCCCTCTATGATGCCTAGCACCAGCACCATCTGGCCCACCCATTAATGCTTGAACCTCATTCAGACTACTCTCCATTTCTGCCAGACTTGATGCTTGTTCTTTTAACTGCTTATTCTTCTCGTCCAGCTGACCCCGTAGGCGGATCACTTCATCATCGTTGGGTCGTGAAGTCGCTCGTGATGCAGCTCGTGAATCCGCCCTTGATGCAGGCCGGACCTTCGCATTAAATGAAGATATAGATCCCACACTGTCGTTATTCCCGACACTTCCACTCGTTCGAGCTGTCCCAATCGGCGTAGTCTCGTCATCGCTATAATTTATGGGGGCTCCTCCTAGTGCTGAAGCGCTCCGAGGCCCAACACTTGCCTTCATCCCATTCTTCGGTGTGAAGGCGACCTTTTTACTCGGATCCCTCGAGTCTTGTGTCCCCCTAACACTCTGCCCGAACTTTGCTGGCCCTGGGCTGCCATATCGCGCTGGTGTCTTAGGAGCGGGGGTGCCAATCTGCGGCTTCCGCAATGGCGATTCTGGACGGGGCAGTGAAGGCCTTGTCATCTTCATCCCTGGACTTGGGGCTCGGTGTGGGCCCACAGACTGGCTAAATTTGGGAAGTGATGGGGTCGGGGGAGTATTATAGGCACTTGAACCGCCGACCTTGAAGTTGCCAGCCGATGGTGTCGTCGGGGTGAGTGTGAAGGAACCTTCATGCGATGAGGGAGATCCGCGTCGTACGGCTCTATTGATGGGAAGAAATATGCCCGCTCCTCTGATTGAAGTTGCAAAGTAAGATATTCTGTGCAGGCTGTCAGTAAATAAACTGCGTATAGTGTTTCGTTTGCTCTACCCATCAACATCGCCATTGTTTTTCCCCTTAGCAGCAAACTCTTCACTCAATTCGACGCCGGCGAAAATGCCCTTCTTTCCTGGAATTTCTCCCACAAACTTGACCGTGCCATGCATGCTGCCGGGCACATCGACGGCATCTCCAACGTCGAGATCGTCCGCGCGGTTGGGCGTGTAGGAGGCCATCCTTACAACAATAGGCGAATCCTCGTCCAAGACTGACCTCAGTCCGTAACCTGCACTGGCATCTGGAATGGTGGCCAGACTGCTAGAGGTTAGTGTAGTTAAAGATTGTTTTCGATGAAGCGCGTTTGCTCTGTAGCTGTTGGCGGCGCCGTTGGCGGTCGGGTGCAAACTGCTCCCGTTGTATGAGGCAGAAAGGTTGGGGTTGCTCAGCGATGCGCGTGGACGTGCTAACGTTCGCTGTCTCTTTGGCGTGAGTTGTGCCATGGTCGCGATTCCGTTAATAATACTTGCAATGTTTATCCAAGCCTAACCTAAAGGGGCCATGGGGTCGATGGGCAAGGCAGATAACCACGTGGGAAATAATTAACAAGAGGAATTATAATAATAATAATAATAAACCCAACAAAGAAGTACGCCGCATCATTAAGAAGAAGCTCTCGCTGGATTGACCCTGAGAGATACAAGTCCTGTCGAGGAGGTGAGTAGTAGGTAAGCAAACAGGAGCACAAGCAGGACAGGAGGGGGCTGCAGGGAGTGAGGGTTCCATTGCTATTTGAATAAATAAGGATTACGGATTTAGTAAAGTGCTAATTCTCACCGTCACGGCGTTCCACCCCTTGTCAGTGGGGTCCTGATACGTGTACAATGCCAAAGTTTATAATCGAACAACGCCACGTGAGTTCTGCCAGTATTTTTTTTATAAATTTGAGTCACTCACTTGATTTAGGTAACTGACTTGTTGTGGACTTGAGTAACTTACTTGATTTAGATAACTGATTTGCTTTAAGTGACTTGCTTAATTCAAAGGCGTAAGTAACTAACTCACTTGATTTAGATGGCTAATAGGGCGGTGAGCCTAAATCGCTATAACGTGTGTCGACTATCAATTGTAGCCCTGTACACGTATCGGGATCCTGTCCATGAGAGAAGAGAAGAGGGGCACGCAGCACTGATCACACCGCTTTTGGCTGGGTTTAGAGAGAAGAAGGCCTGAAATAGAGTAGACTCCGCGTTTAGTATTTTATTATTCAGAGACCACCATCCTCTTACCAGAAACGAAGGATGAAGCATACGAAGCATCTTTTAAAGGCGAGTCTGGTACCTATTCGCTGTGCGTTGTGTTGCTTCTGCGGCATCTGCTCTTTTGCTGTAGCTCCTATTATTTACAGAATGCTCGTTGGCTATCTGCAGGACTTTTTCGTACTTCCGTACAGTACATTTCCACCACGCCTGTGTTATTCCCTGCATCGCCTGCCTCTCCTGCATCTCAATCATGTCAATGGACGACCACCTCCGCTCCAATCTCCTAGTGATCCATGCCACAACACTGCACTCGAGATATGGTTGGCCTGTGTCCTTTAAATGACGACGAATATAGTAGTTTGGAGGCGCTACTACAGTACCATCTGAAGTCTCCGATATCCGACTAGGCTTGGAATTCTCCGACCACGATGGTTGCGTACCGGTATAGTAGAGTACGAAAGCGTACCTACAGTAGAACGTTCCGCTGATGCTGTATTAATTAACTTGTATTAACTGTACCAAACTTCAAACCACGCTCAGTCCTTCTTGCGTTCCCCATGCCCAATATTTACAAGCACTCCTGGTCCTCGGAACTTAGAAAATCCCCAGCGGAGACGCAGAAAGCGCACCCGCGTTATCCTTGCTCCCTGCAACGGATGCAGGTACGGTTTGCAGTGACAAGGATTTGTGTCCCTTCATCGTGAGGCAGAGCTAAGGAGCGCCAGTGTTACTTCGCCAAGTGGTATCGACATTTAAAGTTGAGGAGCGACAATTCCGATGAGTAAGATACGGATGTGGATGCCATCCTATGATCTGAATTGGTCTAGGCCAGCCAGCTCTGCAAAGGACATTCATTAAGTATACATGGTAAAGTTCCAAAGTCAAGCAGAGGTCTAATGGATTATTAGCTGAGGGATATCTTCCCTTGTGCTTTCACTGGTACATCGACATGTGTCGCCAGATCTGCCTTGTCAACACGAGAGGTACGCATTCTTGAAGGCACTCGCTTTACGGATATCTCAAGGAATTAGCTGGCTGGAGGGCGCAGCACTGGTATTTTTCATTATGAAAATGGAGTCTATTTGAGGCACAAGGCACCGGGTACCGACATAATGCCACAGACAGGTGGAGTCATTAAAGCTCCTAGTATGGCTCATGGACATCTTCGTGCCTGCGATCCTCTGTGTTCTTACTTAAAAGCTGACCAGCCCTCGGTTTCTTTGCAAACCTGTTCTGCAATACTCATTTGAATGTCTCGGACTGAATTTTCAGTTTGATGAGACGGCCATTGAACCTTCGAGTTTTGCTGGAGAGCGAAGGCTGCATTGGAAACCTCCACTCTGCAGATCTGCAGAATCGCAACCTTCCGGATGATCCAACAAGCAGTTCTTGAATTTTGGCAATATCTGACAGTAGTGGGTATTTCCCACCAAGATTGTTCTCACCTCTCGCGTTCAATTATATCAGCCCTTCCTAGTCACAATCAGTACGTCTTATTCTAGGGTACCGAAATAAGAAGCAAGGGATCTAGGGCATATCCACGAGGAGAAATAAATCGCTGCGAAAGCCAGCCGGTAACATGAAATAAACTCTATGAATATTACATACCTATGGGCCGTGTGCCATCATTCAAAACCATGGCTTCTCTGTGACGTCTCCTAATATGCTCCTCCTCGACGCTTTGGTCCCTGGGTCTCCGGATACCATCCACAAAATTGTCCAGCAATGGGTCGTCCTCTCCAGCAGTGCTCTCTCCTCCAACCATTCTAACGTCTTTCACAACATATACCTCGTCTAGGTTCTCAGTAATCTTAGGAGGTAATAAACCTGCATTTTCCAGCACTCTTCGGCCTGCTTCATCTCTAAATAATGGCATTGTAAGATCGTTCAGGCGGTTGTCCTTCGATAAGGAATCCATAAATGCCAATTGCCTGTCGTCTTCATCGGTACCGCCCCATGGTTCCTTCATAAGCCAACGTTCGACAAATCTTGATTTGACGAGCCCTTCTGTGCCATATCGATCAACTAGTTGGCCCAGGACCAACAAGCAACCCCTCTCATTTACATCCCGGAGATTCCAATTATCCCAATCTGGATCGTACTCGTTGTGGACATAGTCTTCTAATGAGTATCCCAAGGATTTAACAAGTGCGGCGTAAGTTTTAGGCTTGTTGAGTATGCTTAAAGCCGGAGCTGTACGGATTAGACAACAGTCCTAACACACTAGGTATGTCTACGTACAAGTATTTACCATCATTGCCAGTGCTCTAATTCCCTTCTCTCTTGTCTCATGCTCAGGCTGAGTGATGTGCCAGAGCAGTGTATCAACTGAAGATCCATCATGAAGAGCACGCTCAGTAATAATAAGGGCAGTGGTTTCCTGAATGCCGTAGCTGGGGCTATTGAGTAGTTTGTCTAGCGTGCTAAGTTTTAGTGAATCCTCGACTTCTTGGGTTATGTATTGGGGTTTGTTGCGAACGGGCTTCTCGATTGCTGCATCGCGGTAGTAGATGAGCATTTGTCGCATTAGACCTAGGATTGTACAGCTTGCAATTCCCAGTCCAAACATCAAAAGGCGATCCTGACCAGCTGGTGTAAGCACCGCCATGATGGCGAGTTTGCTTGGGCGCGTGCGAAAGATTGTGGTTATAATAACTTCTTGAGGAAGTGCAGTGCGCTTGGATCGCCACGCTGGTAGTTCTGCCATCTGACCGCTTTCGCCGCTCTTGATAAGATAAGTTTTTTTTTGGGCTTCATATTCTGCAAAGATTAAATGCCGTAAACAACATAAAATATCGAGATGCCTCCTTCACAACTTAAGAGGCTGAAAGCTTCGCTGCGTGAACAGGGTATTGTTGGTCCCCAGCAATCGAAGAAGCAGAAGAAACAGAATGCTCAGAATGGCGCCAACAAGGAGAAAAGAGTGCATAGAACCGTCGCCCTAAATAGTATACGAGAGCAATTCAATCCTTTCGAGGTCAAGACGTCAGCCAGAGGTCCAAAATTCGATGTTACAAGTAACAGGACGATTGGGGGCAGGGTGACGAAGGGCGTCAAAGGCAGACCAGGAGTGACCAAAGGCCTTGGTGAAGAGAACGTAAGTAGAGATACCCATGGAACTCCTGCTGCTATGTATGTTCTAAGTGAACTGTAGCGCCGAAAGACACTACTTGTCGAGATGCAGCGGCGAAACAAGGTTGGAGGTATTATGGATAAGCGATTCGGAGAGAACGACCCCTCCATGGCCCCCGAAGACAAGATGATGGAGCGCTTTACGCAAGAGAAGCAACGGCGGCACAAGAACAGTTCGGCATTTGATCTCGAAGATGAAGAAGAGTCTGGGGGGCTTACTCACATGGGACAATCACTCTCATTAGATGGGCCCGCTCTTGTGGACGATTTCGACGAGGAGGGACTAGAGCTGTCTGACGCAGAAGACCACCCATCCGATGACGAACGTCAGGCGAGAAAACGACGCCGTTCTACAGACCCCGAAGACTCAGAAGTGGACGACGAGGACCAGGAAACCCGTCCTGAAAGAAAGAAGTCCAAGCAGGAGGTAATGAAAGAACTTATTGCCAAATCTAAGCTTCACAAGTATGAGCGTCAAGCTGCAAAGGATGACGACGACGATCTGCGAGAAGAGTTGGACAAGGAAATGTCAAATATCCATGAACTTTTGAGAGGAATCGCTCCACGCCCAATATCAATGCCTACAACTATACCAGGCATGAACGCGGACCGAGCTGCACTTTTAAATGGGACTGAAAAGGTTAAGTTTGATAAAGAGTATGATCTACGGTTGAGGCAGATGGCGCTAGACAAAAGGTCAAAACCTACGGAGAGAACGAAAACAGAGGACGAGAAAATTGAGGAAGAGTCAAGGAGATTGCAAGAATTGGAGGCCAAGAGACTACGACGAATGCAAGGAGCTCCTGAGAGTAGTGATGAAGAAGAAGCCGCAGTAGCAGCCGATGAAGAAGAGGACGACGATGATGGTTTTGGGCTTGGAAGTGGCATTAAAGCTCGCCCGACTATGGCAGAATTGGGGGTGGAGGATGAAGATGATTTTATCATTGACGATGACCTGGTAGCTAGTGACTCTGATCTAGAGGCTTCTGACGATGAAAGTTCCTCTGATGACGAGGAGGACAAAGTGGCGGAGGATGACGATACTGAGTTTCTCAAAGGCCTTTTGACTGAAGAAGAGTCAAAACGACCAGAATTTTTGACTGGTGCAAACGCACCGCTTGCAGATACAGAGCTCCCAGCCAGTAACGGTGTCAATGGTAACCTGGCTTATACCTATAAATGCCCGCAGTCTCACGAGGAGCTTCTTGAGGTCACCAAAAAGGTTGTACTCTTGGACCTGCCAACAGTCGTCCAACGCATCAGGGCTCTTTACCACCCTAAACTAAAGAGCGAGAACAAGCTTAAACTAGGGAAGTTTGCTGTTTCCTTGGTGGATCACATCTCCTACCTTGCCAACCAGCCTCAACAACCGCCATTCTCTGTCGTGGAGACTATTATCCGCCACATACATTCACTGGCAAAGACTTATCCTGTGGAAATTGCAAATGCTTTCCGTCGCCACCTTGGAGAAATCCAAGAGAAGCGAGCTTTACTCCCAACAACCGGGGACTTAGTTCTGTTGACTGCTATTGGCACCATATTCCCAACCTCGGATCACTTTCATCAAGTTGTAACACCCGCAATTCTAACTATGGCCAGGTACTTAGGACAGAAAATACCCTTGACATTATCAGATCTTGCGATAGGGGCTTATCTAAGTACTTTATGTCTACGGTATCAGCGATTGTCGAAGAGATATGTACCAGAAGTACTAGGCTTCGTTGGGAATGGCCTTTGTACCCTTTCACCAACGAAGTTGTCGAAAGTTCCTGGGAACTTTCCATACCACGAACCGAAGTCATCATTTCGCCTTACCTCAAGCACGGCGTCTTCTAGAAAACTCACATTCTATGATTGTACTTCCGCAGATACGTCCAAGAATGACGATTCTCTCAAGATCGCGCTGATAGAGACTAACGTCAGAATAATTGATGCTGCAGCAGATACGTGGACTGGGAAGTTGGCGTTCATTGAGGTATTTGCTCCGTCGTTGAAGATTGTCCAGCATATGGGGGCTAAGTCCAATCGGAACCAACTCCCGGTAACCACGCAGGTAAGCCAATGTTGTCTATCACCGTAGATTCATATTAACTAGGAGTAGGCGACAATAAAGACGACAACGCAGAAGTTAGAGCGTCTTTTGAAGCATGCCTGCCTGGCTCGTAGACCTCTTGAACTTCACCATCACAAACCACTAGCAATCAAGACGTCGATCCCCAAGTTCGAGGAATCGTTTAATCCGGATAAACACTACGATCCAGATCGCGAGCGTGCTGAGTCCTCCAAATTGAAGGCTGAGCACAAGAGGGAGAGGAAAGGTGCCATGCGTGAATTGCGGAAGGATTCGAACTTCATTGCTAGGGAAAGCTTGCGCGAGAAGAAAGAGAAGGATGCGGCGTACGAGAAGAAGTACAAGAGAATCGTGGCTGAAATTCAGGGTGAGGAAGGTCGAGAGGCCAAGGAATATGAAAGAGAGAAGCAGTGGAGGAAGAAGGGGAGAAAGTGAGCACTGCATAACATTGACAAGATATGTCTGTGATAGCATAGAGTTATGATTAGTCTTCAGTGTAGAACTACGTGCACGGAATTGTGCAGCGCCAGATTTATGAGTTCCTACTTACTGTTGATCCTTCTCTTTTTGTGGCTGACTGGTGGCAAGATGATCCAGGACTTGCTTCAAGTTAACGCAGCAATTTAGGAAAGTATTGCAAATTGCAATCAGGGAGGCCATGACATATTCAGTGTCGGTTTGTCACTTAAGACAGGCTTTAAATCAAATACCGGAATCAAGTGACTTAACTCACTCTATGTAGTCATTTTAGCTAGCTTCGCTTCCAATTATTGAGAAATCCAGAGAAAGTGTCACTTTAGTAGCATTTGCTACTATTAAAATAAAACCTCGGTTTCTAACATCACCACAAAAAACTTAATGAAAACTACAGAGAACTCCATACCTTACTTAGGTTCCAATGAGAGACAGACTACCCAGTCCCACTTGGCTTTGCTGAAGCGAGGCATAATGAATAGTAGATTGAGCCTCGGCAGCCAGCTCCAAAGTATACTGAAAATGCAAAAAGATTATCCGAAGTTTTTTACTCCAGGTGGGTGTCGAACTAAACTTCTCGTTAATAATAACCTTCTACAGGCATTCTTAAGAAGATGAACTAACCCCACGACTTTCGCATCTCTCGATGAAAGATCATATTAGACGGTTGCCCGTAGAATATAAGAACGACACGCTAACCACTCTATACCAATTTATTAGCCTTTGATTGTCATCATAGGCAGTGAGCAGAACTTACGCGTCACTGGAGTTTGGTATGTTTGACATGTTTGTCTTAAAAATCTCCTATGTCGATATGTTTGACTCGTTCAACTCGGACACTAAAATATTCTTCGTTAACACCCATGAGAAAATGTCATTTTTGATAAAATCATAACTGTTTCTTCGGTCAACGGCCCTGTGAATTAGATTCCAAACGCGAAATGGCGACTCAAGAATCCGCACCGGACGTCCAGGACCAGCAGCAGAATGAGGCTGAACAAGTAGAAGCGGAGGAGGAAGAGGAAGATTACATGAACATGGTCATCGCGGAGCCTACACAACCCAAGGAGAAGGAAACATACACGCAGCGGCGCATCCGCAAACAGCGCGAAGCCGAAGCTCGAGGGAGGGTGAAGTCGAAAGCAGAGCGCGCCGAAGAAGAAGCCGCAGCTCGAGATGCAGCTCTTTCGACCTCTCTCCTCGGAGCCACGTCCTCATCCAATAAAGGCTTAGCGATGATGGCTAAGATGGGCTTCAAGCCGGGAGGAGCGCTAGGAAGTAAGAACAACGCGGAAGCGAGAACAGAACCTATTGGCATTAATATGAAGGAGGATAGAGGCGGAATCGGATTGGATACCGAAAAAAAGAGGAAATTCAGAGAGCAGGTGGAGGGAGCAACGAAGAAGGTGAAAGCCGAGGAGGGAGACTATCGGGAAAGAGTCAGGAAAGAGCGCGAAGAGGTGAGATTAGAGGGCATGGTTGGCGCAGCTATGAGAATCGCAGAGCGCATGTATGGAGAACGGGAAGAGACAGCCGCAGAAGAGCAGGGAGACGATGTCGATGCCAAGCAGCGGAAGGTTTCAAGCAAGCCATTGAAGCAAATCAACATCTTATGGCGGAGATTGGTCCGCCAGAGAGAAGAAAAGGAGAGAGATCGAAGGATGAGATATGACCTGCATCAAAGTCTGTCACGTTTACCAACTTACGAAGACGACGATGAAGATAAAGATGACAAGAGAGCCATGGGCAAAGAGGCAACTCGGTACGTGCTCGTTGAGGATTTGGAAGAGGAAGATCCTGAACTAGATGCTTTCAATGCATTGGAGCCAGCTGAGCGTTTGCACAAACTTGTGCTGTACCTGAGGGAGGAGTTTAACTACTGCTTCTGGTGTAAATTCACGTATCCAGATATGGAAATGGAAGGTTGTCCTGGTCTTACAGAGGAAGATCATGATTAACAGCATAATGGGAAGGCGTTCAGGACTAGATACCCAATTCTTGCTTCTATGGTTCCGAGAATGTTGGTATTTTATTATTGTAAATAGCACTGTCTAGTGTACATTATAGTACATTATGATTCTATTCTGAACTGCTAAGTGGAGATCTGGTCTCGCTGTTGCCGTCGTCATGTGCTCTCCATGGGATGGAACCTGGCATGCCCATTTCTTCGGCCACCTGGTGGGATAAGGTATATAAACCTCTGGATCCGTCTTTCGAGCCTTCAATTCTCGCCTCGGCCACGTATTGAAGTAAGTCACAGAGTAGAACAAGCGACTCCTCTGATTTTGCTTCCCCACTCAGCTCGTCAAACACAACTCCTTTCTCAGCCAATGCCTTTACACGTTTACTCCTGAACGCCTCCAAGATCTTTGTTACTTGATCGATTCTATCCTTGGTTGCAGGGTCGAGCTTTAGACGTCGGGGACGAAACCCAGCTGTGTTCTTTCTACCTATCCTCGATAGTTGGAGAATAACTGTGCGAGCAGTAGTCGGATTTGGGTACATGTTGAAGCTGTGCTGTAGACCTCGAAGGGCAATCGCAGTACCTACTTGATCATCTGCTAGCCCGAAACTCAATAGAATTAAATCATAGAGCTCGCGAGGCATTTTTGCTCTCCTGGCTAATATGCTAGAATACTTCACCATTTCTGCAAACAATTCTCTGCAGTTGGTGTAGTTTTCGTCCTTCCTTGCAACTAGAGGGTCGACTTGCTTCCTCATAATATGCCACAGACATTGAAATGTGTCAAAGTCGGGCTTGACGCCTTGGTCCTGTACAAGGAATGTATATTTATCCCAGGCCCAATGTTTCTCACCTCCTCTGAGATCCGCACCAAGTAGCTGGTTCATGAAAAACGTATTTGGCCTAATTTTTGCTTCTCTAAGTGTGTCATAGAGGGCCTCAAGTTGCTCGTTTTTCTGTCGTCTTCTATAGTTCTCTAGTAGGACGGAAAATGTTTCGATGGTGGCTTTAGGTGTACGCTCAAGTATGAGGGATTTATGATCTGGTCTTTCAGACACTGCGTTGGGCTTCCACAGCGCGGAGCGACTTGATTGGTCCCGGGCTTTTACAAAATCCAACCTGACTTTGATCATTCTCCAAGCCATCTCTTCAGCTTTTTGTTGGCCGTGTGCTGTCCCTTCGCGCAACCACGCCCCGATCATGCCATTGAGGTAATGAGCGTCCGGAGTAATCCCACGTTCATACATGATATCAAGGACTTTCTCTGCGAATTTCAAGTCCCCATCTCCGATGAGTTTCTTCATCCAGCTCCCAAAAAAAAACTTATTGTTGAACTTCTGAGGTAGTTTGGCAAGGACCTGTGACTTCTCCCAGTCGAGTTCCTTCCTCTCGATCCTTAACGAGCGAAGATCACTGCCAGAAGCAACTGCACGCTTATATGCTGTTGTAGAATCTTGATTCGGACTCGTCTTATCCCCTGTAAGCATCATGTCTGTGAAGACTGAAAGTGCTAGATCTGTTTCATTGGCGTGTAAAAAGGAAGATATAACAGCATCATAGTCCTTAATTTCGATCTGCTCGCCTAATATAAGCCTCAACCGTTGGTACAAAGCCCAAGCCTTCTGGACCGCAAATGTAGTGTCAGAGACAAAGCACGACTGAATGATTGGCAGCAAAATCCGGGCGTCTGTCTCGTCACTTGAATGACCTAATGAGATCTCTGCTGCTTGCACGGCTCGATCAATCTCACCGACCTTGGCCAGCATTCGGGCCCCAAGCTCCCAGTATTCTTTAAAAGATTCGCTGCTTTCGTCAAAAGGATCCTCTGCTTTTGACCACAAATCAAGAGCATGTTCATGATCTCCAGAAATAAATATAGCTTCCATGTAAAGCACACCAGCAGGGTCCGGCAACGCCCTACCCGCCAGTTTCATATCTTCAGCGAGTATCTTGACGTGTGCCAAACGTTCCACATTCCATTCTGCAGGCGAACTAAACACCTCCCATAATAACCACCAAGTATGTTCGGGTATTTCTTGTGGCTCGGAAAGGAGTGCTCTTCTACACAATACATATGACCTCCACAGTCCTTTACATAACGAGGCTATCTCTTTCTTTTCTGATTTTTCTGATTTCTTTAATATTTCTGGTAAGACGTCCCAGACTCTTCGTATACGTTCGTTAAGTTCTGCTATTTTCGTCCTATAGCTGCGTGATTGTGTATCGTCCGGTAGGAGAATGTTGCCGTAAGCCGCTAGAGGGACTATGAACTCATTAGGATCCGATGGGACTTGGAAGAGCTCATCTATCAAAAACCATTAGCAGATTGTTTTTCATCAAGAATACGGCTCTATGCTTACCATCTTGTAGCGCTTCCTCGCCAATCTCCGCCCGTATCTTTTCTTCCAGCATTCGTTCTTGTTCCTCGGGAGATAACGGGGCCAGCATCTCCTTCAATCTTGACATTATGCCACCCTTTTTGCCCTTCACCTCTTTGTTGATTGCTGCAATGGATGCATCAACCTCTTTTGAAAGGGGGTCTTCGGGAATTTCTCTGAGGCCCATGAAATCATCATCGTCCTCGATTTCTTTCCGACGGCCATCTGGTGTCTCTTCAAAAAACCTGAAGACGGGTTCAGATTTCGACTTTGGCTTCTTGGCGTTACCTTGTAATCCTTTCTGGTAACCTGGTGTGCTCTGGCTTGCGAGGCTCCGTGACAGCCACCGAGTCTGCTGTTGGAGTTTTAATTTGGTCCGACATGATGTGCACACAAAGCCACGGAGTTTCGAAGCCAAAATTGGTTGCGGCGGCGGCATAAGTGTAACAGAGAAGAATAGCAAAGTGTTGCTAACGTCTAAGGTCAAGTTTCAGCGTGTTGAAAAAAGTTTGGATTGGAGTCGCGTCAAGCTCCTCAGCCCTGTTTGAATCCACGTGACCATGACATCCTTCAGCCTTGTCTGGCGCTCTCAAGGAGTTCATTTGATGCACCTGGCTGTTCTCTTCTTTCCCACGCCCACGCCCAAATTACAAAGTAACAATGTCCGTTGATGGGGATGGTAGTAGCCATGCAGCCTTCGATTCCACCGACCATCAGGTACTTTCTATGGACCAATTCGTAATAAACAAGGATTAACGTTAGAAAAGGCCGCATACGTATTTACCCCCTCGACCAACCTCAAGACGCGCTCTGGCACTAAACCACCAACAAAAAGGCGAAAACTAGGTCAATCAAGTGGTGTAGACGAGCCCGAATTTACCAAACCCGTTAAGTTCGCACCTCTCTTGAACAATACCGAGAGTGATACGTGTGTGAGATTTCGGCAAGATCTTTTCCAGACCTCCTGGGACTTTACAGCCGAACAAATCCAGGTACAAGCCATTGATTATGCAAAATGCTACCTGCCTTACTTTAACTATCGTACTGAGATTTTGGGTAGTCTGTTTTAAGCGAGGCGAATGAAGATACCTTAGCAGGTGTTACGTCCTTTGTGCAAGACCCAATATCTATAAAGTATGAGCGAAACCCCTCTCATAATTTAAATGTTAACCCATCAATAGGGCTGCGGATTGCACTCCGACTGGATTCATTGTCACCGGTCCGAATATTGCTTCGCAGGCCTTACTTTTTCACCAACTGTCAGAGCGATTACAAGAAAACATCACCGGACCCGTTGTCACGTTGCGTTCCGGAGATGCATCTAATCTGAAGGCCGCTCTCAAAAAGATAATTCGAGATGCTACTAATCAGAAACTGAGTGACGATGAGGACGAGGACGGGATATCTCTGGTCCAAGATGTAGGTAATGTATATGATATGATCTAGAATAAAACACTGACGAACCAGGGACGGAAACTTCTATATTACGACCTGGAAATACTTCACAGCTATGTCAAGATTCATGGATGCGAAAGAGTAGTTGTCGCATTCCAAGATAGTGAAGCATTTGACAGCAGTCTCCTGACGGACCTCATAACCCTTTTTGCGTAAGTCGAACCCAGGAAGATGGCTAAGTTTACTACTGACTATCCCTAGCTCATGGTTTGATCGTATACCATTTGTGTTACTTTTCGGTATAGCTACATCGGCTGAGCTCTTTCATGAGCGGCTTCCAAGAACAGCTACTCGGAGTCTTTCTGGTTCTCAATTTGATGTGGCGCAGACAAGCTCCATTCTTGAGAAACTGTTTCAGAAGGCTATCGGCAGCTCCCATGCACCTATTCGGCTAGGCTCGAGTCTCATATCGAGTTTTCTGGAGAGGCAATTTGATCATGTACAGAGCGTGCAGGCCTTTTTAGCAGCTATAAAGGTAAGACCACATAGGCCGACGTGATCACGACTAATACATGTAGTATTCGTATATGTGTCACTTCTATGCAAATCCTCTGACGATTTTCCTGGAAGTTATGAGGTATCCTGAACAGATCCGTAAGCTGTTACAACCACAGCATTACGAAGCTATTCGTAATCTACCATCATTCAAGAAACTTATCGAGGGCTTGCTAGATGAGCATGATTTGACTCGTGTCCGAGATCTGCTCGAAGATGACACAATTCTCCTTGAAGAGGTCAAAAAGGCCTTAGAGTATAGGGATATCGGTGTGGTGAAAGTGCTCAGGGCTGCCCATATCTTATCGAGCAAAGAACCTGGCCAGGTCCTAAGCATCGATCTCTATATAAAGGCTTTTGATGGCACGCTCGACAGCTCGGATGCCGCTAGGAATGTGCTCGAGTCGGTGAAATACATGGGACCTGATGAGTTGGGTAAATTCCTAGAAAATACATTACAGGAGATCGACAATGGATGTGATATCCTAGATCTTGACGGATGGGCAGGCAAAGACAATCTCTACAAAATGATCAGGGACATCCATAGTGAGGTCTCCTCACTTATTGCAGACGTCTCAGAAACAGAAACCCCTATCCGCAGCAAGTACTCCGCACACAAGAAAGTGATGCGAACAACTATAGTTGCCCAGAAAGTACAACTAAGTCATGATGTATCAAAATTGACGCGAAAGGACGATGAATTTACTACACTCGTCGACCGCGTCATGCACCTGCTGGGAGATTACTTTACTGTCCCAACTCTACACGATCTCTTCATGAATGAAATATGGCTCTACGACTTTAAGTCACCATATAAAGATGTCTTCACCCCGAAACCAAGGTTTGCAATCGAGCGTGCCTTATCCATGCCACACGACTATCTTGGATATGGAGCCTCCGAGGATAGTCTCTCATCATCCCAACCAGCAACTGCCATACTGTACCAGCTCTACCTTGAAACAGGTTCATTCATCAACATCTTCGATTTATGGTCTGCATTTTACGCCATTGTGGGCGGAGAGGACGGGGAAGGGATGGGCGAAAGGGATGCACTTGTGCTATTCTACAGAGCTCTGGCAGAGTTGAAGTTGTTAGGCATGGTTAAACAGAGCAAGAGAAAACCGGATCACCTTGCAAAGTTAGCATGGAAAGGAATGTAGTAAGAATGCATAGCTAGAGACATGTCGATTTAATTATCCAGAAATGTAACCTTTACCGTTACGCGCAACGCCCATCTCACTATTTGACCAATTTACCTAATGGTCAGTTCTATGATGGAATTCCAAACCGCTACGAATGGACTAGATTGGTGAAGCTATGCTAAGTCCATATACTTAAAATAACTTTTAAGTCGAGCCAGTCAAGTCAAGTAAGGTCATCAAGTAGAGGAGACGAAGCATTTATAGACATGAGATTGATTACAGATTCAATTAGTTTTAGATTTTACGTCAACGAACGATAAAATTATTATTATTTCGCATACAGAACTACAAACCCACCGAATTGGTCAAATAGATAATCGAATTGGCGATTAGTGAAACCGTCAAATCATTCTCAACCCAAGTAACCATTTCTCAATACCACCGAGCCTTTTTCATCAACTCCTGCTCCTCCTCCAACCTAGCCTGTCTAGCCTCCTCCATGATTTCGTCCTCGCTCTTAATCTTCACAGGAGTTTCACAACCTTGCAGTCCAATAAAACGACCAATCTTCCTTCGCTTATCCTCCAAGGTAAGATTCGGTCCCCATTCGACAGGGCAAGGATAGTATCTTGTGAACTTTGACGGTGTTCTCTGGTGATAGAAGTGTGCGAGATCGTCCAGTTGATCTGAGGTTAGAAGCCAGAAGTTAAGGACCGTGGATGGGAATGCTGCGCAGACTTCCCCAGTTGTAATACGGACGAGTGGTGCGAGTGGCAGGGCCATTTGTTCGATTTTAGCTTGTAAAGCTGGGTTGCGTTTAGCGAGTGAGCTTGACATTTGGGTTTTCGAGGATTGTAAGTAGTTGTTAAGATTCTTTAGAGGTTGTAGTGGGAAAGATCTCGAAATGATGTATGATTCTGCAATTCTCAGAAAGTTGTATGAAAGGCTGCCAGCAGCGTATATAGTTTGTTTGGAAAGGGAAGCTTTGGGACTTTGATAGAAGAATTGAAAGGTTGTTACTTGATGATACCAGACGGTGGTGGAAAATGAGAGCTGGATCTTTATATATACTAGTAGTTTTGTGAGACTTTTGGGTTCATTGTGCTTTGTCGCATCCTGAATTCTCGAAAACCTTTGTGCCTTTGGGTTTCTATTACTATTTCTGTATCTCTTTCTTTATGTTCGAGATAGAGAGGCCTGTCAGCCAGCAGTGAGACATCGCTCACAAAGAATACAAGGCGAAAGAGGATTTGAAGACATCTTACCCAGGTCGGATTCTGTCTTTGCGTGTTGGAAAGAAAGGATCAAGCTGGATCAAGCCACTGCAGAGAAATAATGAAAGATTTGGGGGCAACCTTGCTTTCTGGCTTGTTGCCCTCGTTCTACTGTGTAGATGGTCTAGCCACTTAGCTCTTATTTTACAGATTTGAGTAAGACTTCCCAAAGAATAATCATCAATGCCCACACTAAAGCCCAGATCAATGCCGCTTCACTTCAACGCCACTATGCACCAATTCCCGCCCATCCATACAATTTTACACAGCTGCTTAGAACTTTTTATTAACAAAAACTATTTCTTGCCCTTCTTCTTTCGAACGCTCCCTGTACCGTTAACTACGGGATTTTCGACTAGAATGGCATCGTCTTCGCTACCAGCCTTGCTTGCCAGGGCCTTCGCCGGCGGACTTGACGGAGACTCCAGTTCCTTCATGAACTCTGATTGGATGGACGCTCGTCGTTTCTCCCACCATTGCTTTTCAGACTCAGTCTGTGCCTGTACTTCATCAAGTTTCTTTCGGAGCATCGTGTTTGCAGCAACCTCATTTGCCGATTGGAAGATAGTGTGGCCCCAGTTCGGTGAGAGTGCATTTGCCTATCGTCATTAGAGAATGTAGGTTGGATGGAATATACCCTCAAAACAAACCTCAGTTACAACATCACGAAGTTCTTCCTCCATCTCTTTCTCGGCCCTCAAAAACCTCTGCCAAAGATCATCTCCAACACTACCGCGCTGTAGCAGGGTACTGCACGCTTGCTTTGCAGTCCTTATTTGAATGATTCTGTGGATATCTTCTATAGCTCGTCGCATGAGAGCGGCGCGAAGGACACTTTCAGGTACGGCAGGAGATTTCTCCTGGCCTTCTTCAGGCTCAAGGTGGAGGAGGGAAAGATATATGTTGCGTTGTAAATGAGGTGGGAACCATGGCGCAAGCGTAGCAGATGCGACTGTAAATTGTCAGACTATGCACACCGAGATCAAACCACACAATACATACTAGCTTTCCGTTTCCGGTACAAGGAGGAAAAGGTGACCAAAGAACCGAAAAGGACAGCGACGTAGGCCAAAGGAAGGGCTAGGCTGTAAACGTCGAACTCGAACATGGCGACAAACAATACGATATGGTGTCGTGACGGGAAGGAAGAAGGAAGGAAGAGAACTTTGCAGCCAGCCAGAAGTGGCGGTGGTTCAATGAGGTGGTCAAGGAGAGTCGAGGAGAGACAAGGGTCCTTTGTCGAGGGACGACGTGTTTCTTTGCTCTTGAAGTTGCTCTCGTACTTGCAGAGTCGTAGCTTGAGGACAAATAAGTCTAAATTCAGACAACCAGGACCTAGTCGTGACCTACAGCCTACCCTGCCTACTCCATTCGGTTAAACCTTTTTCCCGTAGCTTAGCAACCAGGGCTGATGTCATGCGTGTGCCTGATAGCAGTACTAGTAGGTATAGCACAGTAGCTACCTACTCCTACTCTAGGTACGTAGCTAAAGGCCGCGATAAAGCTCTCTAGGTACTTTCGTCCTTCCTTACCCTAGATCTTCTTGATCCTACTAGAACATTCATAGGTACCTAATCCCTTCAGTTCATCCACCAACACCACCTCCAACCTCAAGTCTCAAATTCTCATTCCAAATTTCCCTTCCTCACCCTCACTACTTGATAACCAGACTTGCATTCTCGACAGCACATCGTCGCGACACCCTTTCAACGTCTGCACCCGTTCTTTTCCTTTCCTCGCTAGCCCCGACTCTCAAAGCGTCGCCCCCATGAGCATTCTACTTAGATTTCGAGGTCCTGATGGGACGCATCGAGTTCCCATTGAGCGCAATGATACCTTTGGTACCGTTGCCGAGAAGGTATTTATTTCCCGCTTCCTACAAAACCGCGATGTTAATTTCAGGTAGCTCTCAAAGATATTACCGCCAGATGTCGACTTCAACACCATGACGATGTCCGATAAGCCTGCAGGAGGTCAGGTCAAGGTCTTGAGGGATATTGTCGCTTTCAAAGTTCTAGCCGTTGGAATGGGGTAAGCTACACATGGGCGGTGTTGGTGGAAGTGCTATCTGACATTTGCAGCCACGGAGACTTGGTCTTTCTAAACTACAAGAGGGCCGATGGGCAGTCCAATGGTCACTCCAATGGCTCTGCGAGTGTCTCAACCTCTCATCCCTTGTCATCTACAAACCGCTTGAATGGCAATGCCGTCTTGCCCGCGAACGAGCCACACTTGCAGTCGCTTCCGGTAGCCTCACCTTCGGAAAAGATTAAGAACCCTTGGGAAGTTGTTCGCCAATCTGCAGTTGACGACAGGCTAGACAAGCAGGATGGGAAGATACCGAGGAAGAGAGATCAGAAAATGTGTAGGCATGGTGAGAAGGGAATGTGCGACTATTGCATGCCGCTAGAACCCTTCAATGCCGAATACCTCGCTGAACGCAAAATCAAAAACTTGTCCTTTCACTCATATTTACGAAAGATCAACGCTGCAACGAATAAGCCAGAGTTGGGAAGCTCATTCATGCCGCCACTTTCCGAGCCCTACTATCGCGTCAAGAGAGACTGCCCCTCCGGTCACCCTCAATGGCCAGAGGGTATTTGCACCAAATGCCAGCCTAGTGCTATCACGTTGCAGCCTCAGCCTTTCCGGATGGTCGACCATGTCGAATTTGCTTCCTCGGAAATTATCCAAAATTTGATCAACTTCTGGACTACATCAGGCGCCCAACGCATGGCATATCTTTATGGCCGGTACGCTGAATATACAGAAGTCCCTCTGGGTGTAAAAGCTATTGTCGAAGCCATTTATGAGCCACCGCAAGTTGACGAGGTTGATGGTGTTACATTAAACCAGTGGGAGAATGAGAAAGATGTTGACGAAATGGCACGATTATGCGGTCTCCAAAGAGTTGGTGTCATTTGGACCGATCTGTTAGATGCCGGAGCTGGAGATGGTACCGTGGTCTGCAAGAGACATTTCGATTCATATTACCTATCGTCACTAGAGATCGCCTTTGCTGCACGTCTTCAAGCAATGCACCCGAAGCCAACTAAGTGGAGTGACACTGGTAGATTTGGCTCAAACTTCGTCACCTGCGTAGTGTCTGGAGACGAGGCAGGAGCTATCACTATATCAGCATACCAAGTTTCAAATTCAGCCGTTGAGATGATCAGGGCAGATATCATCGAACCATCTGCCGATCCCGCCGTGATGATTGTTCGAAATGAGGAATATGACGATGATTCTTCCGTGCGCACTCGCTACATACCTGAAGTCTTCTACCGAAAGATTAATGAGTATGGAAGAAGTGTTCAGGAGAATGCAAAGCCATCTTTCCCTGTGGAATACCTCCTTGTTACACTCACCCATGGCTTTCCGAGTGATCCAAAACCTATATTTAAGGCATCTGGATTTCCCATCGAAAATCGGGCAGTTCTTGGCCAAGATCAGGAGCTCAGTGCAGTTGGACAACGACTTGGTCTCAACAAAAGTACCGGTGCTCTCAGAAGCGAAAGCGAGGCTGTCGCAGCTCTCTCTGACTTCCACCTCCTATCCTTCTTGCACTCCACCAGCTTTTTTTCCAAGGTAAAATTTCAGTCACCCATTTAAGAAACACTTCTTGCTTACTTCATTTAGGACGAGTTCGCACTTCTTTGCCGCGTGGCTACTCAACAGGATCTGGCCGACGGGTATGAGCTTATGGGAACCCCCGGCTGGGCAACTCTGCTTACAATTGTGCAATCGACTGGTGAGCGACCCCCCAAACGTTCGTTACTGCGTGATAGCAGTGGTGGCAATGATGGCGGTCTTGCTAAGAGGGTTTCACGGGTAAGGCTAGAGTAATCTTTTAGTAAAGGTAGTTCTAGCTTGTACCTTATCTAGGACTTTCCTTGCACAATAAACGATTAGACCGGGGTTCTGACTAGGGCTGGCTTGGCGGGCGCGTTGTGTTGGGTGGTATTTATGCTGTTGCATCAAGGCGTAGAAAAATTAAGGGGTTGATCAAGGCATTGCACAGGCGTATAGTTCTGGGTATTCACATCTTCATAATCTTATGATAAAAAGAACACACAATCAACTCTGCTTTGCATAGAACGAGTACCATATCAATTACTTTTTAAGATATGATTTAAAGTAGGGATGCGTCGAGATGCGAATCGTGGTTTGACAAGTAACTCAATTCACGTACTGTAAGGTAAGCAAGCACTTAACTTATGTAACTTCCATAAATTAAGTAAATACGCTTACTTTTGTCATGTAACTCACATTACTGTGTGGCCTATTGATGCTTCTGAGGAATTATCGTACAATAAGAGATGTGTTTCAAGCCTAAATGCCCATGCCCTTAGACTACTTACAAGATTTAAATCATATCTCGCGACGCAATTAATACGGTTGCATAGAAGTGAACATGTGAATCCTCACAATGACTGTGTATGTTGCAATGAAACACTTTTTTCTTGTATACTTGTTATCCTACATCTACGAATAACAGTTCCAAGAAACCAACGCCTATCAAGAGGTAATCCGGTGCGCAGAGAAAGGTTTACAGAGGCTTTCCACCAATGAAGTCCGACCATCTACGGACTTCTCCAGGGATGCCTTCCTGTCGGGGTAACTTCTCATTCATGCACTGGGCGAAAAGCTCAGCAGTCTGTGAATTGATCAGTATATTGTCTTAGGAAATTTGATCTATGATAAGCTTACCTTGGGCTCCATGAAGAGAGGCACTCCAAAGTCGACGGCATTTCGGCGCATGACATAGTCAACATCAAGCACTGTCTTCCCTCGTGCTTTTGCCAAGTTAAACACACCACGGATATCATATTTCTGGAATACACCTCTCAAAGCCCTCTTGTCATCGGTAGGAAACTCAATAACCTCAACGTTCACATTATTCTTTGCCGATTTCTCGAGGAATGCTTTGACTTCGTTCTCTGCTGCATAAAATTTGTAGCCGAGAGGAGACAGGTAATCGACGATGGTTGTTAAAGAGTTCTTGGAAATATCGCCGCCGAATAAGAGGCCCTCTCCTGGCTCTGGCATACGGAAGTTCATTGTGGACTGAAGAGAAGCCCAGTAAGCCTCAACAAGATTCTTTCCGAAACAGGCGATTTCGCCTGTACTGGACATCTCTACGCCCAAGAAAGGATCAGCACCTGCAAGACGAGTCCAGGAAAATTGGGGGACTTTGGTCGCGAGGTAGTCACGCTTGACTGCCATGAGGTCGGTAGGCTCAGGGACATCCCGGCCGACAAGAGCTTTCGTAGCGACATCAATGAAGTTTAGACCAAGGACCTTGCTGACGAACGGGAATGAACGAGAGGCACGAAGGTTGCACTCAATAACCTTCAAGGCAGGAAGGCCACCTTCGGGATCATCGGCCTTGATGATTTGCATATTGAAGGGGCCGGTAATGCTCCAAGCTTTAGCAACCTTAACAGCAATTTCCTTGACCCGGTCCATTGTAGTTTGATCAAGGGATGCCGGTGGAAGGACAAGAGTAGCATCACCAGAATGAACACCAGCTTGTTCGACATGCTCACTGACAGCATGAACGATGAGTTGTCCATTGGATCCAACAGCATCAACATCAATTTCTTGAGCACCTTCGATGAACTTGGTGATGACGACGGGATGGTCGGGAGAAACGTTACTTGCAGCCTCAAGCTTGTCTTTGAGTTCGTCCTTGCTACGGACAACAGTCATAGCGGCGCCCGACAAGACGTAACTAGGCCGGACCAAGACAGGGTACTTAACTTCTTCAGCGAAAGCCTCAGCATCAGCAACCGACGTAAGTTCTTTCCAAGCTGGTTGATCGACCCCGATGCTATCAAGGATCTCAGAGAACTTCTGTCTGTCTTCAGCTTTGTCGATATCTATGGGATTGGTTCCGAAAATATTCGCTTTACCAGTCTCTTGGAGACGAAGTGCAATGTTCTGAGGCAATTGACCGCCGACAGACACAACAACACCGCTTGCAGCTTCAAGTTCATAAATGTCCATAACTCTCTCGTAGCTCAACTCTTCGAAATAGAGTTTGTCGGCAGTATCGAAATCTGTGGAATAGGTCTCCGGATTATAACTTAATACTCAGAAACTCGGGGTCAGTTTACTTGTTCCAAATATATCGGGAGTAACTCAAACATGATTCAGGAGCAATGCGTAATCGTTTCGAAAGGGGCAATTCTGCTCCGAGAAATTGGGTACATACTTGATCATGACAGTCTTCTTATCCATCTCCTTCAAGGCAAGGCAGCAGGAAGTGGTACACCAGTCAAACTCGACACTGGACCCGATCCTATACACGCCAGATCCTAAAATGATGATCTAGAATATGAGTTAGTGATAGTCATGAATTGTTGACAGTGAAAAAGTCGAGTCTAGAAGTCTACAAAGGTCCATCCAGAGGGCAGGCGCATCCAGTCGGGCCAAACAAAAGAAAACTTCTAACTTACTCCATGGTCGTCGAATGTCACATCGTGAGTAGTAGCATTGTAAGTCGTATAGAGGTACTGCAGGAGTCAGCATTGCCATTTCCAGTAATGTTTTAGGGGTTTGGAATTACATTAGTATCGGCTGGGAACTCTGCAGCAAGAGTATCAATCTTCTTGACGAAAGGTTTGATACCAAAGCCCTTCCTCCGAGCTCGGACTTCATCCTCGGTGCTTCCTACAGCTTGTGCAATTTGCCTGTCAGAAAATCCAAGCTTTTTAGCCTTCATAACGAGTTCTTTTTTCAAGCCGAAGAGGCTTCCAACATCTTCAAGCTCGTGTGTGCAGTTAACGATGTTTTGTAGCTTGTACAAGAACCACTTATCAATTTTAGTTAATTCGTGAACGCGATCGACAGTGTAGTTTTCATGGAGCATAGCTTGACCGACTGCCAGCCAGCGCCGATCAGTAGGGTTCTGGAGTTCGTAATCGAGATCTTCGAAGCGATCACCTTGGAAACCGACGAAACGAGGATCGACTTGACGAATGGCCTTCTGGATGGATTCTTCGAAGGTTCGTCCAATAGCCATGACTTCTCCCACTGACTTCATAGCACTACCAATATCACGCTTGACGTGCTGGAATTTTGCCAGATCCCATCGCGGAATCTTGGTAACAACGTAGTCTAAAGATGGCTCAAAATTGGCTGTTGTAGTTTTTGTGACGGCATTTGGTAACTCTGGCAGAGTGTGACCAAGTCCAATTTTGGCAGCAGTGTAGGCAAGAGGATATCCAGTAGCCTTGGAAGCAAGAGCAGATGAACGGGAAAGGCGCGCATTTACCTCAATGACTCGGTAGTCAAGTCCATCAGGCTGGAGAGCGTACTGAACATTACACTCACCAACGACACCCAAATGCCGAACGATTTTGATGGCAGCTGAACGGAGCATGTGGTACTCTTCGTCGCTGAGAGTCTGACTAGGTGCCACAACAATTGAGTCACCGGTGTGAATACCTAGAGGATCGAAGTTTTCCATGTTGCAGACCGTAATGCAATTGTTACTTGCATCTCGAACCACTTCATACTCCACCTCCTTCCAACCCTTGAGCGATTTCTCGACCAAAATCTGGGGTGATAGACTGAGTGATCTGGCAGACATGTTTCGTAGCTCCTCCTCATTGTTTGCAAAGCCAGAACCAAGCCCACCAAGGGCATACGCGGCACGTACAATGATAGGGTATCCGATACCTTTGGCAGCTTCCAAAGCTTCGTCGACAGTATTGACGGCGATTGACTGCGCAATTGGAATGTCGATTTCTCCGAGTGCCTTCGCAAAGAGATCTCTGTCCTCACTAGTCTCAAGAGTCTTGATGCTGGTACCCAAAACCTTTACACCATATCGTTCAAAGATACCCATCCGTTCCATCTGCACACCAAGATTGAGGGCGGTTTGTCCACCAAATGTGAGGAAAATACCATCTGGTCTCTCCCGCTCGATAACATACGTAACATATTCGGGGGTGACAGGGAGGTAGTATACTTCGTCGGTAAGAACATGGGCAGTTTGGATCGTTGCAATGTTCGGGTTGATGAGCACGGAAGCTACACCAGCTTCCTTTAAGGCCTTGAGAGCTTGAGATCCTGTGAAGAAAGGAAAGTATTAGCAAGCTTTTAAGAAAATTTCGTCTGCCAGCATTGCAGCTGTTCAATTGAGCACCTGCGATAGGTTGCTCGTGTGACTCAACCTCGCCAAGAAATATATTTTCGAAGAACCTACCAGAGTAATCGAATTCTCCAGCTTGACCAATGCTTAAACCACCACTGCCAATGACCAGGACCTTCTTCACATCAACAGGATTTGCGGCTCCCTTTACTACGCCGCTCCTCAAGTATGCCTCCGCACTAGGAGCTGTTTGGGACTGGTCCCTGCGGATAGTAGAGCTCGAGAAGAGTCGGACATATGTGGCAGTTTTGTTCACTTGTGGCTGACACTTAGCAAGTAGAGGTCTGGCGGAGGATCGACTGGTAAAAGTGCGGGCAGAGCAAATTGAAGCTCGACATTGGCGGAGGAGGATGGAATTCGCTCTGCCTGCAAGACGGCTTGACAAAGCCATTGCGCAGGGTTACAACGAGTTGAAGCTGTGAGCTTCGATGTACGTTCCTGCTCGACCTTCACTCTGCTGGCGGAGGTCCAAGTGTGGCACAAGTTTGTGTTGTTCTGCCACGTCCTTTGCGTATAGGTAGTAGGTAGTCGGTGAGACTGGCGTCTTGATATAAGGTTTGCAACTTTGTCGACAAAATATAAATTGTGAGGGCGAACAAGAAATGTTTCCTGGAACTCGAAATTATTCCTGGAACTTGTATGGAGTCCACTCCATCTCCTGTGTGTCTTTGGAAGGGGAGGCAAAGAAGAGCACTGCACAATGGGAAGAGTAGAGGAGGTAATGAATCACGGGAAGCACGAAGGGACGCAGACAAGAAGTATTAGTGAGTGTTCACAAGGCCGAGAACTGGCACGCCTGCGATTGGTCCAGAACCCATTCTTTTTTTTTCGGCTCTGTGATATTGAAAAATTGCTCTGACAAAGACGTTCTGACAAGCATCAACCACTGCAGCTAATCAAAGAGCGGTTAGCTGTGCTCGCCATTGATGTGGGGACCACAGCTTAGAGTTCCGAATTCGTCTCAAGCTCCCAAGCTACTCAAACTTTTAAAGGAAAAGTTTTCTGCATACATTAAGTCGGCGCTGGTGGGGTAGGGAATAAGGGGGAAATGTCGCTCCCAGTCCAATGGTGCTCCATGGCGCGAGATGATGGATATGATCGCTCTAATGTTAATAGAGTCGAGATGATGTACGGAAGTCTTTCCAATAGGCTCCGGCATTGATACTCTTGTGATTAGTATTTTACCAAGTTCCTACCTACCTCATGAACAAAGTACCTACTAAGATACCAAATGCAAAATAATACTTGCAGAAGAGCCATCGTTACCAAAACACATTACAATCTCCTGTACCTACTTTCTCTGCTGAAGGGCGGTAACATAAGCAATCATATTTATGCAGTTGGTGAGTCACCAAGTAGAACCAAAGTAGGGAGAGCAACTGTGCGAGTCGGTCGTTCAAATTCTGAGTCGCCAAAATAATTTCAGCCTTTCTCAAAACATTGCAATATCTATGCCCGATATGATGTCATAACCATCATGTTCTACCTATGGATGGCATCTTCACAGTATCACCCTTGCACATTCCATCTTGGCCAGTTTCCTCTATAGCACGAAGCCCTTTCTATTTTGTTTTTATTGACAACGCCATGCTATTTCGCGTCTATGATTTGTCTAGTCTGACGGCAGGATTCTTCTCAATGAATGACAAATCTACCTTGTGGCCAAGTAGCTCTCTGATGTTATTTAGCTTTTCATATATTAGCGTCTATCTTATAGTATTATCGAGGGGATCACTTACCTTGTACTTAATCATCGTAGGTCTCTCGAGACTCAAGCCCCATCCGTACACTCGCATGTCTTTCGGCAAACCCATCGCCTCCAACATTTCCGGTCTAAACATTCCACTATTTCCAATCTCAACAAGTTTGTTCAGGCCCTTGTGATAACTGAAAATCTCCATACTTGGTTCGGTATAGGGGTTGTAGGCAGGCTTGAAGAGCAGGTTATCGCCCAAACCCATCTTTCCAAAGAAGATGGACATGAACTCCATCAGCCCGCCCAGAGTCAAGCCATAGTCAGCGATGACTCCCTCGACTTGATGGAATTCAGCAAGATGAGTTGCATCAACAGTCTCGTTACGGAAAACACGGTCAATGGAGAAGTACTTGGCTGGTGGTGGTTTTCCGTCGGGGCCTTTCTGCTGGGCAAGCTTGTGAAGCATGGCTGTCGAGATAGCTGTGGTGTGTGTTCGGAGCACTAGTCGTAATGATTCGTCCTCGGCCCAGGGATACCTGTAACCTATTGAGCCGTACTTGCCTTCCTGATGAACATCCTTGACATTCTTCCAGTACTGCTCATAATCAGCCTCGTCGTTTTCTGATTGCGCTCGCGGTTTGTCAGCTGCGACTGGATCTGAGATATAGAAGGTATCTTGAAGATCACGAGCAGGATGCTGTTGGGGAACGAAAAGAGCATCAAAATTCCAAAAGCCGGTTTCAACGTAATTATTGGTCGGCATCTCTTCGAAGCCCATCTCAAAGAAGATTTGCCGGAATTCAGATCGGACCTTGTTTAGAGGATGTAATGCTCCAGCATTCTGAGATGCTCCAAGGGCATTGAAGTTGTATGGCTTGAAAGTAGCAGTTTTCCATGCACCGCTGATCTTTCTTAGCTCATAGAAAAGCAGAGCGTTTTGAGAAACTTACGAGGCAAGCATTTCTGGTGTCACATCTGTCGCCTCCTCCACAATCTCTAGAGCAAACTTTGATCCCTTATGAATTCTAAAGCTTGTGACCTTTTGCATCTTGACCAGCTTTCGCTTCTTGAGTTCTGTAATAACCTTGGGATCATGATGCGTTTTCGTCTGTTGTATAGTCTGCAGTTGTTCTCGAGTTATATCTTGTATGGAGTCCGTCTTTTGAAGTAGGCATCAGCACTAGATTTGCCATCTTGTTGAGGATCAACTCACAGATGCAACCAATTTTCCTTCCTTTCCCTTGGCAATCCATTTCGACTTGAATGCTCTGCCTTGCCCAACCTTCGCTACATTCTTGTCGCCAACAGCAGCCTCCAGTTCCGCAACCGTAAGCCCATCCATTGCTTTACGCAATGCTTCGAAGACACGCGCTTCATGACTGCCATTGGCTGCGATTCCCTGTGCCTCAGTTTCGAGGATCGCTTCTTCCCCATCGATCGTCTCGTATGCCACCATATACCTAGATGCAAGCCGATCCAGAGCACTCTTGACGTCGGTAAAGTGTGTGGTGGGGAAAGCCTCTGTTGACAGAAGAGGGTCATTTTGAGACAGTGCCTGAAGGATTTGGGTAGGCAAATCGCCAGCATGATTGTTCTCTATGCTCGCCATTATTCCAGTGAATATGTGCGCAACCTAGGGAGAAAGTTGGCCAGATTCTGTGCAGTCGCATTCGGTCTTTGACTCACATGTGGTTAATAATTTTGGTGAAGCAGTCACCACGCTGCATTTCAAGGTGGCCCGTGCTGCTATCAAGCGAACGATAGCCTCGACCTCGATAGGTACGGTACCTAGGTAGTTAGGTACACTTGGACGCATCTCAGTACCATATCATATTCCGTAGGGAGGTAAAATTAAGTCGCTTTTATTCCACTAGTGTCTCAAGCATGAATTGCTGGAGGTGACTAGGTATGTATTTATACAAATTTATTATTACACACGTGAAATCCGCTCTGAAATGGCGTCTAACCCAATATCTATAAGATGAAGCTTATTGTGTTACTCACATACAGCATTCCTCTTTAGGTATCTCGCTCTTGTTTCATTTGTGTAGTCATTTCAGAAAGCTCCGGATTGATTGCGTTCCCCAGTGGTTTCGAGAGCTAGGCGTGTCCCTATTCAGCTCCTCTCTAATACATTCTGCATACCTCCCATGGCTACGCATCATCCGTCTTTATAGCACCTAGATGGCCATCTAGCACAGCCCACATGTCTCCAATGACGCTTTGGTGTTCGCTATCTTTGTTTTTCACAGAATCTAGTCCAAGAAGTGTTTGAAGATCAGACAGTGTCTTACTTGCTTTGGTGACGGCTGCTTCTCCATCGTCCAGGTTCTCTAAGATTGCATCCTTCATCGCTGTGTCAGCTGCCCGGGCTGCATAAACCCAAGCACGAGCCCGACGAGATGAATCCGGCTTCTCGTTCCGTGCTATCTCGGTGGCAAAAGAGATCGAGGTGTCCATTTCCTTACGCTGACGAAAGTTTGGAGGCATGGGGTATGTAGGAAGTAAGTGACTCTCATGGGCTAGCCGGTCGGTCCCTTGCCCAGCTTCTTTGAGTTGCTTTGACATGCTGATTGTGAGATACGATTTCTGTTGTATTGCGGATTTCTGATCGTTGGACACACATAGTAGATTTCCCAAATACTGAGAGGTGATGTGACTTGTAGTCTTTGAACTTTGCTTTTGCTCTTCATCCAAATAAGGCTCTTGGCCCGCAGCCGTGGGAGTTGTTGGCGACGGGCTCTGCTCACCAACCGCAAGTATTAGTTTTTGTCGGGCAGTCATATAATGAGAATACTGCCTCCAAATAAGCGCTACTTGACTTTCGATGTGTTTGTTTCCTTGCGTTGCCGTAGTAGAAGTCTGGCCAACATCAGTTGGTTCTGAATTGTCATCACTCGCCTTTCCCAGCTCTGTTTCGATCCAGTTGATGAGTTCGTTCCTAGTCGTCGCCAGTGCTTGCAGTCTGTTTCTGGGAACAGAACAGGTATTGGATAATGCGGTAGTATCCCTCGCTTTGGCGAGCAATTTCTGCTCTCTTTGGAGAAGTATTTTTGCACGAAGTACTGACCTCTCGAGCCGGTCAACGAGGTCTTTAATGTCAGTTCGAGCAGCTTCCTGGCTTGGCCCAACCGTGGCGAGAACCTCAGGAGGCATCTGGGGAAGAGACTGGGTGTCCTTCAAGACTGTGGGTAGATCTAGATGGTGTGGTGATGCTGCTGGCTTTTGACTTAACATATCAACATAATCTTGAATGATTCGCAGTCTTTCATGTTTCCGCCTCTTTCTGACGAGCTCAAGAAACGGTTCTAGCGATACCCTTGAGCCAGGAACTGCTTCTTGGACCTTGCTCTTCCCCTCCCTTGTGCGTTGAATATCAGGGATGCATTGTGGTTGATGCTCTCTGCTAACTTTGGAGTACTCTTTTCGTGCCTTAATATTGGCACGTACACACCGGACATATTCTTTTCGATTACCTCGAAATCCACTTGACGATATGTCTATATCTTCAGTAAGAACTAGAGACAACGGGCGAGGAAGGAGATCTCCATCTTGGATGTTTGGATCTATATGTTGACTTAAGTGGACCGCAAGGACTCGTCTGATATGATCAGCTTCTTGTCTCTGCTTCACAAAAGGGCTCAGAGAAATCTGCACTCTTTTGATAGCGTCGGGAAGAGAACCGGGTCCTGGCATGGTTGACGATAGTAATAAAGTAGTATTAAGTACCTCAGGTACGAAGTAGATAGGGAAAGTATTTTAGGTAAGGTAATGTCAAGAATGCGCGCATGCTGACTTGTCTGAATAGCCGCGATTAGCGCCGTTAAAATTTCGAGGATCACTACCAACACTAAGCCATTTAAAGAACTACAAACACCCCGGAAAAGTACGTTTTGAAGCGTACTGGCTATCGCAATCTTCTACCCACCACGCTTTTGATTATCTTGGGTGAAGACCACTTTCATTTTTAATGACATCGACCGACTTCACTTAAGATCTTATTGGTCTTCCCCTCACCTCTTCAATCTTGAGCGAGTTTCACTCCTTCAGTCGCAAACATGGCCGACCAACAGCGCGATGTGTCGCAATACAAATACTCGGCGATGTCCAACCTGGTCCTCCAGGCGGACCGTCGGTTTGTCTCACGCCGGAATGATGAAGTTACGGGAGATCCAGAATCTCTTGCGGGGCGTCTAAGTATCCGTGATATGGGCTCGCGCAATGCTCGGGAAGATGCGCCTAAGCAGAAGAAGAAGGCATCAGGCTTACCGAACATTGAGAGGGGCGGTTATAGGGAGGGTGAAGAGGTCCTGGAGAGGGAGCAGCGGAAAAGAAAACGCGGAGAGCCTGCGCAGCATCGTGGTGCTGGTATATTGTCAGAGGTGGAAGTGGAGGGCATAAGATACCGACCTCGAACATCGGCTACACGAGCTACTTACGACTTAATCCTGACTACAGTCGCCAAAATTCTGGGCGATGTTCCGCACGAGACAGTGCGAAGTGCTGCAGACATGGTGCTGGAATATTTGAAGGATGATGATTTGAAAGACTTTGACAGGAAGAAGCACATTGATGAGGGGCTAGGTGATAGTCTTAATCCAAAGCAATTCAATGAACTTGTGAATCTGGGGAAGAAGATCACCGATTACGATGCCCAGGATGAGGACGAGAACATGGCCGATGGAGAAGATGGTGCAGAGGACGGGGCAGAAATCGACGATCGTCAGGGAGTAGCCGTTGTTTTCGATGACAACTCGGAAGACGAAGATGGTGCAGAAATGGTCAATGAGGTTCGCGATGAATCGTCTGAAGATGAAGAGGATCGGCCAGGAGCAGATGAAGTTGCCACAGCAGGTGGTGCAGGAGAGGATAGGGATGAGGAGGCACAATATTTACCAGAAGACGATACAATGGTCATAGACTCGCACCCAGCTATCAGTGGAAGTACTGGGGAAAATGACCAAAATACTATCCCAGCCAGAGACATAGACGCCTTCTGGCTTCAAGGAAGGATACATTCGATTTACACTGATGCCCATGTTACACAAGCCAAGACGAAGGAAGCATTGCGGATACTCTCAGGAGAACCCGAAGAAGGAGGAGAGGAAAGGCCGTTGCGAGAAATTGAGAATGACCTCATGGAATTATTCGACTATGAACATCATGAACTAGTCCAGTTGCTTATCACAAATCGAGACAAAGTTGTATGGCTTACGCGTTTAGCTCAAGCCAATGATGCAGAAGCGAAGGCTGTTGTGGAGCGAGATATTGCATCCGAAGGCCTTCGTTGGATCTTGGACGAACTACGAGGTGGAGTACCATCCGATGGATCTAAGAAACGAAAACTCGAGATCAAAATGGACATCGACGTACCAGCTGAGTACACTAGTGTTGCTCCCAAACCAGAAGCAAATGATGGTGGTCTAGTTGGAGGGCTTCAACCCCGGAAACTTATTAACCTAGAGAATCTTATCTTTGATCAAGGAAACCATCTCATGACCAACCCTAAAGTCAAGCTACCCGAAGGATCGACAAAGCGCACCTTCAAAGGTTATGAAGAGATTCATGTTCCTGCACCAAAGAAGAGGAACGAGCCAGGAGACCGCGATATTCCAGTTTCGGAGATGCCTGAGTGGGCCCAGGGTCCGTTCTTGAAGGCAGGAGGAACCGGAGAACCAAAGCTCAATAAAATCCAGTCCAAGTGCTTCCCCCAGGCCTTCACTGACGATGGAAATATGTTGATTTGCGCTCCTACCGGTAGTGGGAAAACTAATGTTGGTATGTTGACTATTCTCCGAGAGATCGGAAAGAACCGCAATCCTGAAACGGGAGAGATCAACTTGGATGCTTTCAAGATTGTATATATCGCTCCCCTCAAAGCGCTTGTCCAGGAGCAGGTTGGGAACTTTGGTGCTCGACTCAAGCCTTATGGCATACGTGTCTCAGAACTTACCGGTGACCGCCAACTCACGAAGCAACAGATTGCAGATACACAAATTATCGTCACTACACCTGAGAAGTGGGATGTTATTACTCGAAAGGCCACTGATCTTAGCTACACCAATCTTGTTCGTCTCATCATAATTGACGAAATTCATCTTTTACATGACGACCGTGGACCAGTCCTAGAGAGCATCGTGAGCAGAACAATCCGCAAGATGGAACAAACAGGAGATCCTGTTCGGCTGATCGGTCTATCTGCTACGCTACCTAACTATAAGGATGTTGCAAATTTTCTGCGTGTCGACCCTCTAAAGGGTATGTTTCATTTCGATGGATCGTTCCGCCCTTGTCCCCTTCGTCAAGAATTCATTGGGATCACGGAGAAGAAGGCTATCAAACAATTGAAGACCATGAATGATGTCACGTACACCAAAGTGCTTGAACACGTCGGCACCAATCGTAATCAGATGATCATTTTTGTCCATTCACGCAAGGAGACTTCGAAGACTGCAAAGTATATTCGTGACAAGGCGCTTGAGATGGAAACCATTGGACAAATTCTCAAGAGCGACGCAGGAAGTCGAGAAGTCCTGACGACGGAGGCGGAAGCAATCAACGATAGAGAACTAAAGGATCTCCTTCCCTACGGATTTGGAATACATCATGCTGGTATGAGTAGGCCTGATCGAACTTCAGTTGAGGAGCTTTTTGCTGGTGGTTTCATACAGGTTCTTGTTTGTACGGCTACATTGGCGTGGGGTGTCAACCTACCCGCACATACAGTCATCATCAAAGGAACTCAAGTCTACTCGCCCGAGAAGGGTAGCTGGGTTGAGTTGAGTCCGCAAGATGTGCTGCAGATGCTAGGTCGAGCTGGTCGTCCCCAGTACGACACATACGGCGAGGGTATCATTATCACAACGCAAACAGAAATGCAGTATTACCTATCGCTTCTCAACCAACAACTTCCAATTGAGAGTCAGTTTGTTAGCAAATTAGCAGACAATCTTAATGCCGAAATTGTACTTGGAAATATTCGCAGCCGGGATGATGGTGTAGAGTGGCTCGGATACACATATCTCTTTGTGCGGATGCTCCGTTCACCAGGTCTATACAGTGTAGGGGCCGATTACGAGGAGGACAACGCCTTGGAACAGAAGCGTGTTGATTTAATACATTCTGCTGCCGTTGTCCTAGAGAAGTCAAATCTTATCAAGTACGACAAGAAAACAGGCAAAATCCAGGCAACGGAACTGGGACGCATCGCTTCTCATTACTACATCACCCATAGTTCTATGCTAACGTACAATCACCACATCCAGCCTTCCATCACTCCTATTGAACTTTTCCGTGTTTTTGCGTTGAGCGACGAGTTCAAGTATATACCCGTTCGTCAGGACGAAAAGTTAGAGCTCGCCAAACTTCTTGGCAGGGTTCCAATCCCAGTTAAGGAGAGCATAGAAGAACCACATGCTAAGATCAATGTTTTGTTGCAAGCATTCATCTCACGTCTCAAACTCGAGGGCCTAGCGCTCATGGCTGATCTGGTCTATGTTACTCAATCGGCTGGAAGAATTCTACGTGCCATATTTGAAATCACTCTCAAGAAGGGATGGTCATCAGTGGCAAAGACTGCTCTTGAGCTGTGCAAGATGGCAGAGAAGCGCATGTGGCCAACTATGAGCCCTCTTCGTCAGTTCCCAACGTGCTCTAGGGATATTGTTCAAAAGTCAGAGCGGATTGACGTACCTTGGAGCAACTATTTTGATTTAGACCCACCTCGTATGGGCGAACTTCTTGGCATGCCAAAAGCTGGGCGAACGGTATGCAATCTGGTGTCCAAATTCCCACGCCTAGAAGTTCAAGCACAGGTTCAGCCGATGACTAGGTCTATGCTTCGAGTAGAGCTTACTATCACACCGAATTTCGAATGGGATGATGAGATCCACGGTACGGCCGAAAGCTTCTGGATCATAGCGGAAGATTGCGACGGGGAAGAAATTCTCTTCCATGATCAGTTTATCCTTCGGAAAGACTTTGCCCTAGCAGAGGCTAATGAACATCTGGTCGAGTTCACCGTGCCTATCACAGAACCCATGCCCCCCAACTACTTTGTCACTGTAATCTCGGATAGGTGGATGCATTCCGAGACCAAGCTGCCCGTATCATTCCAAAAGCTCATCCTCCCTGAAAAGTTCCCTCCGCACACACAACTCCAGAATCTCCAACCTTTACCAGTAGCTGCTTTGAAGGCACAAGATTATGTGGCTCTGTACCCAGATTGGCAATACTTCAATAAAGTTCAGGCGCAGACCTTCAATTCTCTTTACTCGACGGACGACAACGTTTTCGTCGGTGCCCCTACGGGAAGTGGCAAGACGGTCTGCGCCGAATTTGCCTTGCTCCATCACTGGTCAAAGGCAGATCCTGGTCGCGCAGTTTACATTGCGCCGTTCCAGGAACTTGTTGATATTCGCCTCCAAGATTGGCAGAAGCGGTTTTCTAGCCTCAGAGGTGGAAAGGAGATCGTCAAGCTCACTGGTGAAACTACAGCCGACTTGAAGCTATTAGATAGGGGCGACCTCATTTTAGCCACGCCTGCTCAGTGGGATGTCCTATCTAGGCAGTGGCAGCGAAGGAAAAACGTCCAGAATATCCAACTCTTCATGGCCGATGAATTGCACATGCTAGGCGGCCAGTCAGGCTTTGTGTACGAAATTATTGTTTCCCGCATGCACTATATCCGCTCGCAAACACAACTACCACTCCGTATCATTGGTTTAAGCGTTTCACTATCCAATGCCCGAGATATCGGGGAATGGATCGACGCAAAGAAACACAATGTTTACAACTTCAGTCCTCATGTCCGTTCTGTGCCACTAGAGCTGCATGTTCAGTCTTTCACGGTGCCTCATTTTCCATCTCTGATGCTTGCCATGGCGAAGCCTACGTATCTCTCCATCCTCCAGATGTCGCCGGACAAACCAGCCATTGTCTTCGTCCCAAGCAGAAAGCAAGTTCGAGCTACATCTCGTGACCTGCTATCTGCATGTGTTGCTAACGATGATGAGGATCGTTTCTTACATGCAGAGGTCGAGCAAATGAGGCCCCTCCTTGAGCGCATCAACGAAGAAGCATTGGCCGAATCAATCTCCCATGGCATCGGTTATTATCATGAAGCTTTGACGACTAGTGACAAACGTATCGTCAAGCATCTATATGACAAAGGTGCCGTTCAGGTTCTGGTGGCTTCTCGTGATGTCTGTTGGGAGCTTGACAGTACAGCACATCTGGTGATTGTTATGGGCACACAGTTCTACGAAGGACGGGAGCATCGTTATGTCGACTATCCTTTGAGTGAAGTTCTCCAAATGTTTGGCAAGGCAACCCGACCATTACAGGACAACTGTGGGAAAGGCGTGCTGATGGTTCCTGCTGTCAAACGTGAATACTACAAGAAATTCCTGAACGAAGCCCTTCCAATCGAGAGTCATCTTCAAGTCTTCTTGCACGATGCGTTCGTCTCTGAGATCAGTACGAAGATGATAGAGTCCGCTGATGATGCAATTAACTGGACAACGTTTACATATTTCTACCGACGACTGCTTGCAAATCCCAGTTACTACGGCTTGACTGATACATCCCACGAAGGCCTCAGTGCACACCTGTCAGAGCTAGTTGAAACAACACTCAAAGATTTAACAGAGTTCAAGATTATTGATCTCGATGAAGAAGATGATAGCGTGACCCCTCTGAATGCTGCCATGATCGCAGCATACTACAACATTTCATATATTACCATGCAGACTTTCTTGCTCTCACTGAGTGCTCGTACGAAGCTAAAGGGTATTCTTGAGATTGTGACGTCCGCCACCGAGTTTGAGTCTATCCAAATTAGAAGACATGAAGATAGTCTACTCCGACGGATCTATGATAGATGTCCAGTTAAGATGGCACAGCCGAGTTACGACTCACCACATTTCAAAGCATTCGTACTCATGCAAGCTCATTTCTCAAGGATGCAACTGCCGATCGATCTAGCAAAAGACCAGGAGATTATACTGACCAAGGTACTTGGTCTACTGAGTGCCACTGTTGACGTTCTTTCGTCTGATGGCCACTTGAATGCCATTAGTGCGATGGAAATGTCTCAGATGGTGGTTCAAGGGATGTGGGATCGTGATAGTCCTCTTAAGCAGATTCCTCACTTCACACCCGAGGTCATCAAAGCTGCTAATGATTCTGGGTATGTATATCCATCCCTCTATTGTGCATAGTACAAATACTAACCTTTGTTTCACGTGCAGAGTCAAAGATATCTTTGAATTTATGGAAGCCATGGACCCATCAGAGAATCCCAATTACGAAGCTCTTGTGAAACGTCTTGGATTATCTCAATCACAGTTGGGACAGGGAGCAAACTTTACCAATTCCAAATACCCAAACATCGAACTGGATTTCGACCTCGAGGACCCGGATGATATTACCGCTGGAGCTCCTGCATATATCAAAATCAAGATTGTCCGAGACGTAGATGAAGATGATGAGGCTAGTGATGTCGATACTACTGTACATGCGCCATTCTACCCAGTAAAGAAGATGGAGAATTGGTGGTTGGTCGTAGGTGAAGAAAGTTCCAAGACCCTGCTTGCGATCAAGCGCATTACAATAGGCAGGTCATTGAATCTCCGGCTCGAATACACCGTACCGACACCCGGAGAGCACGAGTTGAAGTTACTCTTAATAAGCGATAGCTACCTTGGCGTTGATCAGGACCCAACATTCACGGTCTCTGTCGCAGAAGGGATGGACGAGGATGAAGATGAAGATGAGGAGTGAGATCTGTGAGTTACTGAGTTCGAGTAACTCAAAGACCAAGATTTTGTACTGAGAGATTGATGTATAGTAGCATGGACGGACTGGCGAAATAGATGGCAAAAGCATTCTTCTTCGATTTTCTATTCTCTTGTGGAGGTGTGGTATGAGATCAAGCATGGAGCAGCAGTGCTTATTGTTGGACTTCTTTCCACCTGCTTGGCTATTAGTGGTCAGGCTCGGTGGTCGCAGAGTTGGCTGTGCTACTTGGACGAGTATGCAACACACAGAGCACAACAAGCGGGATGTGATTGGCCGCGGGAAGAGGGGCCTGTCGTCTTCGGCTTCTGCGTTGTCGCCAGCATGATGAGAAGTTTTCATCATTGACCGGTGATTTTTTCAATTCGATTGCCCTTGGCTAGTTTTTCGTTGACTCTATCGCATGAGTTCATGCTATGTCTTGTCTCGGGAAAGGTACTTGAGCCTCAGAAGCCTGAGAACTTGCTCTCCCTTGATCATTGTTTTATTTACGATTTTTTGAGAATAATGGGCGGCATATCTCACTTTCTGTGTAGTAGTCACGTGATAGATTCACTCTCGCAGAGCTAATTTATGAACTCTTGGTCCCGTCCTTCCTCTGGAATTTTCGCGAACTCCACATCAACCCCAACATCCATCCTTCTTCTCTAGTCATCACGTCGCTCCATCATCATCGTCTCGCGCACCAGAAACAGCACCATCAGTTGCGACTATCACACGCTTTCCAAACGCGTCAACTCCAATCTCGGTTCTCAAGTCTCGCTCTCTCCACCACGCTTGCTTTGTGACGCGACGGTCACCATGTCTGACGTGGGAAGCCCACAAGCTGCCGCAGTGTCTGCAGCCGCAGAAACTCCTCCTGTTGTACCCGATGCGACCAAGTCGGAGGTGCAAGACGCAACGACCAATGGCACAAGCAATGGTGATGCAGTCGTGAGCAATAGCGAAGTTGAGGCTGCAGTTGCGAAAGAAGTTGCGGCAGATGATGGTACGACCTTTTTATCCTCATTCACCTTCTACCATTGTCTTCACATACTAATCACACTTTTGTATTTAGAAGCAACACCCGACACGACAACCGACAAACAAACTGAAGACGCCCCCCAAGACAAATCTGTAACAACACAAGAAGACGTCGAAATGAAGGACATGGACAAGGCAACGGATGCGGCCGCGCCTGTGGCAGACGCCTCCGCTGCTGATGCAGAGGGCGCAAACGATACACTAGCGTCAAGCAAGTTCAAGGCAGGCCGCCGCAAGTCAGTTGGAGTTCCGGAACACAAGAACAAGAAGCTCAACAAGAAAGGCTCTATGGCGAAGATTACACATTTAGATGCCAAGCCAGGAGACTACTTTCTTGCGCGATTAAAGGGCTTTCCCCCATGGCCATGCATTATTTGCTCTGAGGATATGCTGCCAACCACTCTTCTCAAGGCGCGTCCAGTTACAGCTGCGCGTGAAGATGGGTCGTATCTTCCGCCTTATGCTGATGGTGGTCCAAAGATAAAGGATCGCACCTTTCCAATTATGTATCTGGCTACCAACGAATTGTAGGTAGAACAGTCACACCCCTTTTAAATATCCTACTAATATAAACAGCGGTTGGCACGTCAATACAGAGCTTACGGATGTCGACCTTGACACTATTGGTGACTTGCCTGTCCCAAAGAAGAAGGATTTGAAAGAGGCGCACTCAATCGCCGCTGAAAAGCACGATCTGGAGTTCTTCAAGGACATGCTCATAGCCCATGAAGAGAGCCGTAAGGCTGATGAAGCCGCCAAGGAGGCTGCCAAAGAGGCAAAAGAGGCAAAGAAGGCTGCCAAGGAGAAGAGAAAGAGCCAGGTCGTGGTGGACGAGGACGAAGACGTTGATATGCACGACGCAGCCGTTGAAGACGAACCAGCACCTGAGGTGGCACCAAAAGGGAAGAAACAATCCAAGAAGCGGAAGGCAGAGGAAGATGCAAATGTGAGGGCATCCGTTCTTAAATCTCTTGCAAATGCTAATGGAGGGTTGCAGACTCCAGATCGTCCCGAATCCGGTAAAAAGCCAAAGGTCACAATCAAAGTAAAGTCAAACGGAACTGAGACTACCACTCCAAAGTCTGCGAAGGCCACAAAAGATAAAGATTCATCTGCAAAGCCCAAGAAGAGCAAGAAAGAGGTTAAAGAAACAGTGGAGGCGCCTCCCAAGGAGCCAGAACTCACGCCGGAAGAGAAGCGAGTCAAGAAAGAGGTACTTTCAGCATATTCACTATGTAGATCCATGCTCTAACAATGCTGCAGAAAGAGATCCTGTTTTTGCGGCACAAACTCCAAAAGGGCCTTCTAACTCGAGACCAAAAGCCCAAAGAAGAGGAAATGAAGGCTATGTCGGAGTTCGTCACCAAGCTAGAAGGCTATGCCGAGCTTGAGGTCAGCATCATTCGTGCGACAAAGATCAATAAGGTACTCAAAGCAATTTTGAAATTGGACTCAATCCCGAAGGAAGAGGAGTTCCAGTTCAAGGCGCGCTCCCAGACTCTCCTTGATAAGTGGAACAAGCTTCTCGCAAATGAACAAGATACTCCTGCGGCGGCACCTCCAGCAGCCACAAATGGCGTTAACGATGAGAGCAAGAAAGTCGATGCAGTCAAGACTGACGGCGGGGTCAGGAACGGAGTCAAGGAATCTACAGAGGGAGGAAAGGCCGAGGAAAAGCAAGAAGATGAGAAATCAGAAGTCAAGGTTGACGAGCCGGCACTGGCATCTGAAACGACGCCAGCCACCACAGACCCAGATCCAGAGTCAAAAGAGACACCTAAGGTTGAAGAGGCCCCCACTGTTGAGGAGACCCCCAAGGTAATACAGCTAGCTGCCTGGAACTGTGATGTCAGAGCTAACTAGCATGATAGGTAACAGAGGCAACCGCCGAGTCCGAGGCTTGATCTGCTCTCTCTGTGTTCTCGGTCCAGACGTCTCATGGAGATGATGGCCGACGCAAGGTTTCTCTGGTCGATTCTCCGACCCTAGAGTCTTTCTCCATCGCACTCTTTTGTCAAGAGCTGCGAGCTCTCTGGTAATCCCTCGTGGTAGCAGGGGTTATGGGCAACGCATTCTGCATCTGCTTTGCCATGCATGTAATACTAACAATAGGCACACGGGGTTTCTTTCCTCATTGGTTAGAGACGGCTTATACCAAGCACGTCACGGTCTACACTTTGTACAAATTCCCGAGTTTTCAAGACTCTTGCGGTGGTTTCGGGGGAAGAGGGAAAGAAATGAACTGTCTTTGCATGCACACTTTCCTCCAGCATGATATTCCAGTAGCTAGTTCACACTAGGCAATAAAAAGAATGAGAATAAATCCAAGGTGCTATCGGTTTATCTGTGAGCAGTTTCCTTCATCGATCATCATAATACAGTAACTAGTGGAAATGTCCAGCTTGAGCTTCTGACGAAATTAGACGGTCACCGCCTAGCTAAATTCATTTCAGCCTAGTCGGTCAGGCAATAAACCGGCAATATCTTTTTTTCGCATCTTAAAGACTTCATCTAAGATATGACTCCTAGAAACAATCGCAAATCTTTGCCGCAAAACCTTTTTGGTTCCAAAGCCAAAATACAAGCCTCCAAAGGGGCAATATCAACAAGAAAATGTCAGCTCCTACGCCTGAATTCCTTCGCTTTACAACCCACAAATCCCTTACCCATCGTCTCGTCCTCTCTACCCTCACAGGCAGACCTATACATATTTCCCAAATCCGCTCTTCCTCCCCTACTAATCCCGGTCTCGCGCCGCACGAAATCTCATTCCTGCGTCTTCTCGAATCCATAACCAATGGCTCCTCTCTACAGATCTCTTATACCGGTACGACGCTTACATATCTCCCTGGTCTCATAACAGGCAGCGTCGCAGGTCTGGGGGCTTCCGGCGATGTAATCAAGCACCAATTGCCCGCAACTTGTACGAGAGGTGTCAGCTATTTTCTAATACCGTTGTGCATGTTGGCGCCCTTTTCGAAAGCGCCAGTCAACGTGCGCTTCGAGGGCGAAGGAGTCATTACAAGTGCGACGGAGACTGGAGATATTTCTGTCGATACAGTTAGGACGGCGATACTTCCAATGTACGAGCATTTTGGGATTATGGCTAGCAAGCTGGAGGTTAGGGTGCTACAGAGGTCTTGCGCCGGCTCGAAAGGACAGGGTGGTGGAGGTGTAGTTGAGTTGAGGTTTGGGAGCCAAGTCCGGTTGCCGAAGACACTACACTTGAATAGAACGCCTGGAAGAGTTAAGAGGATACGCGGAGTGGCATATTGTACGGGTGTATCGGCGAGCAACAATGCGAGGATGATCCATACAGCGAGAGGTATTCTAAATCCGCTCGTGAGTGACGTACATGTAGCAGCACAATACGATCAAGCGCCTCTCGTATCAAGTCACGACAAGGCAGACTCAAAGGGAAAAAAAAGGACCGGAATTGGTTTCGGTCTAAGTCTGGTCGCAGAGACAGCGAGTGACGGTGTTATATACTCTGCAGATGTTGCAGCCCCAAGTTCTGGCGGTGTCACACCAGAGGATATAGGCCAGCAATGTGCCTATCAGTTATTAGAGGCCATCTCTCAAGGAGGATGCGTTACGAAGATTGGGGCAGCAACAGTCTTAACCTTAATGGCAATGGGTTCGGAGGATGTGGGAAGAGTACGCCTGGGAAGAGATGTCGTGGGCACAGCGGATATGGTAATACTGGGAAGGGACTTGAAGAAATTTGGAGCTAGTAGTTGGGGTCTGAGAGATGTAACAGAGGACGAAAGCGGTGATATAATAGTGACAGTAAAAGGGACTGGTGTTGGCAATGTAGGAAGGAAAATAGCGTGATCACCAAAATTCAAGGTTAAGAACAATAAGATCAAGACCACATTGAGGAGGTTTATTTTGTAAATTATTAGTTGAAGGAAGATTCCAGCCCTCGCCTTACGGCGACGATTCGTCTGTCCGCCGAGGCAGCGGCAAACTCAGCAGAGAATCCAACAGTTTGCAATGCCGATGCTGTCGCATTGCCATAGTCATCCCACTGTGTCCTCAGTGTATGCAATACATGAAACTCACCAACCATCGCAGTACCTGAATAAAATATATCCAAAGGATATTCGTCTTCCTCTGCTTCATCTCTGTGCGATGGCTCTGCTAATAAACGTTCCCGCTCTTGGTCCATGTCGGAACTCTGCGAACCATTGGCACCAGATGCCTCTCCTGCACTAGCACCTATTGGTTGCATCTCGATATTGCCATTACCTGCAACACTATCTCTCATAACTCCTCGCTCTTCCGCGTCATGGTCCTGCGCGGTAATCACTGTCGGCTGCGCTTGAACGCCAGCAGGCTTCGGCAGCAAGACATCCCTGAGCCTCTCTCGCTCAACATGGACCGATAGCATAAAACACTGCAGCGCTGTAACAAGAAGATCTAACAAGACCAAGTGCATTTTCGATGTCGGTCCTTTCTGGCCGATGAGATCGATAATCATGCCCCCGTGCAAGTAGCCCCTCATCGCCTCACCAGCTTCTGACCGTGAGGTAAAAATGTGTAGGAGAATACAGATGATATTAGGCCCGAAGATAGCCCCAATGTAGGGTCGATGCTTGGGCATTGGTGGGACGAAGCTAGGCTTGGGGGTAAGGAACATTACTTGGGCGAGGACGCGGATAATAAGGCGGAAGAACGAGCAGCTAGAAGAGCGCATTAGTTTCGCACATACTGAGAGGTCAGGTAGTGGTTAAACACGCACTCCATATAATAAAGTATACAAAGCTCCACGTATATCAGCATGTCCAGGCTGTTCATGATATGGTCGATGAACTCGTACTTCTTCTTCATCTGCAATGTCGCCCTCGACTGCGCAGGCGTCGGCACATTCTCTGGGGGCCCTGTATTAGACGCTGTGGCAGAATTAAGAGCGGCTGTGGTGTTCTCGTTCTCGTTCTCGGGCACGAGAGCCGCTGCTGAGGTTGGCGTGGGGTCATTGTTCATAGCTTATGGAGAAGTCATTGGTAAGGGACTTTTATGCCGGTGATGATGCAGTACCGCTTTTCACATGGCTCTCTCAATCCGGGGCCAGCAGTGCGCACAGCTCGAGCGGAGATGTGGGTGTATGTGCGATGGGGAAGTGGATGTGGTGGTGTTGGGATAAGCAAAACCCAGGTCGTGACAATGGCAAGCAAAGCTAGAAGGTCACGAGACCGTTGTGAAAGGGTCTAAACACGGGCCTTGGGTACAGGTCATCCATCGTCTATGGTGCTGTAGCAGGACCTCTCGACGTCAAGCTGCTCGTCTCCCTCGTTCTACCTATCTACTTCCCTCCCACAAAGCAATATTTCCCATCACCCACATACCCTCAATTGATCATGAAGCCAGTTGTGTCCGTTGGTCAGGCATGGATATGCATTGTTATTTCTGTCTTGTAAGTACATCCTCATAGCTCGACTACCCATCTCAAGGAGCATCACTAAACTAAATCCTCCGATTCTAGCGCCATAGTCATCCTCTCAGTACTCGGTGCTCTCTTTAAAGCAAACCACCATGCTTTGGTTGGTGGCATAGATGATCCAGCGGATGGAGGTGCAGTAGCAGGGACTATTTTCTCGGCTGTTATTGTCTACGCTGTTCGTGCTCAGAGCCCTTCTCTGTTACATGCTCTCAGCTAATCTGACTTCAGATATTCCTCGTTGGTTGCGGATTTCAGGCCCTCTTGCACTACCGGGACAATCGACGTGGAGCCATATCTTTGTCATAGCAATCAATCGAATTACGAGGGATGTAGAGGAACGATTGGTCGTAGCTGGCCGGTGTAAGGTGCTTGTGCATATGGGTAGCTACACACTTGAGGACTGAGTGTATAATCCTCTGTAGGAAGTGTACGATATTGATAATGAGGTCTTGACCTTTGATAGGCAGTGCTATTCAGCACTCTTGGTGGGCGAGAATACTACATGCATGTATTTGGAGCTTGGAGTCTATACGGCCATGCTTATATTTTCATGGTCAAGGATCCTCATCCATACAAGCCACTATCCTTGAACAATAGTGGATAATTCGCTATAGAAGTTTGAAGATAGTAAGGACAGCTCTTTATCTATGACACCCACCGAGAAAACACCTTTACTCGTCATTACAATTGTTAGATTACGATGTTCGTCTTCTTGTTGTACATTCTTCTTGTGGTAGATGGAAATCTTCACAGCTAAAGCAGAGCAAGCAATGCTGACCACTCTATTGCATTTGCAAGTGACAAGCTTTAAATCAAATACCAAAATTGAGTGAGTTACTCCAGCCAAGTTAGTTACTCAAATAAGTCAGCCACCCAAATAAGTCAGTTACTTAAATCAAATAGGTTACAAAACTCAAGTCCATCTGTTATAACCCGATAAATAGCTATTCAAAATAATATCCTACAAATCAATTAATATGGCTATCTCAGAAGTACTAATTTCCCCTGGCTTCTCCATCATGTGTAAATTGGTTTTGAGATAAGGCTAATACATAGATATACAATGTCTGAAATGACAAGTAGGCTAGGTTACTCAAAAGTCAATTGTGCTACGAGCCACCAAGCGTGCTTCTATTTACATGCCTCCTTAGAGATCCCTCCAACGCACTACAGTATTGCATTATTCATGGAACGTTAATTACATGTGTCAGATACTTGATCTTCAACAATTACTCAGGAGCAAAATGGGTATCTAGTTGGCTTTCCAAATACGAGTGCTACTTCCATTAGTCTTCTGAATAAAGCACACTTTCTGGACACTTTGGAGCCCGAAAAAACTATAGTTATATTATTACAACGGATCTATGTTAACTCAATCGTTATAGAACTAGTGCCTTTGTACCGCACTGCTGCCTATAAATAACAACCAAAAGACAGCTTGATCGCCTTAGGCTTCAAGTAGGGATATCAAGAAAAACATCAAATAACCAGCCACGACCAATGACCACCCACCTAAATTATCCATCCAGATAAACGCCATGTCACTTTCCCAACAAAAGGTTCCAAGACAAATCAAAATCAGCTCTACCTCCACGTCCCATGAAGTTTCGTCCTTCTCTGCCTCTTCAAGCCCACTTCTCCATTACCCATCAGGCTCTTCCACCTCCGTCCCACACTTCCCTTATCTTTGCCTAAGCTCCTAGCACAGTCCTGTAGGTCGTTCTTCGATAAACGAAGCTTTTCCAGTACTAACTCAACCAACATCCGATCTTCTTCCGTGGACCACACCTCCTCTCCATCCCCGTCTTCAACACTCTCAACTTGATTGTCCTTATCTAGATCTAGATCCAGGTTGTGAAAATCAGAGCGCTCGAGACCTAATGGCAGGACTGGAGGTGCGAAACGTAATCTCTTAGGTGTACTCGGCGCGGCGTTGTCCTCGTGAGAGGATACCTCGTCATCCTCACTGTCCACTGCATCTCGTGTCATGTCGTCATCCACATCCCTTCTTCTCTTGTTCACTCCCTTCGCAGGAGCAGCACGCTTAGTGATCTTCTTCCTCGGTGTGAAGGATACAGCATCACTCTCGGCACTTTTTCGTGCGCGCAATCGCAACTTAAACGGCGACGCCATCTGAGATGTAGGAGGAGACGGTGGAAGTTGGTGAGTGCTTGGAGGAGGTGTCGAAGGCATGAGCAAGTACTGAAGGGCCCTGCAGGTGCCCAATGGAGCGCTGGATGAGGATGGTGGTGATAGCGGTGGGGACGCAAATCGTGAGGATTGATAGCGAGTTAGGGGCGCGGAATGTGCTGAGTCGCAGGATAACACTGAGGGTAGTAACATTGCATGCAGGAGGGTTACTGGCAGTCGGGTGTGGTTTGCGACGACGAGAGGATGCGACGAGCCAATTGCGCCGGGACTTATTTAGGCCTCCAAGGGGTGCACAGGAGAACTAACAGTATATGGGTAGAATGCTTGAACTTTGCTCTACCGTTGCATATAACAGTTGGGTATGCGCGATGTTGTTGACTTTTGATAATCAATTTTCGAGAAGAATGCGACGGGTTGGCAATGGTAGTTTACTCCGTAGATGTTTTGCAAGTGACGGGAGAGATGTGAGCGGGCCGCAGGAAGACCTTGGAACATTAATACTTGTGCCTATGCAGCGAGTTAATGTAACACAGCAGCCAGGGTGGCTTACACGAGAGCGGTGATTGGCTGCAGTGGTGAGTTTGGGGGTGCCTCGTGAGCCTGTGTCGTGAGTCGTAATGGCAGGGGGTGCACGCAGGGCTTGATGGGCGATTATTAGTACTGTACTACAGTATCTAGTAGGTACCGTCCTCTTATTATCTGGTGCTGAGTGAGGAGTTTCTACAGACACGACCTAACTCCACTCAGTAAGGTGTACGTACGTAGCTCGTTCGCAAAGCCAAGGGCTTCTGTCCAGTACAAAAGTACAGTAGTAGGTGGCTATGGTGTATATACTTCGTAGATCAGGTAATAATTCACCCTTACTCAAGAACAGGAGATGCTTTGTGGCAAAGACGGGAATCATGGCACTTATAAGAAAAGGCACATATTGGTGTATCAAGATCTATTTGACGCGGTTCAGATCTTCTCCAAACCCGGTTCCGTCTTCAAGTTCAGGCGTGTCCCTCCCCTCTCCCTCTCCTCCTCTCCCTGTTGCTCCTTCTGCTTGAAACTCTCCATCTGCGGTGAAAGAAAGAGGGCCAAAGAGTGGGAGTTGGTGCGCACCGTGCAGGCCTGCGAGTCATCCAACGTCTTCTGCGCAATGCTTGCATTACCGTGGGGGGCGAGGGAGAGAAAGGGAGAAGGGAAGACGCGTCCCCGAGTTCTACGCGTTTATTTCGCGTTCAACGAATTGGCCAATCATCGCGTCTACCATAAATCACTTTTTGAAGGCCATGCACCATGCAAATCTCTTCGTGCCCGTGCAACCAGTAACGAATTGAGTTGTAAGAGATCATTTCGAATGGTTATTTATTCAGACATAAGAGATAGATTTGGGTACTTGGATAACTCTCTTGGTTTGGATAACTCACTTCCCCTAATTAAAATGATCCCTTATAAACCAATTCGTACGGTAGTACTGTCTCAAAGTTTAATTGTTTTGCGCTTTTGAACAATACCATTGTTTCCTATGTTCGCCTTTGTCCCCTTTGTTTGCCTTTCCCCACGCCAGACCTTGCCTACCTAGCTTCCTACCACGCCCCAGGGGCTTGATTGAGTTCATTCAACATTCCAAATCGATAGCGTTACTTCTTCTTGAACATCAAAATAGCCGTCCCACTACCGCTCACAAGTGTTTTGGTGTCAGGGCCAAGAACTCCTCGCAGTTCGTTGCAGAAAGACCGTACAACATCCTTTTCTGTGCCTACATCTTCCGGGTGGTCCTCTCTCCATCTCGTCACCATGCTTGCCATCCCTAGACCTGCTTTGATGGATTCGAGGCTCTCCTCTCTACTCCCACAAAAGAAATCCTTGCCGTTACTCAGCACGCCATCTCTATCCCAAGTCTGCCTCGTGAACAACACTTGCGGGAAATCGGCCAAAGGAGTACTGAGATTCCAAGGAAGAATCATGTCGTCATACATATTCATGGATAGACGGTTTGGCGGAAGCTCATATGGTGCTAGAGTCTCTCTCTCGAATTTAAGAAGAGTTGACTTCTGCCGCATTTTGGTGTGTCCGGATCTATGCTGAGTGAGAAGGGACCACTAAAGGAGTCTAGGAGCCATCCACAATCTCAAATAATATATATATTTCCGATCATGTATGGATATATAATAAGGACTTACGACAGAAATTTGAAGCTTGCAGAGAGTAGTTCAGTGGACAATCCAAAGTGATTTGGGATCGAGCTAACTTACAACACGTAAACAGGGCTAGTGTCCCACCAGGCTTCAGTACTCTAGCAGCTTTCACGTAGAACTTTGCCATATCGTACCAGTGTGAAGCCATGGCTGCAGTTACCATATCCACGGTTCCTGGTTCAATTCCATCGACGTGAGAGAAAGTCTCTGCAGGCATTGCAAATGTTCGTGGTTTCGTAATTGTATGTTGAACTGATCTTGGTCACAGCACTGTTTGGGGTCCTTGACGTAGTTGTGTTGTGGAGAGAGGGGGAAAGGGAGGGAGGGAAGGAGGGGAGGATGAAGACCTGAAGCTAGATTTATATTCCCTTGGGAGGTCTTGATTCAACAACAGAGGGACCGTTTCTAATTAGAGTGAATCACCAAGTGTCTTTTGTGCGGCTTGTAAAGATAAGAATGTTGAAGGGGTTTTCGGTGCAAGCTTGGTATTTCGGTATATCTAATAACACGGCATACGATGACAATTGTACCTTACATCTAATGGCCTAAACGAATAATGATGCGAAAGTAAGAGGAACAACAATGTATTGAGTCGAGGGGGTGAAGTCGAATCTCGCGAGGTGTGGCGGTCGGCGACGATGAGGCTGGGGAGGGGAACAGCGTCTCGGTTACGATAAATTACTAGATACTCGTAGAGTAGATTCGCATGTCGACTTCTACAACTTCCCGGGTCCGATACTTGTACAATGCTAAAATTAATATTCGAACAATGCCACGTGAGTTCTGCCGGTATTTTTTTAATTTGAGTAACTCACTTGAAGGTAGCTCACTTGATTTGAATAGCTGACTTATCTTTGACTTGAGCACCTTACTTGGTTTAGGTAACTCACTTGGTTTAGGTAACTCACTTGGTTTAGGTAACTCACTTGGTTTAGGTAACTCACTTGGTTTAGGTACCTAATAGAGCGGTGAGCCCAAAGCGCTACAGCATGTGTTTGCGTTGTACAGTACACGTATCAGGACCCAGCTTCCCAGCCATGCTTCCTACATTTCAAATCACCTTGACCGTTTTGTCCCCACCAACGCACCCGAGCAGGTATCATAATAGATCGCGTGCGCAATCATGGCTACGAGATTTCATTTCAGATTGGGCCACCAGGCCGTTCCGTTTCGCGGGCAAAGCCGGGGTCTATGAGTCGTGACCGTCAAGGCCATCACACATTCCACAAATCACGCCAGAAATCTGATGTCTACCCCAAAGCTTCATGTAGTCCGGGGTATGTCTATTTCAGCTCCATGGACTTCATGTCACCTCACCAGTTCTCTACCGCAAAGACACACATAATAACATCAACTTGCCCGCTTCCTTTTCTTTTTTGTGCTTCAAATCCAAGTTCTCATTTCCACGGCGCTTGCCTGCAAAGATGGCAACCACTCATCCCATGAAACACATTGATCGCGCTGAATTATACACGAGTCTAGAAGCCCGCATCCAATATCTTCAAAGTTTTCTTGATTTCAGCAGCAGTGGGTAGCATCCTACGCACTTGAATTTTAGCAGGACAATGCTGAAAGAATCAAAGCGTTAACTTGGTTCCACAGGAGATATCGAGGCACTCGTTACCGGCGCTAAATACATAAAGGCTCTTACACCAGCTATTGTTACAATTGTGTACAGGAAGCTACTCACCTATGATATAACCGCAAGAGCATTCCAGACTCGAAGCACAAGCTTTGAGGGTCCTCTAGATGAGTTACCCGACGAGAACAGTCCGCAGATTCTGCACCGAAAAATGTTCCTACGCGCCTACTTGAACAAGCTCTGCTCCGACCCCAGCAAGATGGAATTCTGGGAGGTAAGTCACAAGTTCTCAGAGAAAATTTACCCCTTCTGGGTTCAGTTACTCGTTGCCCCCGGATCATGTTTGAATTACTCCCTATAATAATTAGAACAAGAAACTAACTCCGAGTTTCTGACTAGTACCTGGACAAAGTCGGGTAAGCTTCTCTGGCACTAGTTTCGAGTCTTTCGCTTACAAAACCTCGTAGCATGATGCATGTTGGCCTTGGACGTACTCATCCTTTGCACGTCGAGTACATCCACCTTGGGGCCTGTCTGTCGTTCATCCAGGACATCCTAACAGAAGCAATCTTGTCCCATCCACGACTCCACCTCCCCCGCAAGATAGCTCTCGTTAAGGCACTTGGAAAGGTCATTTGGATTCAAAACGACCTCTTTGCCAAGTGGCAAATCCGCGATGGCGCTGAATTTGCCGTTGGAGACGCCGAGAACGACATCGTTATCGAAGGAGAAGGCTATCTGCATGGCAAGAAAGTCCTGATTGAAAGTGACGAGGATGAAGCAGAGGAACCCAGCACCCCCACCACCTCAAGTGCCTGTCCGTTTAGTGGAGTGGCAGAAGGGCTAGATGGGCTTAAGGTTACAGAAAACGATTCAGTAGGGAATACGGCGAATGCCTTAGCCTAGGGGGCTGGGATCTGTTTATGCGTTTCCTTTGGAATATCTAACTCTCTGTTTTATCAGTAGCACAAAAAATGGACTTGGCTAGGGAAAATGTAAACGTACACAGTAAAGAATATCTATCTACCCATATTCCAACGCGCTCGCCTATTTTCCATTGGCCAATACGTTACATATCAACTAAACTAGTAGCCTGTTTTGAAATTCATCTACAAATGACAATTCCTACTTAGATCTAGGTATTTTTATCAAGTGCTAAGTTTTGTCCTGTTCGTCTTTCTCGGCAGTCATTATAGCCCCCTTTTTAATCTACCGTAAGAATTTGTTTAGAAGAGATCATCTTGACTTGAGTAACTCACTTGAGTAAACCACTTGTCCTAATCAAAATGATTTCTTACAAACCAACTCGTACGGTAGTTCTCACAGCCGATGCAGTCGTGCCTCCCAAGCTAATGCTTATACAGGAACCGTAGCCTGGATAGTGCTCGTATTCTTAGAATTGACCTCGTAAGACGTGCGTGCGACCTTTTCTTCACCAAGATCGGGCACACTCACAGCCGTATCCAGGATCCTACCCACTGTATCATGGTTGGCATCCCACGCTGCCAGCTCACTAATTGGAACTTTGGAGACCCTGTGGGTTTCAGCACCGCCGCCTAGGTCCACGAGTTCTTGACGCAATTTGTATCCCTTCCACTTAGGAATCCATTCGGCCCAAGAGTAGTAGTAGATACCGCATGCGATCAGACTATACAATGCAAGGTTAGTCTCCAATGGCATAGACGCTAGATAATGAGGCTGGGGCATCTTACATTCCAACACCGGTAACGCAGTAGGTGCCGTACCAGAAGCTGACATCAGCACCACCTTCCGCAGGCGGATACCAGGGCATGATAAGGAGGTAGAGTTGAATGAATATGTTAAATATAACAAGGACATCCCACGCTCTGAACTCTGGCTCTGGGAGATGCGCTCGCTTACGTCTCATCCTCACAAAATAGAGTCCTATAGCCATCGCGAGGTTGAATGCTGCGGTGGGAAGTATTCCAAGGTCGGCAACTAATTACGAGTTTCGGTCAAAATTTTGTAATGGTACTTCATCATATTGGTGGTCAAGACGTACCGAAGTTGAAAGCATCTCCCGTTGGGATCGCAAGAATCATCAAAGTCGTTATAGCCCACTTAAAAGCATACGGACCAAGTGGTGTGCCAAAGGGCTTGGTCGAGGCCCAAAAGTCTGTCCATGGCAACACACCTTGTCTGCCGCATTCTCGAATCATTCGGGACGAGCCTAGAGAGCCGGATACCATGTTTCCAAATGCACTGAGGGCGATTAGGAAGTTCAGTCCACGCACAGGACCGCTAGTTCCAAGGACATTGTCGAACCATAAGCTCGCTGTAGTAAGTTCCGAGTTCTGCAAGTCATACTTTTTGACTCCAGCAAACCACGAGACATTGGTAAACATATACAAGACATACACGGAGGCCAGGGCGATGGTCGCATTCTTCTTGAGCGACTTGACGGGATTCTGCAATCAATATTAGGTTAGTACCTTTCTTCTACATGCGACTCTTGAAACTCAAGATTCTCGACAGACCTTGATCTCGTTCACAACGTTAAAGGCATTGTTATATCCCCCGTAAGAGAAGATGATTCTATACAGGGCATTGGTCAGGCCGTACGCTGAGGCGTCTTGAGTGCCATCAAATGCGTTTCTGAAGTTTGCTTTAGGATCTTTGACTTTGGTGTGGCCGCCCAGAATCACAAAACCAGTAATAATAATAAAGATGAGGAGAGCAACTTTGATAACACCAATCGCGTTGGATAGATGATACGAAAACCTCGTGTGGAACACTAGCACTGCGTATTGTTAACAAACTGTGGCGGTTTGTAGAGGCTTAATGCTTGCCTAGTGTCGCTACTGTGTATCCCGCGAGAGCAACGCCCTTCACTTGCCAGTCGGTGCCTGTAGTACCAGCGCATTTGAACAAGTAGTTCGCAAGAACTGGCCCTGCAGTTAGTTTCAAGGATAGTATTCATGCCAAGGTAGCTCACCAATAGCATTACTACTACTGAACGATAGAATGACGCTCTGGACAGCAAAGGTGGTCGGGAAGAACCAGATTGGGCGAGGATATGCTTGTTCCAGAAAGACTACTTCAGATCCTGATCGGCTAGGGAAATATGCAGTATACTCGAGGTATACAGATCCAGTAGCTATGCACACAAGGAAACCACTAGAACAAATTCTTAGTTCTTTCCTTTGAGATTTGGGTAGCAGGATTTCTGGAACAGCAGCAAAACCCCGAATCTCAGATGATGGAGTAAGACCGGAGAAGAATCTTGCATACTTACATAGTCCAGTATATAAAGCTCAAGCCAATAGAGCCAGTACCCGACAGAATAGCAGATGCTAGGACTAATAAGACGCATGCGCCAGAACATTGGACACTCTAACAGGTCACTTACGGGTTGAGAAAATGCCAGTACCAATCATCATGTTGATGTTCAAAAAAAGTATGGTAAAGGAGCTGACAGAATAACCTAAAGGCGAGTTACTCTCAACTGGTGCTCCGGAGGCTTCTTGGTAAGTCGCCGCGGCGTTGTTACCGCCCTGGTTGCCAACATACTTGATGCTACCATCCGAGATTTCTGATCTTGCATCGTACATGACTTCGTTGACCGCATCTGCGCCGTGGCGGTTGGTGAATGGCTTCCGCCAAGAAGACATTATTCCAGGCGCAGCTGAGTGTGCCTTGGGTCAAGTCAGGGTTCTGTACGAATTGGTCTATGAAAGATCATTTGAATGGATGTCTATTCAGATGATTCAGGTAACTCACTTGATTTGAGTAGCTTAGTTGACTTAGATTGCCCTAATAAAAAAGATCTCTTGTAAATTAATTCGCACGGTAGATAAAAAAAACTAGCAATTCCTGACGTTCGAAGAGCATCTTATTAACATCTCGCCATATAGTGGTCTATCTTGTCTGCAGGAACGATGCCATCATTCTAGACTTGAAAGGCGTTCAATCATGGATAACCCGATAAGTGGATATACTCGAATATACGTTTTTTTCTGCCGAGTTCTTGGACAGACTCCTTTAGGAGGGATCCGCGATGACGGCAAAAATAGACTTATGGTGTAATTCCGCAACCTGGAAATTTTTGTCAGTTCTGGTTGAAATCATAAACAAGACTGCATTGAAAGACTGCAACGGAAGTTCAGCTCCACCAGGGCGGTTCGGCCCGGTGGAGATTCAACAGGGACCAGCGATGACGGAAAATGTTCAAAGAATGGCACAATAATACAATAGCATTCCGAGCCCACATATAATGCTCTTCAGCCAACTATGATGATGATAATGATGATAGTTATTTACGTCCGGCGGACTATAGGTCAAGCCTATAGCCCTGTAACCTCCCGAAGGGTATAGGGACGTACTAAGCTAAGGGTTTTTATATACAAAGTCCTACTTATAGAGACTACCAAAACTACAAGGGGAAAAAGACACTTCTCTACAGGTAGTCCCGGGTCCCTAATCCCGCGGTGTTACAATTCCCTTATAGACTATAGAAAGTATTTCGTATAGTTTTCAATTACTATCCTGTCCTGTAAGACCTCCCGCGGCTAGTTGGGGTAGACCTCTGCGAAGTTCGTCACTAATCCTTGAATATCCCCTTACTCCTAACCCCTTATATTCCTCCCTTTAACCTTGTCGTCGAGCCTCTCTAGAAGAACTCTCGAGCCCTTGTATTCCTCCCTCCGCTGTAGTCGCCAAGTATCTCTAGAAGGTACTATTTCGTAGGGGGTATTTATAGAAAGGCTTGATCTATATATAGAAGACGACGTTAAAGTAGTTGTTCTACCTTGTAGGCAGCTACGTATAGGAGCTGTTCTTTTTAAACCATCCTAGTACAATGTTGAATAGATGCAGGGCTAAGGTTAAAGTTGTAAAGTCGTGTTGTTGTAGTATTATACTATCGTAAAAAGTTTTCCCTCTACCCCTGAAAATATCCTCTACGGCTACGACGACGACGACAGCGACGACGACGACTTGCGAGAGATCCCGTTGGCTCTGTAGACTCTAAGAGGAGCTATAGGTTCGTAGGCCAGCACCACGTACAGGTGGGAGTTCGACTTTGCTGACCCTCTTCAGCCAACTAGGTACAGTAAGAAACATATTAGGTGCCCTTTGCCGACTATGGTGAGCCATAGCATACCAAATGTAGGGATAGATTAATTAGGGTCATAAAAGGCTTATGAATCTAGCACTATCTCGTATTATCTCTTTGTCTATACATGAGAGAGGTAAACAAACAACATACAACAACACACAACGTACGACACACAGCATGTAACTACCTATATAGAGCGATAGTAGGCAGAATACAGAGCGGTAGGCACAAAGCGATAGGCACTGTATATAGAGATTCTAGTTAAAAGTTGTACAAATACAAGGCCTATACTCTATAGCCTCTACCTACTATTGGCCTAATTAGTATACTTCTTAGAAGGAGGTATAATAGAGAAAAAGATTATTTCCCAGGGGGTAATATTACTAGAAAATAAACTTTCTTAGTATAAAACTTAGTATAATCTTAGTAGTTTTTTATATATTTAAGATAAATAATTAAAGTTATATTAGTTATATAACCTTAGTTTTTATAGTATATATTTCCTTATTAGGAATAGTATATATAAGATATTAAACTAGTTAAATTAAATAAATAAGGAAGGATAAAACTATATTAGTGGTTTTCTAGTTATAAACTAGTTTCTAGTTTAAGAAGATTAAGTAGAAATAATAAGGTTTAATTAAGTAGATTAAATAAGATAATTTATATAAATTTATAATTAAATTAATTTATATAATTATATACTTATAATATATATTTTATAAGTAAAATAAAACTTTCTTAACTTAATAATTTATATAACTTAGTTTATTCTAAATATAATAATCTTTAAATTTAAATATTTAGTTTTATATATTATTATCTTCTAAAGTATTTATCTATTATAAGCTCTATTTAATACTCCTTCTATTACTCTATATTTATAATATTCTTTAGACTATACCTACCCTATACTTATAGTATATAACCTAATAGAATTTACTTTATATAGACTATCTCTTTAATAGTAATAGTACTAACAATATATTTATTAGGTTATAGGCTATAGGTATAGGGTGGATTAGGGTAGGTAGGTAGGTAGGATAGGTACAGCCTAAAGTACACTATAAATATAGGGTAATAGGAGGTGCATCGAATAGAGTTATAATAGATAAGTAAGAGGCAATAATATATAGAACTAAAGACTTGATTTCGAAGATATCTATCTACTAAGAAAGAGAGGCTATCTATATATAAAAGGCTAGTCGTAAAGACTACTATATTTAGTATAGACTAGTTTATATAAACTACTAAGTTAGGAAAGCTTTACTTTACTTATAAAACACTAATAAAATAAAACAATATAAAATAAAATAAAATAAATATTATAAGTATATAGTCGTATAGACTACCCTAATAGGTAGTTCGTACGAATTACCTTATTTAGTCTACTTAATTAAACCTCGCTATTCCTACTTAAACAAGTAGTTTTCCTTATAAACTAAAAAACTAGTTTATAACTAGAAAACTACTAGTTTAGTTTTCTTCTTCCCTATCTATTCGATTCGGCTAGTTTAGTGTCTTATATATACTATTCCTAATAAGGAAGTATATAATACAGAAACTAAGGTCACGTGACTAATATAGCCGGAGTTATATACGAAAGTAGTAAATATAATTATAGAGCTTTCATAACCACTAAGGGTCACTATAGCTATAGGGCATTTATAGTATATAATTATATTATATAATACAATATATTTAAATAGTATTAGATAAAATTACTCTTATCTAGTAATAATAGTACTAGAACCTTAGTACTATTAAAGTTACTAAAACTACTATATTAATAAGTTTAAGAGGTATAATATACTAGGTACTAATACTTAAGGATTAATATATAGCCTAGAGAGTCTATAGAGCTTATATTATATCTATATATTAGCTAGAAACTACTTTCGACTTATTGTTTATTACCTAGGTATATAACCCTAAGGAAACTAATATAAAAACTCTAAACTAATATCTATAATAATAGATTAATAACTTAATTAGAGGTCTTAAATTTATAAAGCTTAATTTAAAATCTTTATAATTAATTACTTTTATAGATACTTCCTTTATAAACCTAGTAGATCTATTATTATAAATTAAATATATTATTATACTTATAGATATTACTAGTAAAGTAAATATCCTCTACTAGTTATTAACTAAGTATAAGAGAGTTATAAGAAGTATTCTAGTAGTAGAGTTATATAGATAAGTATATAAGTTTAATATTATAGTTATTATTAAGTTAACCCTTAATAAAGTATTATTAATAGTAATCCTATTAATTATATATATAGACTCTAAATTACTTTATAACTACCTAGTTAAGCTTAGTACTATATAAGAGAAATATTTAATAATTAATATTATATACCTATACTAGGTATATAAGAGAAGGGAAATAGTAGAGATTAAATAGATTACTAGTAAAACTAACCCTACTAATACTATAATAAAGAGTAAGGCCTATAATACTCTTAAGTACCTTATTAATATAAACTAAGTAAACCTAGAAGAGATTGAATAAATTAAATAAGGTAATAGAAATAGGGATATAGAGAAGGAATAGAAGGAAGACTAATAGGTAGAGATATAGGATAGAGAGTAGGCTAGTAGACTAATATTAATACTAGTTTTAATCTATAATTAAATATAACTTACTAGGTTAATGATTTTAAAGTTAGTCTAGTATTATAATATTAATATCTAGTATTTTATTTATTAGTTATTTTATATATTAAACTATATTACCCTAGCTAATTAGAAGCTAGTAGCCTATACTAGAACTAAGCCTATTTAGGATTAGCCCGAATAGTTAGTTCTAACTACAAGAACTACTCTCTTAGTTATTAGCTATTAGTAACTAATCGAATCTAACGTTAATAGACCTATATATATTAGAACTAAGTAAGAAGTACTAGTTGAACATAGTAGGCTAATTAACAAAGGATCGATACTAGTATACCTAGTATACTAACAAATATAAATAAAGAAAAGATTATCTAGACTATAATATACCTTTATAAAGAACTAATAAACTATTAATTAAGAGATAAAAAGAACTATCTAGTGAAATATTACTAAGCCTTAACTAATTAGCTAACCGGGTTATATAGATATAATATATAACTACTTATACTTATAGATATCTCTACTCTTAACTCTCCTTCTTCCTTAAGTAATAGAAATATATTCAATTAATAGGTTATATATACTATATTTTATTAGATTATAAGCCTAGCTAAGTACTTCTAGATATTTAACTAAGTTTACCTTTAAGACCTATCTATAACTATAAATCTAAATCACTTATAGATAAATATAATACTTATATCTCCCCTTAAAAGAGCTCTTATATATATATATATAAGGAGGAATATAAAGATATCTAATATTATATCTTATAAATTTAGATAGCTAGTATTAAATACAATAGCTAGAATAACTAAGTAAAAACCACTAAAATTTAGGAGGTATAGGTTTTATAATCTTATAATACCTAAAATTTATATTATAATTACTCTATTGTATTACTCTATTAATTAAGATAGTATAGGTATTAGATATTATAGAAGTATTAAAGGGATATTTTCCCTAAGGATAAAAAGGATATAAACCTTAGTTTTAGACTAGATTAATTTCCTTGTTATATAAAAATACTCCTTACTACCTTACTTAAAGATTTTAAAGAAGAAGTATTACTTTTAGAATATAAACTATTATTACTATAAGTATTAATTATAAATATAGAATTACTTATATTAGAAGAACCTTTATTACCTTCTATACTAACCTTACTATTTAGGCTTTATATTTATAAACTACCTCTATTACTAAAGGTAACTAAATTACCTATTATAGTATATATATCTAGACTTATTACTTTAAAAGAAGCTATATATAAAGAACTTATTAAATTATAGAGATAGAAAAGAAAGTTAAAATTTAAATTTAACTTATTACTATACTAGAAATTAAAATAATAATAAGTAGAACCCCCCTCTCCTAAATCCTAGAACTTAATAAAACTAATTAATAAGAGTTCTACTATTATATTACTAATATACTCTATTATAAGAACTATTATATTAAAAAGATAATTATATATAGAAAATAAAAACTAATATAATAGATAGAAGTACTAGGATAGGAGGAATAGATAGATAAGAATAGTTTTATTTATCTATAAGTAAGTATAGTTAAAAGAGAATTTAATAAAGAAAGGGAGGAAGAATAGTCTTAGACTTAAGATAATAGATATTATATTATTAGGGGGAAGTATAGATATAATACCTTTTACCTTATTAAGAAGGAACTAAATAATATTATAACTCTCTTAAATAAACTAAAGAGTTTTTTTTTTTTTTTTTTTTTTTCCCTTTTAAAGTCC